>KL647325.1:175718-725403 GCA_000727475.1 Sarcocystis neurona
TATATATATATATATATGTATATGTAGCGAGCGAGAAAAACTCTGGCGTATCAAAACGCGTGTGGATATGTGTGTCTCTCCTACGCACGGGGATATGCATACGCATATATATATATATATATGAGGCGAGACAAACTCTGGCGTTGCACTGCGCGTGTATATCTGCATGTTTTGACTGCGCATATAAATATGTACACAACTAAGAAGCGAGACACACACTTTTGTGCGTTACGTGTGTCTCTATGTGTTGCCGTTCCATACGAAGATATACCAACTCATACAAGCGCCTGTCTGCGCGGAGTAAGACACCGTGTGTGGGCTTGTACCTGATCGATACGTACGTGTGTGTGGTTGGGGTTGTATACAGGCATCTAGCTGCGTATGCCTGAATGTATACATAAAAATTACATGCTGGTGTACCCGGCTTCTGGCTTTCTTCTCATACCTCTGTAGTATGTGAAGCCTGCCAATCTGTAGAAGGTTGTAGGACGGGTGTGTGTCTACGTGTGTCTGTGTTAGGTCCTGTAAAATATATCGACCCTGACAATCTCCTCTCTGCATTTCGTTGCTTCCTCGGCCGTAGACAGATCGGCGAAGCGACGAAGAGACGGCGTCTGCTGCTGCACCCCGCCTCGACGAAGCACGTCCTCTGCTACTGGGTGGCGGCGGGGGCCGTGGCACGCTCTGCTCTGCTCACTACGACATTACCCCCCTCCGCCGTGGTGTCTACGCACAGACAGACACACACACACAGAGAAGAAAGCCGCTTCTTCCTTTCGCTCTTCTCTCGAATGCTGAAAGGGATTACTTTGAATAGTATAGGCATACGTATGTTTATGTATGTTTAGGCATGCGGATAAATATGTGTATATACACGTGTTTGTACGCGTACACATATATATGCCTGTATATGAATGTATGTATGTATTTGTCTACCTATCTATCTATCTATCTGTCTCTCTCTATAAATATAAATATACATATATATGTATATATGTGTGTATACGTATATGTGTTGATACGTGTGTGTATGTTTTCGTGTGATTGTGAAGTGCGTAAGTAAGCGTACCTCCGGCCACACTTGTCTGTTTATTTGTTCTATATTTGTATCCATAAATGTATATATCTACAATATACATAGGCAGAACTGTACGTACATATATGTTGCAGACAAATATATCTACAGCTCTATGTGTATGTGCCGCCGGGTCTCCGTGACAGAGGTGAGGGCCGAGCGCCAGGGAAGGGGAGGCACACATGCGGCGCACAGAAGGCGTGGCTCTTCTTCGGAAATTCTTGTCTGCTTCTAAGTGCGCTTCTTCATCCTTCTTGCTGCCGCGGCCGTTTGCCTGCTGCGCCTGGTTCACGACCTGCAGAGCTTTGATCAGGGATCCTCCGCTGTTCCTGCTAGACGAGGCAACAAGCTCCCTCGATATGGAAAGCGAGGCAGCAGTCCACCGGACGCTTCTCCATCTGCGGAAGAAGAAGAAGCTAATTTTACTCACCGCCCACAATCTCAGCGTCAGTACTTCCCCTGCATGCGTTCGTCTGTGCAGATATATTTGTGTCTATATCCACCTATCCATCTGTGCCACACCGCCAGTGCTTCTCCTGCATGTACCTGTCTGTCCATATGTACGTCCATCTGTATCTAGACCTATCTATCCGTCCACGTATCTATAACTCACCGTAAGCGCTTTTCCGGCACACACATATACATGTAGATAGATGCATGTCTAGATCCATCTATCTATCTGCTGATCTCTCTATACACATATATGCTTACCTCTGTATCTCTACCTCTATCGATATCTACCTATCTATCTATATCTGTGTCTACATATCTATGCGAATGTCTGTATCTATACATGTATATGAATGTCTATATCTACATATGTCTGTCTATGTATCTACGTCTATACATTTACATCTGTACAGCTCTATTTATATATCTATATCTGTATATCTATATATCTATCTATCTATATATATATATATATATATCTATATATCTATGTATCTGTCTATTTATCTATATATATGTATATATATATATATCTCTCTCTCTATATATATATATATACGTAGGGGCAGATCTGTACAGGAACACACTGTCGTGCGTATGCCTGCATGTGTTGACACATATGTATACGCATGTCGAAACTCACTGCGACGACTTGCTCCATACACGCGAAAACGCCTCAGCCCACGAATCGTTCTGTTTGCGCCTTCTGCAAGGGCATATTCGTCTACGTATCTGTCTCCCCGCTCTTGTTCCGGTTTGTCACTCTGTGTGTATACACATATATATATATATATATATATGCAAATATGAAGAATATAGAAGTGTGCTAACTCTTCCAGATGACGTATATGAGACTCTTCTACGATATATATATATATATATATATATATCTGGGTACGTTGGGCAAGGAAAGGATACACATACACACACGTGCATACAAGCGAAGCGATTTCGTGTGTACGTGTAACTGTACACATATTCGTATATATATGTGAATGTTTCACACGACGCTCTGTGAACATATGCAGGCGACGTGGTAGGTTAAAGTCTTGCCTATGCACAAGGCCCTTATGGCTGCAGCCTCTGCTACATTTTGGCAGGTGCTGCTGTTGTTCTTCTCTCCGTATCCGTGCTGCTGCTGCTGTTCTTGTTGTTGCAACTCACGTAGGGCTCCACTTTTTGTTAGCGTTGCCGCTGTTCGTTTTCGCGGGAGTCGGGCTTTCTTTGTCTGCCGCAGGGTCGTTCTGCACGAGCGCGGTTGCTGTTGCTGTTACTGCTGTAGCTGTTGCCGCGGCTGCTGTTGCATGCTGATGCACCTATTCTATCTCCAGCTGCTGCTGCACTACCTGCTGCTGCCGCCGTGTTAGGTGCTGCTGTCGTACTACGTGCTCCTGCTGTGTGTGGTGGCGCCGCTGCTGTTGCTGGTGCTGCTGTTGCTATTGATGCGATTGCCGTCGTCGCTGCCGCTGGTGCCGCTGGTGCACGGGCGGCCGTGGTGGCCTGCTACTGCTGCGTCAGTGCATGTATTTGTCTCCCCTCTTGCTGCTGCTGCTGCTACCGCGACCCCACCGACCGCTTTTTCTGCGTCTGCAGCCGTTGCTGCCTTTGCGGCGCCAGGTGAAGCATCCTTCACTTGCCTCTGCGGCCGCTGCTGCTGGTGGTGCTGCTGCTGCTGTCTCCTCTTCGCAGACGATGCAACTAGCAGATGAAGTCCTGGTGCTGGAGAGAGGAAGGATTGTAGAACGCGGCACCCCTGCGGAGCTGTTGAAGAAACCGCAGTCGTTGTACAGCCGCATATTGCTGCAGCAGCTGCCGGAGCCACCCCGTGCTGCTTTGCAGACTATCTGACGATCAGCTGTGCGATTGACGCAGAACGACTCGGGTGTACGTACACTGCGCTGCTGTTCGTAAACAGCAACTGCTGCCTCACTCAGCGGCCAGCGGCACTTCTTTTGCTTACCTAGGTAGCTCGTGCGAGGAGTCTTGTTGCATTTATCTGGCTTCATGAAACAGGTAGACACTTAATGAGACTTTATTAGCGCGACTTCCCTGGTCACCAGGTAAATTCTTTTTTCACATAAACCTCTCATTTAGCGACCTCCGATGTCCTCACACATTCGTATAGAAGTGTTGACACATGAGTGCAAATGCCCTTGTATCCATCTCTACGCGTCCACCTGTCTGTGCGTAATCTTTTGCAGCTGTGTGGAGACGTGTCTATATCTCTCTATCCATACATATATATTCTTTTGTACTGGTGCGTTTATCTCTCTGTCTCTCTCTGTATATATATATATACATATATATATATATGTATATCTGTATATTTATGCGCGTACCTCTCTCTCCGTTGGTCTGTCTCTCTCCCAGTATGTACACATATATATATATATATATATATATATGTCCATACACATACCTTCTCTCTCTCTTGCTATCTACATATATATCATAAAAATATACATGTATTCGCTTATACGTCTCTGTGTCTCTCTATGTATATATATATATATGTGCCCATACAGGTGACTCTCTCTGTCTCTCTTGCTGTCCACATATGTATTACAAAAGTATAGATGTATTCGCACATACCCCTCTCTCTCTCCATGTATACATATATATATATATGTATATATAGGAGTCATTTAGGTCGTTAGTGGAATTTTATGGATGTCGACAAAGGAAAGACGACTGCCTATCCGTATATAACACGAGTCCACGTATGTCCTGGCACAGTCGTAATGACTGTCCCACTCTGTCCATCCACACTCTGTCACTCCCTCACTCTCCCTGCTGGTCAAGGTTGCCACTATAAATCCATTCTACTGCTCTATCCGTCCAACGTTCATCTACAATATTTGTACTTTTGATGCTTTTGTCTGACACGGACACTTTTTGCCTGCGCGTCGATTCGACCGGACAAACTCCAACTCCGACTGCACCTGGCCGCCTACATACACGTCCACAGTGGCGTGTGTGTGAGGCTGGAGTAGCCAGGCATGCTACGACAGAGAGTGCAGACCCTACTGCCATGCGAGTCTATTTTTGCAGCTCTTCACAGCCTACATACAACGTAAAGATATACAACACACGCTTTTGTGTAGCGCGTCACATTGATGTGTCTAGCGTTTCTGCTGTAGAAGGGTGACACAGTCTTAGACGTGAAACGAGCAAAGCGCCTTTCGTCACGAGCTCCGCCGCGCCCCGGAGGGGACAGGGAAGGGGCCGACAACGAAGGCGCATGCACCTGTTGGTTAGATTGCAGAAGACTGTTAGCTGCCTGACCTTCGGCAGTTTGACGCCTTCAGTTCATACACGAGACCCTGGGGATGGAGGAAACATGCACGACGACACAACACGCGGCTGCGCGTCACATAAACGTATGTGATAACGCGTGTACACACACGTACATATATATGTGCGGACGCATTATTCTGCTAAGACACGTGTGCGCATTGCTGTACTGCAGACGTCCCGAATTTCGTGCTGTGGTTGCTGGCTGCAGAGCAGCAACAAGGAAAACACCTGCTGATTGTGAAGCTCCAATGATTCCTGATGTCGTACGTGCAGTAGAGGTGCCGGTGACGGTACTGCGTCACCGCCAGCACCAGCGTCAGCGCACACACGGCAGCAGCAGCTGCAGCAACAGTATCACCGGCTGCACGCCGGCTTTTCTTCCCACACGCGTTGACGTAATCGAATATGCGCCTGCATGTGAAACGCCAAGAAAGCACCGACGAGTTGTCTACGAACGAAGAAACGCCAGAGACTGACTGTCCGCGGCGCCTCTGTAGACCTCTTTGTATGCGGCTGTTGAAGCTGTCTGTCTCTGCGCGTGCATGTGTCGAAATGTTTATGTCGAAAGGTGAAAACAAGAGCTGGAGCCACCCCTTTATTAGCAACTGCTTACGCATTATCGCTCTGGATGGTACACGCAACGTCCGTAAGTAGAGCACCTGTGGGACTATTCACTACGTTAGTAGGTATACATGCACATATACATGTATATATATATTTATATATGTATGTGTATGTATACAGGCGCATACAATGCTGCATATACGCATCTAGGGCTGTCCGGGTGCCTCCGTGTACGCAGTCTGCTGTTAAAGAGTTTGTGACTTTAACGACTCTCTTCTGCTTGCGCTGTTGTTTCCTGGCGCTCTACCTATATATGTATATATATATAAATGTAGATTCAGATTTAGGTGTACAACCAGAGCAGAGGCGAACATCTATGGTTAATATCACTGTGGTGAAGGTATTGAAACTCTCAACGAGAGTGCACGCACTTGCGAGCCTGTGAGACATATACGGCTATTAAAGAAGCAGCGTCCACGTGCAAATGTAAATATATATATATATATATTTGCACATGTGGACGTGCTAATCAGGGGAAATATGGAACGCCCACGATGATCTTGGGGTGTATGCACGTGGCGGCACAAGCGCTTGTGCGGTGAATATACCGTCTGTCATTTTTCGTCCCAATACACATATATGTTTATAGGCATACGCGTATGTCTGTAGACGTGCCTGCGGATAAGAGCTTATCATTATTAAGACTACACGTGTAGCCTTTGCAGGTTTTCTCCAGAAGAGCACATAGCGCAGAGCGCAGAGCATCCTGTAATACTACCTTATATCTATATCTATATCTATCTAGCTATATCTATATATTATATATATATATGTAGGGGTAATCTACGGATATCCACGGCACTGGAGGCGTGTTAATGCACAAACACACTGCAGCTGTTGCCACCGTCCGCTACAGAGCGTGTGTTTCAGAGGTGTCCGCACACTCGGGCACGTGGTGTGCGTACGTAAGAAAGCACAACGACGCTATGTGCTGGACTCTGCAGTTGTATGTCAAATTTGAACTTGGGAACTTATGCGGGCCAAGAGTTGCCAGCGAAGTTCTTTCACGCCTGCCATGGCAGCAGCAGACAACGCATTGCTTTCCTGCATGCATAGAGACAAGTCCATCGAACACACAACACGTGTACGCGAGCACCACCAAGACACAAATATTCGACATTCTGAGATTCACTGGGTAACCACGCGCGACGCGAACACTCAGACATAATATTAATCTTTCGTTCGTCGCAGCGCATCTCATTGTGCGAGTCTGTTCTTCCACCGTGCTGGGTGCATTTTCCTGTGGAGGAAGCCACCCGTGCTGCAAGTGCCGCACCCCTGCTGACGGCTGTAGCCGACCGTGCTACTGCTGCTGCTGCAGCCGACTTTGGGGCTGCTGCCCTGCTGTTAAACCGATGTTGCCGGTGCTGTTAGCGCTGCTGCCGCTGCCTTGGCCTCTTTCTGCTGTTATCAGTAATGTCGCTGCTGTCGTCGTTCCCACCGCCGCCGTTGTCAAATCATTGCTGCGGTTGCTGCTCGCTTCTTGCGGCAGCTGCTCCTGCTGCTGTCTTAGCTGCTGACGCTGCCTGCTGCTCTTGCTTGTGGCACGGCTCCACCCACCTCACATGGCGGCCTGGAGCATCTTCGCTGCCGCTGCAGCAGCTGTCTCTCTTTCCTTACGCTCTGAACATCATCTGGAATTCTACATCAGCATCTTGTACTTCTTCTTTTTAAAACTTGACGCACTTGAGACCGACGCATGTTAGGGCTTCTCTTTCTTATTACCGGTGATCCCCTGCTCACTACACATAATATTCATCATCGTCTGCCTCTCCTGCATCTTGCTGCATTTCTTCTTCTTCGACCTCTTCCACTTGTTCTTCTAAGAAGCCCTCGGCATCTTCGTCTTCTCCGCCTTCCTCCCCCCCATCAGTCGAGTAAGCAGGAGCTCCTCCTGTTGTGTGAATTGATATTTTCACCTCTTGATCCAGACCCACGTACGACTCGCTACATATAAAAACCGTCAGCACAAAGCACGTGCCTGCCTCCTCGGGCGCGCTGAACCTGCACCGCGGCAGCACAAACGCGTCAGCAGCGGTGGCAGCAAATGTAGCCGCAAGAAGCAGCAGCAAACATAGCTACACATAGCAGCAGCATATATAGCCGCGGACAGCCGTGGCGAATACGGCTGCAGATAACGCCAGCAACTATAGATGCACATAGTGGCAGCAGCAGCAGCAGTAAATACAGTTGTGGACAGCAGCAGCAGCAGTAACTGTAGCTGCATACATCAGCCCGACACCAGCAGCAGCAGCGTATATCGGCAACCGCGGTAGCAGTGAATGTTGCTGCATATAACAGTAACAGCGGCGGCACCGGCAGGAAAGTCAGCTACCGATATTAACAGCAGCAGCCGCCAACACACCTGCCAAGGGCATCTCTAGTAACAGCTGCGGAATCGGGCAGCAGCCGAAAACAGGACAAGACCGAGAGAGCCGCAGAAGCAGAGGACCATGCCAGCTAGAGTCCGGCAGCAGCGGAGAGCGCCAGCGACAATAGCAGCAGGAGCATAGAGGAGTAGCAGCTGTGGAAAGAAGCAGCAGCAACACGAGCAGAAGACGAAGACAGCTGAGGACACAGGACAGTGCAGGTAGAAACAGACAGCAGTGGACGTCTCACATATAATTTCGAAGGGGTGCACCCTACGAAGGGAGAGCAGCTCCAATGAGGAGGAGCAGCAACACGCGGAAGCAGACACTGCAGCAGCAGAGAGCAGCGCCAGCAGGGGCGGCCGACAACCGCAGCAAGGGGCAGCCGCTGCAGGAGGGGGTGCAAGCAGCAGCTGCATGAGAAAGCAGCAGGAGCAGCAGCTGAAAGCAGCAAGAGCAGCTGCAAAGCTTCGAACCGCAGCACCAGCACAGAGCAGTCGCAGAGAGGTGCGGCAACAGCGAAGGGTCGACAGACGCAACAGGTGAGGCAGCGCGGCACTCTAGAAGAAATGAAGAGCGTAATGGTGGGGGAGTAGTCAGTTGGGCAGACTAGCAGAGAAGGTAGCAGCAGCTGCATCGCATTTTGTATATTTCAAGAGCAACGTGCAGTGGCACACAGAAGCCCCAAAACACTACCCGTCCCAGTAGCTGTATGCCGAAGACGACCGACGCAATAGCACCAAGACGCCCCTTGTCGTTCTCAAGCAGACGCACGCACACATATACATATATATACATATATATATATATATGCGTACATGTAAGTATATATGTGGATATACATACATATATATATGTATATAGCTATGTAGAATTGGGCACTGCGACTAATGAGTTACCATGATGCAACGATACGCCGTTACGCATATATCTGTACTAACAACACACAAGCGTGCGCTCTCTGCAAGACAGAAGAGAATTGCGTAGAGGGGACGCGCGGGTGGAGAGCATCGGTGAATGAAGGAGGAGGAGAAGATGGATTTTTTCCTAATTTCCTTACTGAAACGACACTTTCGCTCGGAGGTCCCGCCGCCGCAGCTGCACGCGTCGTAAAGCGATCAGTTCATCCACTGCCGGGTCTGCATCTCCCAGCAGCACGACCCTGGTGCATGCAGAAGCATTTGCACACGACCGCAACACTCGTGTGCACGCTGCATCAGTTCTCTCTATCTGCCTCTCTCAGAAAGATCCACGCGTATACATACGTACACGCCCCATATATATGTACATAAATATCTGTGTGTGCACCGTACGCCCTTTCGTACTACGCAGGAGTGAACAGACCCACTAATAAGTAGAGGGAAGGCGTGACGCGCAGGTGTGACCGAAGCAGATTTGCACGCCTGCTGCGATCACAGCTACGCAGACCCCCACGTAGATGTATGCGTTGAGCGACGGATGAACGGGCGCCACCTCCCCGCAGGACGTGTCTATCTTGACTATACACATCTGCGTAGATCAACACGGTATTCATACATATGTGCAAGTGTTTGGGAGAACGCAATAAATGTGTATATATGTGTGTATATATGTTCACACGTAAAGAAATGTTTAGAGAGTTATGGAGTGTAGACGCCCTGCATGCACATAATGAGTGAAATGACATGCTCTTACACATTGTGTGCGTGCACACAAATGTATATATGTATACACTTGTGTGCGGGGAACGCTTCGCGACTAACACCAGAGGCTCCAGAGTAGCAGCTGCCCACTGCTGCTGTGGCACCAAATACGCCCAAGGAAGCGCAACTGCTGCCGCTCCTGCAGCGGCGCGTGGAGGTTCCAAGGCTCGCTGCTGCTCTCTCCAGTTGCTCCGCCTCACCGCCTATCTACACGTCTGCTGCACCTGATGCGTGGGCCTACGGCCAGAGGCACCTTTCCCCTCCACGCTCTCGCCTGCTGCTGTCCTTCATACACACCTCCAACCCAAGTAGACATGCTTCCTAGAGTGCTCTGTGTTGCTATTCTGCTTCAACCCATACGTAGAAATACGGATCCTCTCTCTCGCGTCCTTTCACTCGTTGTCTCGCAAGAAGAACTTCCTACCGCTGCCGGTGCAGGGGTTTCGTAGCGACGTTTATTCTGCGCTCCCGCTGCCTCTGCTGCTGCTGCTCCTCCGTCGACACGTCCCCCCTTGAGCGTACACCTATGTCGCGCTGGCGCAGGTATTTTTCTTGGTGCGCCGGAACACGCTTCAGACTGTCTCTGCTGCTGGTTGCTCAGCGCAGGTGGCCGTGCAGCAGGCTGTCGGTTCGTCGTGTGGACAGGAGGTAGATCTTCTTCTTCCCACCCTGCCTTCTGCTGCTGCTGTTGCTTTGTAGGCAAGCACCTTTTCTTGGATAGGAGGCTGCTGCTCTCTGCTGCTACTGCTGTTTTTCCTTCTTCCTCACACGGACGACATTGGCAAAGGCGCTTCTACTGCTCCTCTGGTCCGCCGTAGTGTACACTGAACCTCGCAGTGCCTAGTGTGCCTTACTTTGAAAAAGCCTTTCTGCTGCTGGTGCTGCTCTCCCAAATATATTTAGACACAGAGACAGACAGACACGCAGCGCTACCTGCTGCTGCTGCAGCTGCTCTTTCAAGTGCCGTTATATATGTAATAAGAATCTATTTGAATTTCCTGTTTCTCCGCACCTCGAAAACACATGCGTCTTCTACTTCGTGCCCTGCTGGTGCATCACAGGGAGGCAAACGACATTTGTCTGGCATATATGGCACTTCACCAGTACTTCGACCTAGTCGCCGATATTCTCCCCTTCTCTCATCACTATTCCTGGTCCCCTTCACTATACAGCACACGACAGCAGCCTTCCACCTCCCTTCACATTTCCCGTTGCTTCTCACTCGCCAAGTGTACACACACTCCAGCAGCCTCTCAGTTACTGCTCCATCAATACGAAGGTTAAGCTTCAGCTCCGCACGCGCTCTCTCTGCTGCTGCTGCGTAGACTCGGTGTGTAGTAACAAGCAGGAGATATGCTGCAATTCCACCCGGCAACAGACAGCACTTCGACGCCGCCGCCCAAGCAGCAGTAGGCCCGCAACCGCAGCACCAGTTTGGAGATCCCAGCAGCGAGGTCAAGCTCCAGCAGCGATGCAGTGGATAAGGACGCAGACTCAGGAGCAGGCCGCAGCAGCAGCAGGGCAAGCCGAGCGCGCCAGCAGCACCCAGCAGGCGGGACAGTGCCGCAACACGAGCAGTAGCCCGGTAGCAGCAGCACGGCAGCAGCAGCAAATCGTCTTCCTCACCAGCCGGCAGAGACGCTCTTGTGGTAGTGAGGCGCGTAGGCGGTGCTTGTGTAAGTTTTATTGAAAACTGAGAGATCCACTTGAAGCAGCAGATCGGCGCCCGGCGCAACATAGTGCAGTGGCCGTCCCTCACCGTCTTCGCCTGCTGCAGACGCACGCACCAGCAGTATCATAATTCGCAGCAGCAGCAGCAGAAATAACACCGCCACTGGGCACAGCAGCAGCAGGAGACACCGCGCAGCAGTAGTAGCAGCAGCAGAAACAGCAGCCGCCGCAGCAGGGAGTTAGCAGGTGTATTCTCTCGTGCTCCAGGATATAAGTGGCGCGGCCCTGCAAGCACACGCAGATCTTCCCATATTACGGACTACCTCACAACGAAGAATACTTGACATTCTTCTTTCTGGCCAGAGCACAGCAGCTCCGTCGCCAAATACACGCCTATGGTACAGGTAATAACTTCCTTATTTTAGGTGGTGGCCCCTCAAGTGGCGAAGAACAGAGACTGACGCGCGCCGCCTGCGGCGAAGCCGACTGCGTCGAGCACGGACGCCTCGGGCTCCGCCGCAGCTCTGCTGCATACCCCCGTGGCCAACACTCCCTTTCTTCTATTTGTCCCCATCTTGCTGTGTAATTACGTGCTCTGGCTTTCTGCGTCTATTTCTCTGTCTTCGTCTACTCACACTCTCTCTACAAATGCGTATACGCATATATGCATACATATACGTATACGCCCACGCATGTACATTTGCTCTCTCGTTACCTCTCTATCCACCTATATATATATATACGTAGTTCTCTCTGTGGCCGCGTGTATGAATACATGCTTCGCTGTGCGTTGCTCTCTTCTCGCTACTCGTCTGCGCGTCTCTCGATAGCAGGCTCTTACATACATATAAATATATAAATGTGTGTGCACCTGCAGGGGTCTTTATGTAGCACTTCTGGCGTTCTCCTCTGTCCTTTGTCTCTCTTCCTCATTTTCCACGTCGTTCCCTCTAAACGCGTCTCGTCTCCTTTCTATCGGCTTCTCTCTGTCTCCGTCTCTGTCTCTCTCTATCTCCACTATTCAGCTATGTACGTACGAACGTACAAACACACACACACACACACGTGCACCCCCGGTAAACCGCTGTCTATCTTCACTCTGGCTTCGCAACCTGAATCGACACATGCACATATGTATACCTATATATGAATAGATAGAAATAAATATTTCTAATATACGTGAGCACACATATATGCGTGCACCACTCCTTGGGAGGGTGCTATTTACTGGCTAGATGGGGATGTCCAGGTGAAGACATCAAAAGACAGACACACAAGTTGCCCTTCCCACGTCATCGCCCACACACAGACGTATACGCATGGACACGCGTGCATGCGCACACCCCCACGTTTGGACAAATACGGATTTTTGTGGACACTCATACAAAAGTAAGATGAACAGACACAGAGACGGAAAGCCGCTGCTCGTTATGACGTCTACACATGCCCTTTACATACGTATCCACACACGTCTACGCACGCGGACGAATACGTCACATGTACACACCCGGTCACAGAAATGTGTAACCACCGCAGCACAAAGCTCTGCAGCTGTTGAACAAGTACTTGTGAAGAAGTTCTCCCCTGGCTCACGAAGTGAACTTCACGCGTGTCTCGGGAAGCAGCAAACGTTCTCTCCACTCGTCTGGAAGGCAGCCACCCCACGGGCCACAGTCGGAACCCCATCAATTGCACCTCGGCGCGGCGCTTGCTGCTGGTCATACTTGCAGTCCCTCTGCGCGACGTACAAATACTGTCTACTACTACTACTCCTACTACCATCAGTACTACTACTACTACTAGTACCGGTACTACTACTACTACTACTAGTACCGGTACTACTACTACTACAACTACTACTACTACCACCACTACTACTACTACTACCAGTACCAGTACTACTACTACTACTACTACTACCACCACTACTACTACTACTACCAGTACCAGTACTACTACTACCACCACTACTACTACTACCAGTACCAGTACTACTACTACTACTACCAGTACCAGTACTAGTACTACTACTAGTACAACAACAACAACAACGACAACAACAACTAGTACTATTACTACTAAGGGGGCCTGTTATCTGGCGTGTAAAGTGTCAAAGCTGTCTCCTAACCGAGAGAAACCTGCCTGGGTGGACTCGAGAAGAGCGTAAATTTCAAAGGATGCCAGGAGAAAAAAGCAGCTGGAGAAGTGCAGAAACACGACGATCAAAAGACGAGAGACAGGTGCGTACGCAGCCGACAGTGACACGAACGCTGTGTGGCGCAGCAACTTTCTTCCTCTGCAGCTGCAGATGTTGGGTATTCCTTTCCAACTTTTGCTGCTGGGATTGCAAGTGCTGCTAGTGCCTGCTGCCGCTTCCGTCCTCTTCTCTCATCACCAACGGAGAGCCTCTACTGCTGCTGCCGCTGCACATTGGTTTTCTTCCGCATCCCCGTGAGTGCTGCTGCTGCCCCCTGCGCCCTGCGCCTGTGCGTCTAACTCCTGCTGCTACTTCCTCCTTCACTGCTGCTGTTTGTGTTTTGTCTTGACTAGCGCGATGACTACTGGTGCTGCTTCTCCGCTGCTGCTGAGTCACCGCTTTTGTTGCAGCTGCGCGCACCTCCCTGCTGCTGTTGCTATCAAAGCTGATGTCTGTAGCCGGACCGCACCTGGAAGTACCACCTCATAGGTCTTCTCTGCGTCGTCGTTCTCTGCTCCTGGCCCCGCTGCAGCAGCAGCTTCTGCTGATTGAGACGTTCGGTGCTCTGCTGCCGCTCCAGAAAGACGCAGGCGCACTCGGAGACGCGGCAGCTGCGCCAGCACCCCACATATATCTCGAATGTGTCTCGTGGAAAAGCCAGCGTCCTGCAGCACCTGCGCGGCGTCCTCTCTCTCCAACAGCTGCAGCAGCACGTTCACGCAGCAGCAGCAGAAGCACGGGGAGCAGATCTTACGGACAAACAGCAGCAAGGCGCCGCAACACCTACCACTTGCGTTGTTCATCGGCGGACCTCTCTGCTTAAAGGCGAAAAAGCAGCACCAGCAGCTGCCAGGTGCTGCAGGAGCAGCGCGCCAGTTTGCACATGTGCAGCAGCAGCATAATCATGTCACGAAGCAGGGCCATTGCTGGCTGCTAGCGCAGCAGCCGACACGAATCTATCGGCTGTCTAACGCTTCTCCGCTGGAATGTGCTGACCTTCGTCTCCCCAAAGAACACAGATGGATGAAGTGACGGGTGGTGAGTATACAAGTGTCCTACAGAGTTCGCAAGTACGTACGAATAGATATATATATACACGTAGATATGGGAATCTATGTACACACAAACCTCGTACGGATACATGTTAGAAAGTGTGTGTCCAGACATGCATGCGTAATATCTCGTGGCGATGTAATGGCCCCACACATTATTCAGTCGTCTACACATATACACACGCACCTACTCACGGATATATATATATGTACACGTGTCTGTGTAGAAACACACACAGACACAAATTGCCAGGTAACCTCTGCATACTCAGAAAGCTAGTGAGTTTACTGAATATACATACATATATATATATATAACACGTCCCTACTTACAGATATATATATATATATATGTATATTCAGACACACATACACTGCCAGGTAGACCACTGCGTACTCAAAGGGCTCGCGGCTTCACTAGAGTTCCCTGCCTGCACGTCCACAGTTACATATCTCTACGTATACACGTATATATATACAGATATGCCTATATATATACGTTTCCCTCTCTGTCTCCTTCTCTCCCTCTTCACACATACGCATATATATATGTATATATATACACCGATATAACTACAGCTCTTCAGACATGTGTACGCCAATAGATACACACAGAGTAGCTGCAAATGTAGATGTATATGTGCTCAGTAACCCATGCGTATTGACCGCACGCGGACATACAGACATGGCTACATACTCTTCTACTACCAGGTGTACATGCACATATGCGTACACACAAATACACACATGTGTACCTACAGGTCTGCACACATGCATACATACAAGTACATAAACAAGTACACACATAGCAATATACAAAGGTATACACACACTCATACATACACGCATACATATAAGGAACCACGCATACATAGGTACAGTTATACATACATGTGAACGGACAGGCAAGGATGTACGTACATCCAAACGTACACACATACGTATCCACACACATAGACGTATTGCACGTATACCTACACAAACGTACATATATAAGTATGTATGCACGTATGCATACACGTATAGATACAGGTATACAAACACATGAACATACACCACACTTATACATACATGTGGACACACACATGCAGTTATACACGCACGTATTACACGTATATATATACGTATACATACACGTATAGGTGCACATATACATATACACAGAGGTTTGCATACGGATATACACAGATGTATGCATGCACACACATATACACGTATGCGTGCGCGTGTGTTTGCATATACATTTATACACATACGTATACACACACGTATACCTCTTCAGGCCGACTCAAGTGCGTGGACATGGGGACGCAGCATGCGGGCGCAGTCGACGAACATTCGTTTCCACAGAAGCTACCGAGCAGCACTTTCTATCTTTTAGCGTACTTCTTACTTGAACGACTCCTATTACTCTGCTGCTGCATGCACACAATATATATACTGCACAGCCACTCGTACATGCCCTACGACTGGAACTACTACGAGTCAACCGCAGTACTGCTCCAACTTCTACTGTCCTCTATCAAGCAACAGTACAAGTTGTTCTACTGTTATTACTGTACAGCAGTAATAATATGTATACATATATATATATATATATATATCACAGCAACTCCTACGCACACGACGACGACTACACTAAAATAAACATATCACAGGTTCTCCTGTAATGGATCAAGTATGGGTACTACTTCCTTTCCTCCTAACAGTACACCCCCCTCTTACTCTACTACTACTACTAGTACTCATACTACTACTACTTTCCTACTGCGACTTCTACTACTACTACTACTGTACTGGTATATATACATATACACATAACCTTCAGCAGATCCTCCACACACCACGGCTGCTACACCACCACCACTCCCACACAACTATAACAACTCCTGCAAGTTCTGCTGTACTCCACCAAGTTAGAGTACTACTGCCTCTACTAGTTTATACTTCTTATAAACTACTGCTGTTACTACTACTATTACTGTGCCTCTACCACTCTATACTTACTATAATCCACTACTACTACTACTACATTACTAGTATGTCACCACTACATTGCGGCTGTACTACATACTAATACTCGTGTTATACTGTTGTTGCTACTATTACAACTAGTACGCCTGCTACCACATTCCTACTGCAATACTACTGAATTGCTAGGAGTCCTACTACTACGAGTAGTTGGCAGCGCTGCACATACGCAGAACGCTATTTCTAGAAAGCACAGAATAAATAGACGGCTGTTCGACATTTTGCTGGTGGGCGCCTGTAACCGACGGAGGACGAAATGCAGCACCAACGAGGAGAGAGAGGGTCACGACAGCCACACATGAAAAACTGCCGCGGGAGAAAAAACAAGCACCTGCGGCAGGTAGAGAATTCCACGAGCCCGTAGCCGCTCCAGCTTCGCTTTGGCTTCGACGGAGTCGCAGTGAGGCAGCATACGAAGAGTCGACCGCCCTGCGTGGGTTCCCTGCTTGAAACACTGCGACAGAAGCAACACGAGGAGCGCGTAGCGCAGCTGTGCCTCGTGGGCGCACACGTCCAGCATGGCCTGCAGCCACCAGCAGTAGCAGTAGCAGGACATCACCACCACTCAGCCGCAGCAGCGTCAGCTCAGACGCATCCGCGGCTGAAGCGTCAGCAGCAGCAAGAACAGCAGAAACAGCACCACCATCAAAACGTGCAGGAAAAAGACAGCCGCGCGGCCAGCAAGAGGAGGGGGAAAAGCAGAAGCAGCGGTGGCAGCACCAACGACGTTGCGGGCGGCAAGAGAAGAGGCAGCCCTACGCGAGGAATATCGAGCGGGGCCACCACAAAAACACCGTCAGCAGCAGCACAACACTCCCTCCCCGAGGCAGCAACACGACAGCAGCAGGAACCTTGACGCCGCACACACAGCAGGAGACAGAGAAGGCCGCAGCAGCTGCAGGAGGTTCAGCTGCAGCAGCAACAGCCGGGGCGCAGCATCGGAAGAGCAGCAGCAGCAGCGTGGCGCCACCAGCCGCCGCGCAGTGTCGGTAGCCGCCTGAGTGTTAGGTGCC
The DNA here is from genome assembly GCA_000727475.1 of Sarcocystis neurona. NCBI lineage: Eukaryota > Apicomplexa > Conoidasida > Eucoccidiorida > Sarcocystidae > Sarcocystis > Sarcocystis neurona. Next base: position 193,180 of record KL647325.1, read on the forward strand.
GCAGCTGCAGCTCCATCAGCAGCACTACACTTCATGGCCCCAGACTTCGCTTCTATCGTCCTGTGTGGCAGCAGCAAGTTAAGGGAAGGCAAGAACTGTCTGCGCATTTTGCTGTCTCCTCATCTGCTTTTGCAGCTACAGCGCACAAGCTAAGAAATCAGACGCACGTACATCTTCCCCTCTCTCCTATTTCTTGGTCTCTCTACATACAGCTGTTCAGGTCACGTTGTACGGCTACCCACGCGATACACGCGTTGTACACGTGCACCCATATACATATAAATATATATGTATATATATATATATGCAGAATTATTGATTTAGACAGTTTACCTGCAGAATACGCATGGAATTATCTAAGGCGCTGCGTTGGTCTGTGACGTAGTCGGCGATCGGCAGCGGCAGACGGAAGAGCTGCGCTTGCAGCAGCAAGAAGACTTTCCCGTGGGGCGAAGCTGCTGCCGCGGGGTCGTCAAGAGGAAACGGACAGCACGGCGCGAAGTCCTCGTTCAACTTGTCTTCGTTGTGTCTGTACAGCAGGAGCCCCCCCCCAGCACCAGCAGCAGCGGCACGCGCAACACCAGCACGAACAACACGTCCAGCATCACCAGGAAAGTAAGTGTACCACGCGACCAGCTGCCGCAGCAGCCAATACAGCAGCGACAGCACAAGTATAACAGCAGCACCAGCAGCAGGCGTAGCAACAGCAGCAGCAAGTCCTCCCTTGCAGAAGCAACAAAAGTATACTTGCAGCAGCAGCGCCAGTGCGAGGCGGGGGAGGAGGAGGAGGAAATGCAGCAGCAGTGGCAACCACACGTGGAAACGCACGAGCTGCAGGACACGGTGAAGCAGCAGCAGCAGACGAATGCAGAGAAGGGACAGCAGCAAGTGACGAGGCAGCAACAGCCGCAGGATCAGCACACGCGTCGGAGCCACTGCAGTTGCAGCAGAGCCAGCCCAAGTAGCAGCAGGAGTAGCAGCGAGGCTAAGTGTAGAAGCAGGCCAGGACACGTAATACGCTGCAGCAAAATTTTTGCACTGCGCAGGTGTCTTGGGGAAGTAAACACGGCCGCAGAGAAATATCCGTGGAAGGCACCGGATCGCTCGAGAAGGAAGAGCACCCCACAACATGAGTAGTAGACTCTGTGTGTGGCTCCTCGACTATATACGCCTGCGAGCAGCTGGCGAAAAACGGGCAGCCTCTTCCCTGCCTGTGCAGCAGCGGCAGCAGCAAAGGCAGTCGCTGCAGTGTTCTTCTCGACCAGCTGCTGATTCGGTGCTTGTCGGTTTCAAGTGTACGTACACTCTGCTAACACGTGGATTACTCGACTCGTAGAACATAGACGAGGACAGACAGGTGAGACATAAGCCACACCCGTGCACGGCTTACCCACACAAAGACAGGAGAGTCTTTGACGTGATGAAGAATTTACGTCGAAGAGCGGAGAAAGGCAGGTAGGAGAGATGTGGAGTGCAGGAAGAAGAGTATTAGATTGCTGTCCTCTGGCTCTACGCACGTAAGACACAGGCAATCCTATCCTCCGCCTATACACGTTACAAGAGTATTACTACTAGACAGGACTGCCCTCTGGCTACACATACATGTATACACGTACAGGTGGAAGAACCCTATTACCAGACAGTACTGTCCTCGGGCTTTGTATATACTCTACAGATCCACACATTTAATACAAGGAAAACAGACGCATGCGCAGGTACAGGTGAACAGGGGAAATTCGGCCGGCAGATATATACGCACAGAGGCGCAACTCCAAATGAGACAGGCAGTAGCGGAGAAAGCGACAACGTGAGCGGTCCTTTGTAGCTGTTCGTATAACCTTGCGTACGAATACCACACAGCCGCACATTCGTATTTTCATCTTGCCGTCTGCAAAGGCACACTTTTCGGCCATCCGAAGAAGCAGCAGAGCGGCTGTGTGTCGGTGTTGTCGCGGGTTGGGGTTAGGAGAAGGCTGCACGCGTCACTGCTGCTCCTCACCGCACGGGCATTTGTGCAAACTCTTCGACGCTGCAGAGAAGCCGCAGCAGATCAACGAGATCGAGGCCTGCAGCAGCAGAAGAAGAGGACGAAGGCGGCGCCTGCAGGGCGTCACACAGACGCTTGACCGTCGCAGGCGACACGTAGTTCACGCATGCAATGTGGCCCAGCGGTGTTGACTCGATGACCGGCTCCGGCGGGCCAGCGGCAGTCGCAGCTGCGGCAGCCGCTCGTCGCTTGTTCGCTTTGCTGCTGCTCGTCCCTCGGCGTCCTTCCGCCGCGGCTGCCGCTGCTGACTCCGCCAAAGACGGCCCTTTCTCGGCTCTGTCTTTCTGCGCCTCCTCCCTTTCTTCTGCTGTTCCTTCCGCGGCGGTCTCCGCCTCGGCCTCTGCGTCGGAGGCGGAGTCGTCATCTGCACACTGCGCAGCTCTCTCCTCGACCGTCGGGAGGCGCAGCCGGATGGCACGCGCCTGCAGCAGGGCGTCCAGGGCTTCGCACACGAGCTCGTCAACATACGCAGCGATCGCCGCGCGACGAGCCGCAGCAGAAGCACTGCCCGAAGAAGACAACCCCGCTCCCCTTCCTGCTGCGCCGCAGCCGTCTTCCGACGTGGCAGTCATCAGCGCCGGGTTGTAGTACGACGGATTCGAAGTTAAGCGCCTGGCGCATGCGCAGCCGCAGCAACGAAGCAGCAGCGACGTTAGAAGTGGCGCCACCACGAGGTGGGGCGGCAGCAGGAGTCACGTCTTCAGAAGCAACAGCAGCAGTTGCGTGAGGACTGGCACCAGCAGCGTCAGTCCCTCCGCGAATGGACAGCGGCAGAAGGTTCCTTTGTCAAAGAGAGTGGCAGCAGAAGCAGCAGCTCCACAGCGGCAGCAGCTGCAGAGCGGCGGCAGCAGCAGTTGCATATGCAGGAGCAAGAGAAGCTGCAGCACGACAAGCTGCAGCAAGATGTGCGCGGTTCAAAGTCAGGACAAAAAAGGGCCGTACCACGGCAACGCTGAGGCTCCACGTGAAGAAGAAGCCGTCGCGTGCTGGGCCTGGCAGTCCGTTCTTTCTCTCTTTTTTTCCGTGCGGCATGCACAGATAGCTTCTTCGGGTCTCCGCATGTCTGTGTCTCTCTGCGTCTATGGTGCATGCGTCTGCAGCTCATACACATCAAGGCTGCTGATATGCGTGCCCCGGCCCTATGTCCCTTTTTCTCTAGCGGGCGTATACACTATGCACATAGAACCATTTCTTCTCTATTTACACGTCTTTCTCCCACTCTCACTATCGACAGAAGTACCCGTACGTGCAACGATGACCGCCGAAGCACCTGCTGGATGCCACCGGAGACGTCACGCCCTGCCATTACCGCACGTCAATACACCTACGTAGAGGTGTACACGACTCACGCGACGTGGAGCTCTACAAACCTCACCGCGTCATTATTCATACATATATATATATATATATGAATACACGTATTCGAACAAACACATACGTATACATGTACGTATTTACATATATACGTACATGTTTATGTGTACGGGATACACATATATACACACAGGTGTATACATATTTAGACATACACACACATACAGACAGAGACACAGAGACACATTCTCACATGTGTCCAGATTCTGCGAACTGCTGCCGGCGGAGAAGATCGTTGAAGAGGACATTCGATTCGGCAAAGGAAGAACAGAGAAAGAGCGGAAGGGTGTAATACCTGAAGAAGTACGTCCAGGTGAGGTACTCCAAGGCGTGGGCTTTCGAAGAGATAGTGCCGCCCGCTATCTCCGCATTTAGGTGTTCGGCAAGGCAACGATGAAGACAGGATTCGACAGGAAATGGCTGGTAGAGAAATCGCTTGAAAAACTGTTTCTTGGCTGCTTGCGTGAGAATCACAGCAGTTGCCTGCGTGTCGTACTGTGGACGGCCTGCGCGCCCGATCATCTGCAGCAGAAACAGCGGCAGACCGAGCACAGGCGCGCGCCGAGGGTGTGCAGGACGGGGCGCAGTCATGTGTACAGACGCTGCAGCAGCAGAAAGAAGGAAGTCGCAGCAGAAGACAAGGGAGCAGCAGCAGGAGCAGAGACAGTCGCCGCTCTACCACTGCCCTTTTCCATGAAACGAAGTCAGAAGAAGCATGTGGTCGTCGGCAGCAACAAAAGTGACGCGCAGCGCGAAGAGAAAGGAAAACGCCGACGCCACCCAACGGGAGTAACTGCATGCCCTCTTCGAGACGGACATGCGCAGTCACCACCCCCGTTTTGAAGACGTGAAGCCGCGCGACAACATTGCTGCTGCTGCTGCTCTGGTGAGGAGAAAATCGAAGAAATTTTGTGCTTCACCTGCAGGAGGTCGGTGATTGAGAAGTCCACGTAGCCGCGAGTCTTTGCATCGTAGAATTCGGTCCCCTGCGCACATGCACCCCCGCGCCTTCAGAAATAAACAACTGCACCAGCAGCCTGCCATTCTTCTCTACTGTCCTAGTCGGCGACACATACTGGGGCGCACGTATCTGTCCATCTATCTATCTTTTCTCTGTCACTTTCTATCTGTATGTGTATATATGTGTATGCGGGTCTGTGCTCGCAGGCTCGTATACAAAGAGAGAAGCGTACCAACGCATGCAAGTGACAGCAAAAATACACACCCACGCCCAGAAACAGGCCCCGGGTACAGGGGTTTCGATCACCGGGTGGGAGGACGGCCCTATGAATCTATCTGCTATGCGCGAACTTCTGTGAAGGAGGAAAGTGCGCAGAGGTATCGACAAGTTTATATGCGTGCAGACGTATATATATACATGTGTATGCGTGAGCGCATATATATTTATATATACATACACATATACTCTTGTACATGTATGCATATGGACCTACGCGGAATTTCGTGCGTGAGAGACGTAGGCAGAAGAATCTGTTAATGTAGGTGTGCATCCACACTTGTCGGCGTGTGTTCGCACGTGTGCAAGACGCACATATATATATATATATGTACACGTATGCATATATGTATACCTGTGTACACATGCGTATGTATGTATGCGCACATACATGCATGTATACATATATATGTATATAGGTAGGCGTATGCATAAGTGTATACATGTGTACATATGCATATATACGTATGTGTGAGTATATAAGGCCATAGCGGCAGCACGTATTCGTGTGTGCACACGTTCGCATGTGTAGTGCTGTTGCACACCAGTGTCACTCTGCGTAGACGCCGTGAGCCGCGTACCTCGGAGTGTTACAAATACGGCGCTGTTTTTCCACACATGTCTTTCTGCGCATCCACGCTGATATATACATATACACATATACACATATAGGTACATACATATGCGTCTACACATATACCTATATACATACACCTATGTACGTATTTCTATAAACATACACCCATACATCTATACATCTGTTTACACAAACCGCTTTACATACACCTTTACATCTGTATACCTCCATACATATATCTATTGCTGTTTATCTCTATATACACATACATATATACATACACCTATAAATATATCTACGTCTACACATATATATATATATATGACATTCTGTGTGGTTCTCATTCTACGCATACGAGATACATGCGTTTGCACGTACATATATATATATATCTACATAGATACATGTACACATTTATATGCGTTGTCTTGATGCGCAGAGCGAATAGTATTTCCCTGCACGTCCTCCTCTGTTTCTTTGCGGCACCAGGCAACCGTCATACCAGCAGCAGCAGCAGCCGCACAGAGACGCATCTGAGTCATAGCAGCAGCGGAAGCCGCTTCTTGGCGCCTCGAGCTCTGCAGAGGAGCAGGAGCAGCCCGAGTAATAGCAGGAGCGGAGAGGCGTGCGGCAGCAGCAGCTGTGATCCGGTCAATAGCAGCTGCGGTGCTGCTTCTTCTTCTTTTCGTGACGCCTCACCTTGACAATAACCAGCCGTGCCGGTAGATTAAGGCCCCACGCCAGGGTTGCTGTCGCTACCAAAACACGCGCAATGCCATATTCAAAAAGTTTGGCTGCTGCTTCTCTGTCGCGGGGAGAAAGACCGGCGTGATGAACCACTACCCCGTGTTGCGCGCATGACCGTAGGCCTGCATCCTGCAGCAGCGGCCAGGAACAGCAGCAGCGGGAGGAACAGCAGTTGCAGCGGGGAACAGCAGCATCAGCGTGAAACCGCCGGCGCGACAAACAGCCAAAGCGAGGAACAGCAGCCGAGGGCGCAGCAGCGGAGGACAGCAGCGTGGAAGCCGCGACAACGATAACAACAAGAGGAAGAAGCGAAGGAAGCGAGAAGAAGGAGCAGCAAGGACAGCGCTGAGAAGCAGATATGCATCGCCAGTAGCAGCACCAACAGGAGACGAAGCAGCAGTAACGGCCGCAGCTGCAGCAACCAACACCTACGGAGGCCGCGGCACGAAAACAAAGGCAGAAGCGACACACACAGGACGGGAAACGGCAGTCGTAGATGCGTGACGACAACAGCAGCAACAGCAGCAGGCGCTATAATAGCATGAGCGGCAGGCACTGCAACAGCGGCTGGAAGGACAGCAGTCGGGTCAAGACGGCCAGACGCAGCAGTCAAAAGAAGGTCGGACGAAGGAACGGCGCCAGCAGCAGCAAAAACAGGGGCAGTATTCGAAGCAGCGATGGCAGAGACGACAGGAGCAGGCGCAGCGCCAACAGCAGACTCAGCAACAAGAATAGCAGCAGGTGCTCAGAAGGTATGTTTGCCGCAGCCTTGAGAGCTGCAGCGGAGAGCGCAGGACCTGCCTGAGCAGCAGCAGCAGTCGCACCAGCAGCAGGAAGGGACCCGACGCAGCAACAACAGCCGCGCAGCAGGATGGCGGCACCAGCAGACGCAGCAGTAAGAGCAACAGCGACTGCGGGAGCAGAAGGCATAGGACACAGTAACGATAACGCAGCAGCAGCAGCAGTGGGAGACGTAACGTGACTGTGGTACGCGTATTGACACATATTTTCCCCACACACGCGGCGGTCACATCTATATAAGCTTACGCACATATACACATACACACACATATATGTGTATGTAAGTGTCGGCAGCAATAAATGACAGCGGCAGCAGGGGCAGGATCTCTCAGGAGAAGCAGGACGAGGAGAAGCGGAAGACGACATTCGGCGCACGCGTGAACATGTGCGGCATGCCGCTGCTATCGTGCGGCTGAATGTGCAACAGGCATCGCAGGGTGTGTCTGCGGCCTTGGGATACCTGAAGCGTGCTGAGAAGGCGTGTGAACTCGTCCCGTTCGTGTGGCTGCAGGTCAAGGAAAAGATCGGCTGGCTCGTCTTCGTTCGTCAGCAGCAGCGCTATCATTTCATTCGCTGTGCGGCGTGTCTGTCGACGGGAAGCCACGAATATGAGCGCGGGTCGGAGACGCGTGGCGGAGAAGGAGCGTTGTCCCACGAAGAGACGAGACAGCACGGGTTCGGAAGAAGACGCAGCAGCGGCAGTCGACGATGGCGCCGCAACGGAGGAAGAGGAGGAAAACTGCGACGACGCTTGCTCAGGAGCCGTCGTGTAGACCCCTTGAAAGTACGCAGCACGCGTGCGGAGGGAGAGAGCTTTTTCGGCGGTTGCTGCTGCTGCTGCATGCAGCGCCGCCTCTCCAGATGCTGCAGCTCCTGCGGTAGAGGACGGCGCCGGAGCAGAGGATGGCAGCTGCTGCTGCTCTGCGGTCTGCGCTGCAGTCGACGCTGCTGCAGGAGAAGAAGAAGGAGGACCTGCGTAGGTCAGCAGAGCCTCAAATGCGGGCTTGTTCATCGCTTCCATGCGTGGGCAAAAGTGTTTCTGAGCGAAGCCTGCGTGTGCAGAGAAAGCGCCGCAGCAGTGCCGGGAACGCGTGAGCGTCACGTGCGTACGGAAGCCCGGAATGCGCTAGAAAAACCGTGGCAGAAAAGCGTCTTACAGGGCGGCAAAGAAACAACGATCAAAACACACAGGAAGAGGTACAGACCCACCTCACAGTCCGCTGTACGTCCTCCCGGTCGCAGGGGTGTACGTACACCTCGACGTCGTGTGTACCGACACGACGGGAGTGTACGTACACCTGACCGCGCACGTACGTACGCACACGAGACCGCCAGCACACTTTGACACGACGTGTCTTACACGTGGCCAAAAAGTTGCAAATACGTGACGCCAAGGAGCTGCAAAAACGCGTGGAAGAAGACACAACCGCCGTCTCCACCGCGGCACGGTATATACCCAGCGAAGACCGATACGAGCTTTGAAGGGGGGAGAGGCAGTGATCAACTGTGAAGAGGGGAGGGAGCACAAGCATCAAGGTTCCTGGATCCCTACGCTTGTTGTATACACATCACACAGAACACAGCGACTGACAGTGTAGAATGTTCTTGGTTCGCAGCCAAAATTAGGATGCCGTCGGCGTCCTAGTTTCTCGAGTGCGGTGTACATACACTGCAAGACAGCAGTGGGCGACGAATGCATCTGCAATGCAGCAGCGCGACGCACCAGCGCCCAACAAGGACGCTCCGTGAAAAGAAGTAAGACTAAAAACAGGAAAAGGACTCTAAGACCACCATCCCTCTCACACCGCCTGCCTGCCCAAGACCAGGAAACACAACACGCAGGCAGTTCTGCATGAGCGCAGTGTGCGCAGGGGGATGCGCCGCCCGCCTACTGTATACGTTCACTTGTGTAGAGGTACGTATGCACAAGCTATACGCGTACAATACACTTTCACCTCGTGTCAATGAAAAAGATCTAGACATACAGACACACAGGTCACAAGGACTACTACACGGGTGGTGGCGATAGCTACGCAGGCATGTACATATATGAAGATTCATACATTTTTGAGCAGACACGTAGTAAAGACAACTTCCGACGCCAGTCACACACGCTCAGGCAGGACGCAGTCCAGGGCGCATGCACAGCAGCTCCGGAATGTGGGGAAGTGCCTCGTTCTTCTGTATGCCCCCTGCAGCCGTGTGTGTGTCTCGCCGTGAACCTTTCACCAGAAAAGGCGAAAGACAGCGACGGAGAGAGACACGAGACATGCACACGCACACATTGAGAAGTGCGCGACGAGAGAAAAGCAGCGGGCCATCGAAATGCAGAAGACGAGTCCTCTCTGTAGGGGGGCACAAAGAAAACAGCAGCTGTGTCGTTCACCAGGCGCATACGCTCTCCTGCTGCCTAGCCCCCTGCCCTCCTTTGCCGCATGCAGGTCTCTCTATAATATCAACGTCGACGTTATTCCAGTGAGGCTGCAGCCGTGGGGCAGTGGACGACAAGTCTACGCAGCAAGCGTTCTTCTCCAATCCACACCGCAGCAACATTTACATATTCACGCAGACGTGCACACGTATGTGCTTGCGCGCCAGGAACATTTCTGTGTGTCAGCAGACACCGAAGAAGAGCGACACGGGGTGGGTCCAGGGCGCTGCTGCGGGAGAGCCTCTGCGCAGCACACCGGTGTTACTATACGGAAATGTCATGAAGCAGAGAGACAAAAGAGGGGGATAGACTCACCTTGTATATGGACGGTACACGGGACAGGACGGACGGCAGGTTTGAAATTGAACAGGCCGATTCTTCCGATGCCCAGCCATGCGGCGACGTCGCACGCATTCGCCAGCGCCGTGGACAGCGCCACCATCCGCAGCCGTTCGTCCGTTTTCCAACTCACAAACCGCATGCGGCTTACGATTGCCTCCAGCACAGGCCCTGCATGCAGCCCGGTGACCCCCAGTAAATTAGTTCGATGTGCCATAAACAGCGACCGACAAACGAGCCACAGACGGACATGCAGAGAGAGGGAGACAGACAGACACACGGAGACACGTACGCATGCGCCCGCCTACTCGTTCTCCTTCAAATAGAAGCGATAGACAGAGAGACACATATATGCATGCACCGAGAATTCACCAACACCCGCGGCACCTCCGTATAATATGAAGTGGAAGTCAGAGAGAACAACACACACGTCCGCGTATACCACCCGTGGTGTCTACTTCTACGTAATACAGAGTTTAAGCGACAGAGAACACACGTGCAGTAGGAACCATCCGCGATATGCTCTTCATCGAATATACACAGCGAGAATGAGGGGGAGACACGTATGTGCATGCACGCACTGGATCTTCGAGAGAGAGGGAGAAAGGCAAATACGTGAGTTCTCAGACGTCTTGATGTAAGGTAGACGGGAGCAAATACAGGCTCTCCACTATATATATATATATGTATGTGTACATTTGTGTGTGCGCAGGCACACAGTGAAAACCTTCCTTTCATATCGACGGAAGCATATATTCGTGCGCGCCTAGAATATATACACACACAAAAGGAATCCTCACGTTACGTATATATATATATATATATATGTGCACGTCGTCGACGTACAGGAGGTCCGTGATCTAGATATTTGCGTATGTTACTGGGCATGCTCGGAGCCACGCACATATATACGTACACACACATATATGTAGAAGCATCACCTCACCCATACCCTGCGCGCAGGCACAGGCACATGCGAGCCACACATACATACATACAGACGTGAATGTATGTATGTACGTATACACAAATTTACAGATACCCACCCCCACCCCCCCAAACACACACACACACACACACATATACGTATATAGAGACACAGAGACGTGTACACCAGTACAAAGATACACACACGCATACACACAAACACACGTACAATTACGTATAAAGTTACGGAGACGTGCACACTACACACCAGTACAAATATGCAGATACACACACACACACATACACGTAGACAGGGACATAAAGATGCATGCATGTGCATACGTATAAGTACACAGACACGCACACCAACGTATCTATATGTAGCTGCAAGGACGTGTACACCAATGTAATATATTCAGCTATGCGCCACACGTCAGCGCTGCGAGGAGCAGCAGGAGAGGCTGCTTTAAGTAGAACCACTCCTTCGCGAAATGGAGGGGACATGGCGTCCCCAGCAGGCGGCTACAAGGCAACAGCAGCGCACCGACAAGCTGTCGCTCTTTCAGCAGCGGCAGTATGCGGCAGAGACAAATGAGAGCAGCAGAGCTCGACGCGCAGAACGGGTGCTGCATCACGTGCAAATGCAACAGCGGCGGCAGCAGCAGGGAACTTGCAGCGTAGCGTGGCGTCGCTGCAGACTCTCCGCGAGCGCCCGCAGCAGCAGCAGCAGCACAGCTTGTATCAGTTTCACCGGAGAGTCCGAAGCAGCAGGAGCACGTGTTGAACCCTCACCGCGACAAGAATCAGCAGCAGTAGCAGCAGAAGCAAGAAGCGCAGACTGAGCGGATCCAGCAGCAGCCGGAGGACCCGGTGGATAAGAAGGAAAAGCAGCGCAGCAAGGCGAGAAGGAGCAGCAGCACGGCAAGAAGGAGCAGCAGCAAGGCGAGAAAAAGCAGCACCAGGGCCACGAGGAGCAGCAGTAACGCCGGAAGGAGCAGCAGCAAAGCCATAAAGAGCAGCAGCAAGGCCAAGAGGGGCAGCAGCAGAACCACAAAGAGCAGCAGCAAGGCCACCAACAGCAGCAGCAGGGCAGGGAGAGCAACACCAACGCCAGGAAAGGCAGCAGCAACGCCACTAACAGCAGCAGCAAGGCCATGAGGAGGAGGAGCACGGCCAGGAGGAGCAGAAGCAAAGACGAGGAGCAAAGCATGAAAAGAAGAAGTGGAGCAGGAGCCACTGGAGCATCATGAGAAGGCGAAGGAAGTCAAAAGAGCATTTCCCGTGTCACTCGAATTACTCAGCGAGGAGAATATACGAAGGACGTACATGTGAGATCGCGTCATCACTTCCTACCTCTTTCCTCGCCAAGCAGGTGAACTTCGTCAATGATAAGAAGTCCGACTGCACGTACAAAGCGACGCTGTCTCCACAGGCGAGACAGCCCGTCCCACTTCTCCGGTGTGCATACAACAATTGCAGCTTTACGCCACGCGTCCTCGCTCACGACGCTGCTGCTGTCGCCTCCAGGAGGCGCTGCATCTGCAGTCAACTCAAGAACTTGCTTCTTCAGCTTCTGCTCGAAGCGCCGCTTCCTGCACACAGCCGCAGCAGCAGCACGCCCACCAGCAGCACCACCACCACCGCGGCGCCGACGTGCAGCAGGAAGACAAACGCCAGTGCCACCGAGCAGCAGTAGCAGCAACAGCAGCAGCAACAGCAGCAGCAGCGGCAGCAGCAAGTAGGAGCAACGAGGAGAGCAAGGAGGAGAAGCGAAGCAACAGGTGGGAGGGCGCGATAGCAGCAGGGGTCAGTAGCCGCAGACGGCACATGGGAGCGAGGCAGCAGGCTCCTAATAGATCAACGTTTACGAAAGGGGATTCAACGACCTATATCGCTGTCTACAAGTGGGACAGAAGTACCTGTCTGCTGGCGTCGTAACAAGCACACCAGCGGCTTATTTATATGTGTGTGTGTGTGTGCGCGCACATCTATATATATATATATATCTCCTCTGGACGCAGACGTACACATACAAACACATGCATGCCTACGGGTAAAGTGACTGGAAACCTACACGTACACAGCTCTACACACATACGTACACACGTCCACACAGACAGAGAAAGGGAGAAACAGAGAGATGCGCAACGTGCAATGCTGTGTCCGTTTCCGCCGCTACACACGGTATTCCCAAATTTATATATATACATATATACTAATATGTATGCATATATGTAGACATACACAGATATGCATATATATATATATACATATATGTATATATGTATATATGTATATGTACACAAGAGGGAGAAACATACAGTTGATATGTGTGTGTAGAAAGAGAGAATGTTCGGGCACTGGTGCAGCTTTCGGCCAGCGGGAGGCTCGTACGATAAATATTGTACGGTACCTTCAGCCAATTCTTCTGACAGCACGAAAGCCGACAGCGAGTAGAATTCAAGCACACCAGGAGGAATCGACAGCAGAACGTGTGACCCTCCGTTCCCTTCGCACTGCCGCGCATAAACGTACCAGCGCAGGGAATCTGCCCAACACCTGTTATGCGACTGCATACGTATGTGCATATACACATATATATTCCGTTCTTGCACGCGTGCATATATACGTACATGTGGATATATATATATATAAATATACACGTATGTGTGTGTATACTTGCGCGTGTATATATATACATAAATGTCTATCTGTGTGGTTTCTGATTCCCTGCGTGCATACATATGTACAGGTGTATGAGGATCTAGGTAAACGTACATGCGTATGTATACTTGGGCGTTAACATACGTATATATATACATATATGTGTGTTTATGTGTTCCAACTTCCATGCGTATACATATATGTACACGCATATATATGTATATATATGCACACCTGTATGTGTATATCTGCACGCCGATATACATCTTCTCTTCCTCCCTACTTCCGCTTCTTGTGCGAGTCTTCCTCGTACAAGTCTACGACACATAAGCGTTCGTTGCACTCGCGTGCACGTAGATATATATATATATATTATACGTAGATATATATATATATATTATACGTATATATATATGTATATACGTTTAGACAGGGAAAGATACATAGAGAAAAGATGGTGTATGCATGCAGCCGCAGGTTCAGCAAATGCTTCTTGCAGCGACAGGACTCAACGGAGCACATGGCACTACGCCACTCACGAATCCATACAAATTCGGGTACGCCAACAAAGCAAAGATATATATATATATATATATACACTTGCAGGTATACGCAAACATGTACATCCATATATATGTATATATATATGAACTCATACGCATACTCATATATACGTACACGTACAAATACATATACATATATATATATATATATATATACACGTACATATGTACAACTCCACGCATAAACGAGTTGTTACACATAGAAGAGCGTACGAAAAGAGAGACGTGTATGCAAATAAGGGGGACGGCAGAACATACACAGATGTATACATACGTTTCTTCGTTCAATGCTCTCGTATATGCAGAGATACACCACGACTACTCGATGCACGTAGACACTTCCTCCGTGCACGTCTGCTTGCATGCATGCGTCGCCCTCACACACCGTCACGCCCAGACCGTCTCCATCGTCAGACGCACGCGGTACGTCTACCACGGATACGGCCACTTTTGATTCTACGCATGCAGGACTTCAACTACGGAGTAGTAGACACGCAGAACTTCTCCTACAGACAGTAGACACGCAGAAGATGTACTACGGACTCTAGATACGCGTGTCGTCTATTCGGTGGACATTCCGCTATGAATGTTAGACACGCACTACTGCGACCAGGGAGACGTACACTCTGAATACTGCGGATGCAGAACTTGAACTAGGAAACAGTAGACACGCAGAAGATGCGCTACGGACACCAGATACGCAGACCTTTATCCTGCGAACGAACCAGTACGAATGTTAGACACGCAGGACTTCCGCCAGGAACACTACACAGACACACTACGTCTGAACGTTAGACTACGAGCCGTAGGCACATCAGACTTCTGTTGCCTGTTTGACACGCAGGACGGCTACTATGGAGACTAGACACACACACACACACACGCAACGCTTCTACAATGAAAAGTACATACGCAGGAGATGTTCTGTGAACATTCACTATAAATGGCATGCAGGCAGTACTTCTAGCACGCGGACAGTAGACACACACAATACGTTTCTCCTATGAGGAGTCCTCACGCGCAGAAAACGCCTACTACTCTGTGGAGAGTTCGTACGAATGTTAGACACGCAGCACTTCTAATAAAGGAGCTTCTGCGGTGAAACTTGTCTTCGTACACGTGTGGACGCAGCTATATACCCTCCACTGGTCTACACGTATGCACAGACAAAACTGCACGTGCAAATATACACACAGGCGTTATGGAGGAGAGGGCCAGCGACAGGTAAGTATCGGTATTTTATATGTGTAAATTTAGGAGACCGACACACACATATATATGGGGGAAGAATGTTGAAGAGGAGAGGGTGGGAAGCCACACGGATCCGCAGGGAAGGAGGGGAAGGTTGCTGCGGATGCTTCTGGAGAGAAGGCGCCCACTTTTTGCGCTTAGCAGCAGAAAGACGTGCAGTGGGAGGGGCACCGAAGAGGAGGCCGGAACGGACACGAAGCAAAGAAAAGGACAGATGGGACCACGAAGAGACGACGAGGACAGACGACAACAGCAAGTGGACGAAAGCGGGGAGAACAGAACGGCAGCAGGCCCCAGGCGAAGTACACACTGGCACACATGCATAGCTACACACGGACAGGAAGGACGTACACAGACACAGCCACGATACAAATAAATATGCAGAGGGACACACACAAGTTGGCAGACACGCACGAAGAGGTCGGGAGACGGAGACGTCGATATACAAAAAAGTGTGGACAGGCTGACCGACAAATAATACATGGCGAGAGTCACACTGACAGATAGAAGGGTGACTACACGTCGAGGCTAATATAGACAGGCAGAGAGGTCAGTAGACACTGATATAAACAGGCAGGTAGATAGACCAGGAAGTGTACAGAGATATGTAGAAGGATAGGCAGACATTTACGTAGAGAGAGGCTAACACACAGATACGAAGCTACACGGATAGGCAAGGAGGTAGACACGCACTGGCAGATAAATAGGCAGGCGGGTACATGCAGGTATAGACATAGACAGAGAGAGACGCACACAAACATATGGACACTGAGACGACGACGGATAGACGCAAAGACTCACACATAGACAGAAATGCAGAGAGAGGCACAGACACAAATAGACGAGAATATATCAATAGATACGCATACACCTGTGTATGTACATATATGTATATATGGATGCCTTTACAGACCAGCACAGGAGAAATACACCAATAGAGAAGCTGCAGCAACGGTAGGGACACACAAACACGCATAGTACACGGACAGCGACGGAAATAGAGAGATACACAGACAGACACCCATATCCATACGTACACACGTGTGTAGATAGGTACATAGATAGATCGATGTATACAAATAAAGGAGGTAATGTAGATAGGTGCAGACATCTACAGAAAGACAGACAAGTAGATCTACTAACATATATATATATGCGGATAGATTGATGGAACGATTCAAATCCACAGACATACCTACGTAGACGTATCGCAGGCATGTGACGCAAAGGTGAGGAAGAGACGATGGAGACGCCACTCATATTATTTACGCCTATATGTCTTTCCCTTTGTATGGACACGCGTATGGGCGTGTTTGTCTATCCATCAGAAACATACATATGTTTGTGTACCCCTGCCAAGAAGATGGCGAAACACAGATATAAACGCTTGAATAGATGTGTAGATAAACGTATGCACGCTGATATCCAGCTGTACACATACATATATATATATATATGCATGTATAGATAGAGATACGTCATAAATATGTAGACAAATATATATAGTAAATAATAAATCGACGGATACGCAGACAGACATATATATCAGTGTACGTATAGGTAGAAAAAGAGATAGATGAATACGGAAATGTATCCCTACATACCTGTAGCGACTACATACACGCACGCATGCGTACTCGACACCGGAACAGATATCTGCAGAGGACGTGTACGCCCACGCGTCCATCTGCATATACGCATGATATATACACTTATATAATAGATGTATGTATATGATCGGGAGATTAAGATAGAGAGATGAAAAACTTGTACGGACACACACACCTGCGTCTAGCTATACGTATATATTCATTTATATATGACTGATGACTGTCTATGGATGCAGAGATACAAAGAAATAGAACGAAGGCACCTACCTACAGACACACAGTCGCACATATCTGTACATACATATATATATAGATAGATAGACAGAGGAAATAGAAGGATGTATATAATACAAGGAGAAACACAGATACGGAGATAAAATGATTGTACGTACATACCTACATCTACACATATCCAAATTTCTGCATACATATGCGCATAAATGTATCTTCCTCGTTCTCTCTGTCTCTACATACATATATACATATATATATATATATATATACATATATATATATGTATTACCAGTCTCGGACACGTTCAGCAGCAAGGGCTTTTAGTGGAGCGATGTAGACGACCTTTTGTTTTGGAGAAGTAGCAAAAAGTCGCAGCATCGCCAATTCCGCAACAATCGTCTTCCCACTCCCTGCACCGGGCGTCCAGCGGCAACAGCAACAGCAGCAGCAGCACAGCCGATCACCGCACATCCGGTAGGCAAAGCAGCGAAGCACCTCGCAGCAGGAGCAGCAGAAATGTCACCCGGTGCTGCAGTTCGGCGAGCGATGAGACAGGGGGCAGCAGCAGTTCTCGGGCGCGACAAGTCGCGCAGGAGAAGGACACGCAGCAGCACCGGCACTAGGAGGCACAGCAGCACGGCGCAGCAGCAACAGCAACACACGCCCCCACAAAACCAGCAGCAGCGAAACGACGAGCCTCCTGCGGCAGCAGGAGAGACGAAAAAAAAGACGACGGCGGCAGAAGGGAGACATGGAGAGGAAGCAGCACGCAAAAACAGATGAGAGAACGGCAGAGACGTGCAGCGGCTGCAGCAATAATAGCTACTCGTACGGCCCGCAAACCAGCGTTCAGCAGCAGGGAGAAAAGAGGATCGTCGACGGAGCAGCAGCAACAGCAGCACTAGCAAGGACAGAAACAGCAACAAAAGAGGGCCACTTGACTGGGGCGCAGCACCTCCACAGCAGCACTCCGAAACTGCCCGCTGCCGCCGCATGCAGCAGCACACGTCAACCAACGGCAGCAGAAGCACCGCAGCAGCAGAAACACCGCCACCGCGGAGCTAGCGGAACAGCAACATAGGTAGAACAGGAGAAACAGCAGCAGCAGCAGTGACGCACAGGCAGGAGAAGCAGAGCAGCAGCAACAGCAAGAAAGCAGCAGAACAGCAGCATAGGTGGAACACGAGAAACAGCACCTGCAGCAGAGGGGGACGCCTCAGGACAGCAGGAGAGGAGCAGCTGATAGCCACTTCCCGTCCTCTTTCTTCTCTCCAGCTGCACAAACATGTGGCGCGACTTTCACGTATACACGTGACAACTTGCACAGCTGGGGCATGCATATATATGTATACACATATGTATGTATATATATACACATGTATGTATACATATATATACACATACGCATGTATGTATATACATATATATACATATACATATATATATACATGTGTAGACACCAATGCCCCTACGTGTGAATGCGTTTTTTTCGAGTAATGTAGGCGATACCTGTGCCTCTCCCTACCCACCTAGCATACATGCCCTCACACACGAATACATACGTCTGCACATATATGTGTATACATATATAACATTTATGTTGAGAGAGAGGGCGAAAGACAGAAAAACATAGATATACATATATATATGTATACAGGCCTACGTACACGTGAGACGCCTGCGTTGGTGTATATAGAAGTAGATCATCCAGGTAAGAAAGAGGAATGCGTATCGCGGAGAGCAAAGGAAGGAGCAGGAGAACTGGCGTGTACCTGTTGGAGCGCCGAGCAGCACGTTGTAATCCGTGTAGTAGCAGACGTGGAATGTTTGTGTTTGAATGGGGTTGAAGTACATGAAATTGTACAAACTTTCGAACTTGGGATTATTTAACGCTGCAGCAGACCAGGCACGCATATGCACACCAGCCGCAGAAAAGACGTCTTGTTCATAGCAGCAGCGCACTGCGCTCTGTCCGGCAGCAGACCCAAAATGTGACCCGCTGGGCAACAGCAGCAGCAGACGTACTGCAGCAACAACAGCACCTGCGGCAGAGATGCTGCAGCAGCGACAGCAACAGCGGCAGTAATGCTGCACCAACTGCAAGAGTAGCACTCATGCTGCCGCAGCAACAGCAACAGCACCAGCGGCAGTGATGCTGCAGCAACAGCAACAGCATCACCGGCAGTGATCCTGCAGCAGCTGCAACGGCAACAGTGGCAGCAAGGCTGCAGCAGATGCAACAGCAGCATCAGCGGCAGCAACTACAGAACAGCCGCGGCTCTGCAGGAGTCGGTAGGTGCAGCTGCGACAGACGTTTGCAGCAGGAGCGACGGCAGCGCATCTGCAGCGCCAGCACAGATGCAGCAGCAGCAGATATATTCAGCAGCGGAGCTGTACGCTGCTCTGTCTCTTGATCAGCAGCAGTGGCAGATGTGCGGGGGGTCGACACTTGGACAGCAGGGGCGGCTGGAGAAAGATCCGACGCGTCTACAGCAGACAACTCCCAAATATTTCCGGCTGCGCAGCAGCAGTACCTGTTCGTGGAAGGGGATGGAGAGGCAACAGCGGCGTGTGGACCAGCCCCTTCGGCGGCAGCAGCTGATGCTGCAGCGGGAACAGGTAGTCGAAGCCAACAGAGATCCAGCGGTCCGACAGCAGACGCAGCAGCAGCTGCTGGGGGAGCGGCTCGTGCAGCGGTACGGCGAAGCAAACTTCGAGCGGCTCTCGGCTGCGAGGACAGCAGACGCAGCGGCGTCCCGCACGCATCCTAGCGAATGCGTCCAGTACGCGGAACGCGGAAATACAAGAAATACGGAAGCGCGTAGCCTACGCATCGCTGAAGATGTATATACTTCTATACGGGAACGTATACAAATGCAAATGTATACGTCGGCCCCTCTCCCTCTACCTACCATCACAGACGTGTACACACGTTTTCTTGTGCCCATCTTGACACGTGCATGCGAATACAAACGGGTGTGTACGATGTTATTCGCCGCTCTCTCTCTTTATACATGCGAACGCATATTGACGCAGATCTACAAAGGCACACACGTACACATGTATAAATGTATGGGCAATTAAATATGTCATCCGCCGGGCTCTCTTGGTCTCTATATCGCTCTATATGCATGTATACATACAACGAACTCAAAAAGGCGTACACCCATATATATGTAGTTATCGGCCACTCCCTCTATCTATCCCTCTCTCTCTCTCTCCTAAATATCTATATATCTATATATACATATATATCTCTACATACATATATATATATGTATATACAGAGACCAGCTGAGGGCACACCGCCGTTACTGTTGGGTTTTTTCAGCGCCCGACGTCGGTCAAAGGAGATCGGTAAAACTGTGGAAGTCAAGAAACTTCACAACTGGAGAGTCGGACGTCGCTCTGCAATTTAAACGAATGCCTATTTGCATGTGTACATGCAGACAGATAGACTATCCTAGGCACACTATACGCGTACATAAATACACGTACATATCTGGGACGTTCATAGTACTACTCCATACACAGATACGAATATTCGTATCCATGTGTACATATAGACAAATGCATTCACGTATATACACTTGCACGTATGCAGGCATCCAGGTAGATATTCCTACGCATACGATATACATGCATGTGTGTATCTCTGCGACGCTCACAGTAACACTCCAGATATATACGTATACGTGTGTCAATGTGTACATGCAGACAAATGCATGCCTGTATATATACTCGCACCCAGACTGATATTCCTACGCACACTATATACACGTATATGTGTATGTTGGGACGCTCATAGAAATACCCCACACATACGTCTGCATACATATGTGCACACACGTGTAGTGTGTGGATGTAAGGTTTAGGCAGAAGAAGAGATAAACGAGGGGCGGCACGGGAAGGCAGGAAGAGAAGTCCGGGCTCCTCGACTGCAGCGTTGCTGCAGTTGCAGAGACTTCATCTGCTCCGCAGTTTCTCTCGTCGATTACGTACGTGTGCTGGCGAGCAAGGAATACAACTTCCGCGTGCAGCAGCTCTGCTGAATCAGCGGCCTGCAGCCAGAGATGAAACGTCTCTCCTGCGCCATGCCAGAAGTCCGACCAGACAAATTCTTCTGCGAACTGGAGCGTGACGGAAATCCGCAAGATGCTCGCCGTTATCGGCTGTACGTACACCCGACAGACACAGCAGCTGCCAAGGCGAACTTTTTTCTTCGTTGAGGCACAAAGACGACGGGCGCTTCTGTGTCGCACGCCTCGTCAAGCCGTAGTCTACGCGTGGCGAAGCCAGTCCGTAGCGCACGCCGAACCCGCAGAAGGGAGCGTGCATGCGCAGGTAAAGAAGATGCAAAGTTCGTCGCATCGTCGCGAGAAGCCGAAGAGAAGGGAAGCACGAAGACACGGAAGACCAAAAAGGCGAGGAAGCGACATTACAGACGGCGCACCTTCTTCGCGAGGCAGCACGAAGGACGGAGAGTCACACGTGCATGCAGCAGCAGCAAGGGGACAGCGTCGCGTGTTATCTTGCGTCCTTCCTCCACGTCGAGACAACCGCGGACAGGTCACGTGGATATGTCTGTTTTTCTTCGTACGTGGTTGAGTCAGGCACGCCCAGACTAAACGAGGAAAAGTCACTGAAGACAGTATAGTCACCCACACATATACACATATATACGTGAGACACGGAGACAGAAGAAACACGACAGCTACAAATTCTTCATCAACAACAAAGCGCATGTTCACCACTCCTGACATGCCACTACTAATACTACTACTACGGTTGATACTACTACTACTATTACTATTACTACTAGTACGGTTGACACTACTATTACTACTATTACTACTAGTACGATTGATATTTCTCCTACGACTACTACTATTACACTTCGCAGTACTGCTAATATTACTGCTACTACCACTACTACCGTTGGTGTTACTACTGCTGCTACTACTACTAGTACTACCAGTCTTATTGTTAGTGCTAGTATTACTAATCGTAACAACAGTGCTACTATTATACTCACGCTGCTGTTATACAGTCACCCTACTACTACTACTACGACTAGTACAACCACTCTACTACTATTACCATTACCGCTACAGGCAGTACTATAGTGAGTACTACTACCACGAGTAGCACTAGTAGTACTGCGTACAAGTAGTACGTAGTACTAGTGCTACTACAACTACTACTAATACTACCTTGGTTACGGCAACTGAGAAGAATTTTTCTTGTTGCCTACTGAAGATGAATCTCCGAGCGGAAGAGCACCAGCTGCGAGTGGAGGAGGAGAAGAGAAGCAGCGCAGCGCGCGCGCCGCACGCGGCGTGGCAGAAGCAGAAACGGCGGAGGAGAAGGAAGAAAGGCAGCAGCAGCAGAAGCAGGAACCCGAGTCACGAAGGCGAAGCAGCAGCAGCAAAGGCAGGAAAGAGAGCCGTGTAGAGACACAGAGCCACCGAAGAGGAACAGCAGCAGCAGAGACCGGAAACAGAGATGCATTCAAGAGCAACCGCAGCACCAGCAGCGGCACGCAAGAGAGTCGTGAGAGAGTCACAGCAGCAGCAGAGGCCCGACACAGAGCCGCGCAAGAAGAACAGCAGCAGCAACAGAGACAGGCAAGAGACTCGCGGGAGAGCCACAGCAGCAGCAGAGGCCCGAAACGGAGCCGTTGAAGAGTGATAGCAGCAGCACTAAGAGGGAAGTAATTCCAAGGCAAATACACCATCGTTTCGGTCGATCTACACCTGCAGACGTGAGGGGTAGAGGAATAATCACACAATGAGAAACTGCACTGCGTCGAGTGTGGCTATATGCCCGCAGCATGCAGCTACAGCCAAGGTGGCATTCTGCCAGTTCCTCTCTCTGTAGCGGTGTTTCGCGGACAGTCACTGTTAGATAATCTGCAGGGAACTCAAGAACCGCAGGCCCATATATATATATATATATATATATATATATATATAGGGTTTTCTACTGCACACAGGCGCATCAGCATGCCGGTCACATATATATATATATATATATAGGTTTACTCCTGTACAGAGAGACGGCTGAGACGGCTGCATGCCGACGTAGAAGAAGAGAAGAAAGCGCAAACCGACTTGGCTGCTCTCTGCATGTTCTTAAGCTTGTTCTCGAGGTGCACCCAGCTACCGCAGCAACGCTCTGCAACAAATCGAACTCCCGCCGGGCACGGGCAGTTGACGTACGCGTGCCGCACACGCAACTAGGAAAGCAGCAGCAACAGTAGCAGTTCCACACCAACGACGCAGCAACAGCAGCATCACACGAGCAGCGCAGCAGCACGTCCCGCAGAGCACCAGGAGAGTAACAGCAAGAACGCGCAGCAGTGGTAGCAGAACGCACTGGCCGCAGCACAGAAACCGCAGGAACAGCAACAGCAGCAGCACGCGGGGACAGGGGCAGCGCAAAAAGAAGTAGCAACAGCGTGTTTTGACATCGGCAGCAGCAACGCAGCAGCAGCAGCGTGCAGCGACGGTAGCAGAGCGACAGCAGCAGCAAAGCAGCAGCAGCTCGCGGGGACAGGGGCGGCGCAAGAAGGAACAGCAATAGTGTGTTGCAGCATCGGCAGCAGTAACGCGGCAGCAGCGGCGTGCAGCAATGGCAGCAGAGCAACAGCAGCAGCAGCACAAGTGCGGCAGGATGCAGCAGAGGCGGCACCCCAAAAAGAACGGCAGTGTGTAACAACGGCAGGAGCAGAGCAACAGCAACAGCAGCAGCAACAGGGACAGCCATGCTGCAGCACCAGCAGCAAGAGCCCGGGCAGAGGAACAGAAGCAGGACGCAACGGCGGCAGAGGAGAGACCAGCAGCAGCAAGAGCTCGGGCAGAGCCACAGCAGCAGGAGGCAACGATGGCAGAGAAGAGACTTGCAGCAGCAGAGTGACAGCAGAGCGAAAAAGCAAGACAGAGAATGAGACGTGCGCACCTGCACAGCAGCTTCAATATCGACGTCCGGAACGAAGTGAAGAGCCTTCGCAATGTCTGCACCGTCGGCTTTGCTGCGGACGAGAGCTGCTATTTCGCCGGCGTCCATGTCCAACAGACGGGAAAAGGAAACTTTGCTTTTCTCCAGTCGGCGCACTGCTCCTTCCCGCAGCACCAAGCGCGTGCCCTGCACACACATATATACGTGTCCCCCTATTATATAAGGCGTCCACACGAACTACCCACGCAGACTACACGTATATGTGTAGGGACGTAACGTATCTGCAGAATTCTTGCGCGTGGTAGCAGGCATGATACAGAGGAATGTCCCGCGTGCACCACACACATAGATATACAACGATACCTACGCAGATGTACGGAGGGACGTCTACACGCAGACGGAGAAAGCGACATGCACACAAGCATCTATATAATTACAAAAGTGTATTAGCTGTCCAGAGGGCGCCTGCATCGGTACAGACACATATCACCTGCACCGAGGGGGTATACGCGGGCCCACCCACGTCCCCACGCACTTATGCTTGTATATCTGTGTACACAGAGACGCGCCCCCCACGTATCTGTGCCACTTCTACGTCTCTTTACAAACCGACCTTTTTCTCTGTCTATCGTTTCGTCTGTCTGCCTCTTTTTCTTCCGCTGTCTCTCTATATATACATATTTGTGGGTAGAGGCTAGATGAATACGGAACTTGTCCCCCGTCGCTCCCCGCCATGTAGCTGCCCTGCAACGTCGGACAGACACAGGCATAGACGCAGCAGACTTTATGTGTGACTCTACCCATATACAGGTACGGGCGCCTACAGACGGGAATTTCCACCGAGATTCTCTGGCGCAAAGAAACACACGCAAAACTGTCTGCATGCGGTGGTGGGGCTGCTGAAGCCCACGCGAGAGATATATAGGCACGAGGGAACACACACAACCGTCCTGCACACGTTAGAAAGGCAAATCCAGCCTCTCGCCCTGTGTACGGCGGTGTTCACACATATCCAGAATACGGAGCAATAGAAATGTAGAGGACTGTGGAAGGACGTGCGCTTCGCAAGTGTACCTATACCTACGCACACACACAGGTGATTCATACAAGTATGCACATCACTATACATGCGAAAACATATCGCATGTGAGCACACTAATATATACACATACATATATATATGTGCAGATGATTACTTCACATATATGCGCACATTTATATATGATACCTTATGTGCGACAGGTGTATTAAAACGTGCGTAGGGAGGAGGGATGTGCGTGCACGTTCCTTCCGGCCTCATTACGTGTGCTGCTGAAGTAGTCAAGGGGGCACGCGTTTTCTCTGCTAGAGGCATTTAATCTGCGGCATTCATTTCCTCAGGCACATGCATTTTTGCCAGCTCTATGCATTTCCTCAGCTGCATGCATTTCCTCAGCTACATGCCTTTCCTCAGCTACATGCCTTTCCTCAGCTGCATGCGCTCTCTCTGCTGTATGTCTCCACTTAACATGCTTTCCCTGCTTCACGAATCCCTTCTGCTGCACTGCCTCAGCTGCTGCCAACATCTCTGTGCTGCCTGCTGTGCCCGTGCCATCTGCTGCATGCATCGTTCCGCTGCATGCAACCGGCTTCCGCCTCCCCGTTCCTGCCTGCTTCACCAGGGGCCGCACGCATCACTTCTTTTCGGCAGACGCGCCACCACCAGGGCTGCGCATGCACGCTCCTCTCCCTGCGTGCGCCACCAGCTCTGCGACGCATGCGTAGCCCCCCTCTACCTCTGCGACGCATGCATGCGCCCCCTCTGGTGCAGCTTGGAGCGACTGTAGCTCTTCGGTCGCGCGCATGTAGCTTCTACACTCTTCAACGAGAGCCTCGCCGGCTGAAGGCGAGGAACATGACGAAGCAGGAGAAGCAGCTGAACAAGCCAAAAGCAGGCTCCTACGCAGTGGCTTCTACTACATCTCTTCGAAGAGCGCGGTCGTACACGAGAATTCGACAGCTGCTGCTGTGAGAGACGCTGCCGGCGCTTTTGCACATCGGGATGGAAGCAGTGCGGATGGCAGAGCAGCAGCAGCACGTTGGCCTCTGGTGGCACGCCCCTTTCGACCGCTCTGCACCAACACAAAATTTTTTCGGCCGCTGCCGCGTCCAGCTGCGACAGCGACGTCTCGAACAGGGCGCGGAACAGTCGACCCGCGTTCTGCATGCAAAGGAAAAGACAACAGGGACTGCCACAGAAAGCGGGTGAGGCGGGCACTGCTGCGCGTGGCCGCATGCAACGGGAGTACGGAGAACAACGGCACGAGACGGAGACGACTGATCTGCGCACGGGCTGACGCATGCGGGGCGCCTCGCACAGAGAGAGACACAGACACATGCAGAGACTCGTCCCGAAGCATGCATGCGTCTCTACACGCCGCAGAGCGACAGCCTATTTCGTTGTTCTCTCTTCTTTACCCATAGGTACAAAATGAAGATTTGCATCGGCGTTCACCAAAAATACCTTCCCCACCTGTACACGCACATCTAGGCTCCTGCGTGTACGTACATGCGTACACGTACATGCGCATGCAAACAAACTCGAAGGTACGTTTCAATGGACTGGCCACCAGCGTACAAACACACCTCGCCCAAGTATATATATATATATATAAGCTGCATGTGCACTGGTTAATATGACTCTGTGCCCGTCTACTCAGGGAGATAAACGAAGACGCCTGGATTGCAGAAAAGAGGCTGCGGCAGCTCTGGTGTGCTTCCTCCTCCTGTTGCCGCTTTCCCAAGAACTGCTCTGCTGCTGCTGCTCTTCTCTTCTTGCATCCACTCCCTGCCCGGCTGCGAGTCTCTCCGCTGTCCTTCCTGTACTCGGTGAGCTGTCCCGCCTGCTGCTGATCCTGAAGCTGCTGTACTTGCTGCAGCAGTAGCTGCTGCTGCTGCGTGTTCTCCTCCTGCTGCTACTTGTTCTGCTGCTGCTGCTGCTGCTCGTTCTTCTCGTCCTCCTTCGCCCGCTGCTGCCGCTTGTTCTCCTTCTCCTCCTCCTGCTGCTGCTTGTTCTGCTCCTCCCTTTCCTGCTGCTGCTGCAGGCGACGCGCCTGCCCGTGACTTACACTTTGTATGTAGGTGGCATCGGCTGCGAGAGAGAAGGACTCGATAGTGACATTCGCCAGAGACGCCTGCAGCAGGCAGCAGACCTTCCCCACGACGCTGTCTCTGTCTCCGTGGAAAGGGACGCGGCAAACTTCTCTCCTCCACAGATTCGAAAGTTCTCCCTGCTCGTCTTCTCGCACCTGCGCGAGAGCCAACCACGCAGCAATAACGGCAGACGCACCAGCAGCAGACGCACCGGCAGCAGATGCACCAGCAGCATAAGTTACAGAGCCGCTCGTATACACACGCACACACATATACATACATACCTACATACACCTATATATGTGGTATATATATGCCTATACAGAGGCGCACACGATGAGCGCAGACAGATTTGCAAGGAAGAACAGCAGCTGCGCGCATTCATAGAGAAATGCAGAAGAAGTGGGGAGATCAGTTAAGAGATGCGGGCGCATCAACTTCAGCAACAGAGCACAGCGCCTCGCTAAAAGGGGGAAACGTGCGTACCCGTCCGGAGGAGGACTACACAGCTGTGGAGATAGACGAACTGCAAGCCCACTTCGATGCATGTCTGTACAGTCACACGTAGACATCCTTCTAGACGTATACTTTGGTCCTCCACCCTCTCATCTTCTGTGTCTCTCTCTTCCGTCATACGCCTATATACATATATATATCGACGTACAGAAGGGACGCATGTACACAGAGGGACAGACGTGTACACGACAAGGCGCTGGCGGAGCAAGTTTACTACTGAAAACGCGCCACACGATGACCTGTCTACATGCGTAGATGCTACACGCAATACTCCACGCGTGCAGGCATTTATATATATATATATATATATGTACATGCATGCTACACATCCTTGTATTCAACCACGAACACACGTATATGGAGCACAGACGTATTTACTACATAGGGCCCTCGGTATCCTTTCTCTCTGTGTCTCTCAATATGTACGTACACATATGTACGTATGCTCTTGGCGTGTATACGTGTTTGTGTGTGTATACTCACTTGTGTATGTACGTACTTATGTGCATAGGTGTCTATGTATGCACGTCTGCGTGGATGTACGTGTGTATGCAAACACAGATGTATGTAGACACACGTGCACGCGAGCTGAGACTCGCGTTCAACACCGGCAGCATCTGCAGCAGCAGTACAGCAGCAGGAGGCGTCTTGCCACCAACGCAGCAGCAGGAGCAGCTTCAGCACCCTATGAAGCGGCAGCTGGAGCGGGGTCTTCTCCGCATAGCAGGAGAGTCAGACGCAGCAACGGCAGCAGCAGCGACGGCCGGGGGTGTGTTGGGGCAGGAGGGGGAGGAGCAGCAGCAGCAGAAGTCACTATCAAGGCCACTGCAGCAACAACAGCGGTGGCGGCAGGGCCGCTGGCATCCGGCAGCAACGGCAGCAGCAGTAGAGAGAGCGGCGTTTCTTCGCTGCTATCATCATCCGGGCACCAGGTGTAGTGTATGACGAGGGGAGGGAGGGGGGGGGAAGAGGAGACTGAGTAGCAAGTTATATGAGAAGAGCGCAGCAGCAGCAGCGCCGTTGGGTTGCTTACTTTAAGACTCTCGAATTCTCGAGCAGAGGCAACAATGCGAAGAATGTCTTCATCCAGGAGGACGTCCTTCTGCAGTTCTTCCTGAAAGAGACGTGCGGTTGTATAGTCCACGTAAAAGCGCGAGGCCATTCTTCCCAGTGCCGTTGCATGCAGCCGCTTTGTACGCGGATTGTAACGGACCAGGTGCGCGTCGTTCAGCTGTTGAATCGCCTGGGACAGGAGCAACATCCCACATTTAGACGACAAAGATCAACGGACCAGCATCACCACCACCACCACAGCAGCAGCCAAAAGCACTGCAACAGCAACAGCAGCGGCCAACAATCCTGCGGCTGCAGCAGCAGCGTCAGCCAACAGTCCTGCAGCAGCAGCAGCCAACAGTCCTGCAGCAGCAGAAACAGCCAACAGGGCAGCAGGCAGCACGCAACAACAGCAGCCTGAAGCATGACGCAGGAGTAGAGGCACCAGCAAGTACAGCAGCGCAGACAGGGGGAGACAGAAGCAGATTCTTCCCCTGCCGGAGCAGCAAGTGGAGCAGCAGCAGGAAAAGCAGAGGCGAAAATGGCGACGGGGGGGAGTGCAGCAGCAGCAGGTACTGGTGCAAGAGCAGCGAGCACAGCAGCAGCAGCGAGTCTAACAGCAACTGAACACGTATCGTAGCAGCGGCAGCAACGACGCAACAGCGCGAACCAGAAACTCTGCAGCAGCTCGTCGCAGAGCCGCAGCAGCAGCAGCTACCACTGCAGCAAGAGCATATGCAGCAGCAGCACGAATTGTAACGCCCCCCCAAGAACTGCCGCGGCAGATCATCCACGAGCAGCAGCAGCAGCAGGCGACGCATTACCCAGAATCGCACCGACGGGCCGAAGCGAAGCAGGCTACAATATATCTGGGCAACCATTCCCTCTGCAGAACAAGTAGATAGCTAGACCGACGCATGCGCCTACTACGAGACGTATATACAACCAGCCAAGTGCCTGCACCGCCATAGCCCGTACATGTACAGGCACCTGCATGTACAAAGGTCTACATGCATATAGAGGCAGAGCAAAGGAAATGGAGAAACGGAGACAAATAGCGGGGCACAGAGGGACGGAGATATGAAGCCACCGAGCCAAAGAAGTGAATAGGAAGAGAGAAACAGACACCCAAACGAGGACGCACAGACAGAGACACAGCCCTAGCGTCAGGGACAGAAAGGCAGTAAGAGACAGGAAGGATAGGAAATTATTAGGAACTTTTCTTCTAATGCGTGTGCGCATGCATGTGAGGAGAGAACCGAACGTACGTGTAACACTATCGCATCGCGAATGAGGGTGAGCTGCGGATCCGCATGCACCTCCTCACGGCTGATCCCGTACTCCAGCGGGTTGCTGTAGCGGCAGCACCAGCACATTCCGACAGCAGCAGGACACTGTGGCAGCACCCCCAGCAACGCACAGCAGCACATACGAAAGCGGAAGCAGCAGCAACACGCAGCAACAGCGGCGCACTGCAGCAGCAGCACACAGTACGAGAGCAGCAGCAACGCGTGGGGCAACCGCAGTACATGACAGCAACGGCAACACCTGGCAGCAGCACCAGCAGTACCGCGCGTCGCAGCAGCAACAGCCCGGCAGTAGAGCGCCGCTGCAGCAGCCCGTCGCAGCCGGAGCCCACAGGATAAGCACCAGCACCTTACGGCGGCCGCAGCAGCACCCCGTCGCAGCCGCAGGGGCCACACATAGCCATCGCAGCAGCTACACGTTGCAGCCGCGGCAGCCACACATAGCAGCCTCAGCAACAACACAGAGCAGCAGCAGTGATAGAGAAGGCAGCGCGCCAACACAGAGCAGCAGCGGTAAAATCCTGCAGCAGCACACACCGGCACAAGTTGCTGATGCGCGCAGCAGAAGCCTTCTTCAGTCCTTCTCAGCAGTGGCAGCAGCAGAATGACGCTGCGAAGGCGAGTGGTACTCGTCGCACTTGTCTGCTGGGGACGTCCCCTGCGACTTCTTCTCCGTGTCTCTCTAGCTAGTTATCTGTCTGCATGTACGCATACGCATCTCTATGTACACATACACGGACATACACATATATACATACACCTACACAGAAAGCTAGAAATGCACATACCCACCTGTTTACGTAGAAAGTCCACTTTCTATACATACGTGTACACGTGTGTTCACGTAGAAAATATAATATATATATATATATATACGCTTTGGCTTGTGCAAACGCATGCGGACGTCAACGCGAGAAGGTTGTTCCGCACAATTGATACTCGTATTTCGTATGTAGGGGCACTCCGCTCTCTCTCTGTCTCTGTGCTTCCCTCTTACAATACATACAAAGACTGATATTGATATAGATATTCGTATCTACACATCTATCTGTATACACTTCTTTATATCTAGCTGCGTACACATTCACAGGCTCGGGTACGCCTTCGCCTGCTTCTTTATATCTACCTACACATATATTTATAGGCTTGGGTACGCCTTCGCCTTTGTACGACGTCTGCAGTCACGTCGCTATACATACATATATATATACATCTTCTATGTGTGTGGGTGATATACATACAGACACAAGGCGCATGTCCACGTACACAGACCTTCACGTACACGCACATATATATATATATATATATGTCCATATTTCTCCCTGGTACGCGATACTGTATATCCACTCTCCAGATCTACGTCCACGAGTACACGCAATTACGGATCCCCTTGTACAGACCCATCTCTGCATGTGAGTCAGCGGGCGAAGTACGAGCCGCAGACCGCTACAAGTGCGCATGCAGAAGAAGACAAACAGGGGGAAGAACCTCTTGAGAGGGTGCGGAAGAAAAGAATAGGAAGGTGAAGTCGCAGACCTATATATGCGTATGAAGAGGAAGGTGTAACGCAGCCAGCTGCGGGCCTCCTGTAGGGACTGAATATTTCCCAGGGCAACTTCGGCGTTCAGAACGTTCGGGAGCTCCCCTATGAGTCGACTTTCGACAGGCAAACTCTGCGTCAGCAACCGTAGGTAAAAGTGTAGCTTTGCTGCTTCTGTGGCAATGAGGACAGCGGAGCCCTTGGAGTCGTACTGCGGACGCCCCGCCCTTCCAAATATTTGCAGCACGTCCAGCATGCCTGCAAAGGCGCGTGCCCACAGCAGCAGCACACGGGGAAGAAGGGAGGAAGTGAGAAGAAGAGAAACAGCGGCGACAGCAGTGCTGCAGCAAAAGCAGCACACCGAAGGCGGAAGATGAAGAGAGACAGCAGCGCCTGCGCGAGAGGAGAGCAGTGGCTGCATCTGCCTGCACAGGGAGGCCGGGAGGTAGCAACAGCAGCAGCAGCAGCAACGCAGCCGTAGCAGTTACAGCGACAGCACAACAGAGCAAGCAGCAGCAGCACAACAGAGAAGGAGCGGCAGGAGCAGCAGCAGCACAACAGAGAAGGAGCGGCAGGAGCAGCAGCAGCAGCAACGCAGCAACACCAGCACCAGTACAACAGCGACAGCAGCAGCGGCAGAGCAGCAGAGAGGCAGAGGCGCCAGCACCCGCAACGCAGCAACACCAGCTCCAGTACGACAGCGGCACCAGCAGCAGTAACCGTGCAGCAACAGCAACTGCAACACCAGTGCAAAAGCAGCAGCAGCAGCAGCACAGCAACACAGCCGCAGACGCACCGTGTATACTTTCCTCCAAGCAGCTATCAGCGCCAGCAGCACGGAGCAATAGCAGATAAGCAGTCTACAGCAGGACAGCAGCAGGTGCCAAAGCAGCAGCAATGGCGACGGGTACGAGACAGCAGCATGCCAGCAACAAGTGCAGAAGCAGCAGCAGGTAGAACATCACACCCAGCTGAAGAGGGCGGGGGGGAGGAAGACTCTCACAGGAAAGATGAAGCAGGGACTGACACTGCACAAGAAGGAACCGGCGAACACCTGCAGCAGCACCAAGTTACTGACGCCACGAATTTGCCTGCGCATGCAGCGGCTGTCTGACGCTGCCGTTCTGCCGGAGGTGAGCCAGCATACATATCTGCTACCGTGTTCGGTGGCGCATACAGCGTATTGCTGACTCTTGTGTTGATGCTGCTGCCGCGTGCGCAATGCTGTTCTTTAACAGGATGAATCGCTGCTGTTGCTGCATGTGCGGTCCCCCTGCTGGTGCCTGCCTGCTGCGCAGGGGTAGTCGCAGCTCCTGGGTGAAGCTACCCACTGCTGCGTCTGGGCTGGTGCAGTGCCACTCGTGTTGATATATGCTCTTGCTGTGGCTGCTGTACACTGCTGCTACTCCTGCCGCAGCAGGGCAGCACTACCGCTGCTGCGGCTATCCATCGGTCCTGTCCGAGCTGTCGCGCTGCCTTTCTCCGGTCGCCGTTGTTTTGACTGCGGGCGCTCCTTTTAAGCGCTGCTGCTGCTGCTGTTGATTGCTGCTGCTACTTTTTACTGCTGCCGCTGCTGTTTATTGCTGCTGCTGCTGCTGTTTGTTACCGCCGCTGCTGTTTACTGCTGCCGCTGCTACTGTTTGCTGCTACCGCTGCTGCTGTTTACTGCTGCCGCTGCTGTTTACTGCAGTTGCTGCTGTTTACTGCTGCTGTTCCTGTTTACTGCTGTTGCTGCTGTTTATTACTGCAGTGCTGCTGGTGTCGATTGTTGCTGCTGCTGCTGTTTGCTGCTGTTGCTACTCTTTACTGCCGCTGCTGCTGTTTCTGTTTACTACTGCTGTGCTGCTCCTGTTGCTTGCTGCTGCTGCTGCTGTTTACTGCTGTTGCTGTTGTTTATTGCTGCTGCTGCGGCTGTTTACTGCTGCTGCTGCTGCTGTTTATTGCAGCTGCTGCGGCTGTTTACTGCTGCTGCTGCTGTTTATTGCAGCTGCTGCTTCTGCCGCGACGCAAGCAGAGCGTACCGATGTCCTTGAAGCCGCCTGCCTTTGAATCGTAGATGGAAGTGCCTTTGACAACAACCACCCGCGCGGGCAAATTGACTCCCCACGCCAATGTCGCAGTGCAGCACAAGACGCGTATCGCTCCTGCAGCAAAGCCGCACCCACCTCAACGGGGAGCTACTACTTAAACACAGGTACGTATACGTAGATAGGGACACACGTAAGTACACCTCTAGGTGTGTACGTCGATTTGTGCAGCACATCTATACATATTTTTGCGCATGTGTATGTATATACACATAATACGTATGTACACATATATGTGTATCATATAAATATATACACCTACACATACGTACATATATATATATATATATATATATATGTATATACTTCCTCATGTCAATATATGGGAAGACATATCATATATATATATATATACATACACTATATTTAACAGATAATTTGGAAAAGGAGAAGGAAGAATCGTACATATGTGTATATATATATGAGAGGTAATTTGAAAAGAGAAGGAGAAAGAATCCTGTACACTGTTACACGAAGTTGGCAGAGAGACAGACCCAAGAACGCAGGCAGATGAAATGAAAGATAGCAGCGTATAAAGATTCGCCGAAGCGTTCACGTGCTGGCGGCACATTGAACGCTGGTGGCTGGACGTCTGTTGCTGGAAATGTGGCGCCGGTAAGCGGCAGCAGGAACAGCAGCAGCAGGAACAGCAGCAGCGGGCACAGCAGATGCGGCAACAGGAAAAGCAGCAACAGCAGCACCGGCAAGTACAGAAACAGGAACAGCGACGGCGGACACAGCTGAAGCAGTTGCGTCAGCAAGAACAGCAGCAGCAGCAGTCACACCACAAACAGCAGCAGGAACGGCAGAAGCAGCAGCAGCAGGGAAAACAGCAGTAGTAGGAGCAACAGCAGGAGGAGCGGCAGCAGCAGCAACGGCAGTGCTGAAGCGTCGGAGGGTGCACACAGGCCACGATATTAGCCGCGCGGTTGCTCTGCCCAGGCAGTGCGCACTGCATTCTCCCGTGTCCCGCAGCCCATACTGCCTTACTGCTGCTCCTTCCACAGATAGAAAGACGGCAGAGTTTACTGCGCCTGCGTACACACCTAATCACTGCGTCGCGCCGTTCGTATACTCGTGTACGACGGTGGTCAACGAGTGGGCGACACACGCAGCTACACGTAAAATAAAGAAGACAACCAAGGCATCCTCCACGCATATATATGTAGATGTGTGTATATATATACACATATATATGTGTATATATGTATATATATTCAGTGGAATTACAGTACCGCGATACGCATTTCCATTCCTAGATGCGTAGAAAACTCTGACACGCATCGGCGCATGAGAAAAACAAGACGACCACACGAATCTACGATATGCACTTACACGTCTATACCTATATGCTGATATATACATATATATATATATATGTAAATATATACCTCTCTCTGGCTATGTCTGTATATACACAAGACGAATGACGCTGCAGC
Source organism: Sarcocystis neurona (assembly GCA_000727475.1). Classification (NCBI taxonomy): domain Eukaryota; phylum Apicomplexa; class Conoidasida; order Eucoccidiorida; family Sarcocystidae; genus Sarcocystis; species Sarcocystis neurona. The sequence goes on from KL647325.1 coordinate 228,016, forward strand.
ACGGAGACAATAGTGTCTATCTCTTGACTGCTGGAAACTTTGTGACGCGCACAAAAGAAGAAAACACGACCCGCGTTGGCGGACACCGACATATGTATATATGTACAGCAAAAGTAAGGCGGCAGTAGACAGATAAATGTGTGTATATCTACAGAGAGGTACAAGAGATGTCCATGTCTTCATAGAATTTCGAAGAAGCACGTCTACCGTCCGGCAGGCCGCCTCCGACTGCCTTGGGGACAAGCGAACCAACGCGACGACTACGGGCGACCGACGCTGCGCGCAGACATTTATATGTGAAGTTGCAAAGAGAAGGGGATGTAGTTTTTTAGTGAAGCGACGGAAGAAATTTACAGGGAGACGAGACAGGGAGGAGAACAGACAAGAAGACTGCCACTTTGGCGACGCAGCCCACAGCAGGCGCCGTGCGCGCGGCAACCTGACCGAAGCTTCGTAAGTGCTTCGGACCGGGACGTCCCTCTATATCTCCCTATTTATACATATATAAATATGATAAAGGCATAGAACCTAGTCATGTACACAGATGTAGACATATAGAGGTGGACGGGTAGACAGACAAATACAATCCTGTATATATGTTCTACAAGTACATACGTACCCACGGATGTAGACAACTCTCTCTATAGAGAGAGGAAGACGTATGTCGGTATACTATAGAGACAGGAAGATACAGACATATGTAAAGAGATGTGCGCATGCATATCAGAATATGAACATACCTATATCCATATACATTTATACGAACACATATTCGTATGTGGCCCGGGTCACCACACCACCACAGACATATATATATATATATATATATATATATATTGAGAGAGTCATACAAGCATATGTAGGAATAGAGGAGGAGACAGAGAGAGAGCTTGTGCATGTATATATAAACGAGTATTTGTGACAGGGAGCGACAGTGCTCCGCTGTGTAGCAGTTCATCGAAGAATACGAAGTCGGAAGAAGCAATCTGCACGAGCTTAACGCCTTTGTGTGCTCCACAGAGAAATGTATGTAGAGACAGTTCGCGCCACCGCTACTTCAACTTGTGCCAGGGAGGGTCGAGAACAAAAGATTTTCTACCTGCTTGAAACATTTTTTCTGTCAGAAGGCGATCTTCCCGGAGCATGCCAGCGTGGTGGACACCAAAGCCGTTTAGCAGAAGCGCATGCACTTGTGGGCTCCTTGCGTGGGATGCCTGCTTCACAAACGCGGCGTATTGACTCGCATTTTCACTGGCCTGAGAAGCAGCAGCACAGCAGCAGCAACGCGCACAGGACGCAGGGGCAGCAATGCGCACAGGACGCAGTAGCCCAGCAGCAGCAGCAGCCAAGCACAGGGAGCAGCGGCAGCCAAGCGCAGGGAGCAGCAGCAGCCACGCACAAGGAGCAGCAGCAGCCACGCACAAGGAGCAGCAGCAGCCACGCACAAGGAGCAGGAGCAGGCAAGCACAGGAAGCAGCAGCAGCCTAGCAGCAGCGATGCACACAAAGTGGCAGCCCACCAGAATACATACGGCAGCAGGCGCGTCGGAGACGCAGCTTCCAGAAGCACGCAGGCAGCAGCAGCTGTCACGGAAGTGAACAAAAAGGCAGACGGGAGATGGACAGACTTGCGCCAGATGCACAGACTTGCGCCAGCAGCAGCGGTAGACGATGTGCAGAGCAACAGCAGCAGCGTCTGCGCACGACAGTTAGCTACGCGGCGGCAGCAGCAAGAACGGCAGCAGCTGCATTGTTAGAGCTTCCGCAGCGGTCGCGGCGTTGCACCAGGTCCAGCAGCCGCTCAGCAACCGCCTGGCACAGCGGAAGAATTCCTAGCAGCTCTGGCAGGCGGCAGCAGCATCAGCAGCAGCAGCAACCCAGCATAGGAGAGCACGTTCAGCAGAAGTCCTGCAGCCGTGCAAATTCAGGAAAGGACGGTAGTCGCAGCAGCAGCCACCTCTGACATTTAGCACCCGCTGGTGACAAAAGGCAGCACAGCAACAGTAGCAGCAGCAGGACGCGCGGGAACCTGAGCAGCAGCAGCAGCAGCCGCAGTAGACCCGCGTGCAAGCAGAAGAAGATGAGGAAAAGCAGGAGCGCCGCGGTACAGCAACAAGAGCAGCAGCAGCAGTAGGCCATCACAGGAGGAAAGCAGTTCGGCGTCTGTGACGCCATGCAGTAGCAGCAGCAGCGCTTGCAAGGCGCCACGGGGAACGGCAGCAGCCAAAGCAGCGGCCACAGAGGTGGCAGCTGTCCGCAGTCTCCGTGCGTCAGCAGGATGGCACGGCAGAGCAGAACAGAGCAGAGCAACAGAGGGTCGTCTTACAGCGGCGACAAGGACAGCTAGCTGCTGTTTCATCTGGGCCTCGCGTATGAGGAATTCTGCAGTGGCCATGGTGTCGCCTCTGGAGTGTACGAACACCATCACTTGCTGTCCTTGCTGCACTGCAGCCATCACTTTGGCGTAGCAGACTTGGTTAAGCAGCAGCCGCTGCTTCTGCAGGTCCTTCTCTGCTGCTGTCAGGCCAACGAAAGTTTGCTCCAGAGGCACCGGTCGCGCCTCCGCGCCGAAGTGAAACGCCATGGACGGCTCGACCCGCAGAAACGCAGCCACCTCTGCCCTGAGGCCAGGCCCCCAGCACAGCACGGCAGCACCGGCAGCAACAACAAGATAAGGAGACGCAGCGGCGCGCACACAGAGAGGACGCAGCAGTGTTCACGGAGCTCAGCAACAGCAAGAGGATGAAGAGAAAAAGAAGCAGCACCAGGCACAGAAACGAAGCGGCAGACGCCCCCCCGCACGCAGCGCAGCAACAGCAGCAGGGCACAGCGTGAGAAGTAGCACGTATAGGAGATGCAGAGACGCGGCGTGCGCATGCGGCAGCAGCAGCAGTGGCAGAGGGCAGCAAGACGCTGAAAGGACACCGCGTAACAGAGTCCTGCACGACAGGCGCCAGAGGAGGCGAAAACAGCGGAGCAGCAGCTGACTTTCACAAAGGGGATGCAGCAAAAACAGCCACGGCACAAAAGAGACGCAGGCAGGCAAGCGCGAGTCTGAGAGGAGAAGCCGAGATGCAGCAGCGGAAAAAAAACACACGTGCAGCAAAAGCGACGCAGCAGCTGCTGCCGCGTGAAGCCAGCAAGCGCGACCACCGACGCAGACGCAGCAGCAGCAGCAACAGCAGGAGACACGTCACGGAAGGAGACGCCACGGAAGGAGACGTTGTGGAGGGAGACGCCGAGGTAAGTGAACTTGCCGACACGCAGTGTACGAGACCCCTCCTTTTCCCGTGGCTTTTTTTTTCTTGTACTTCCCGTCGTCGTCCTCGTCCGTTGTTCTTCCCTATTCGTCTATCTGTCTCGTATGACCACTCTTTTCTGCTTTTTGCTGCGTTTCCCGTCTCCCCCTGTCGCTCTGTTCTTTCTGCATATTGTCGCACTCTCCTACTTTCGCCGCCGTCTCCCGCGTTCCTCTGTCTTCTGTCTTTTCCTCGTCGTTGACATGTCTCTGGGTTCTCCTCTTCTTCGTTTACAACATACACAGCAGCAGCAGCAGCACTTCCTCCCGTTGGCGTGGCGCGCTTTCCCCATTCCGTCCTTCCCTGCTCCCCTGCCCTTCTTCGTACACGTCCTTTTCTCGGTCCTCCGGTCGCTGTCCTGCTTTTTCGTCTTCTTAACTCGGCCTCATCTGGCCGTGACTGTCCCGACGCCTATGCCGGCTTCGGCCTATACCTTCGCCTTTTCTCGCTGATTTGTCTGTCCGCTTGCGGCGTTCCCCTTACCAGTTGGGCAGCGTGGCAGAGATGCCAAGGAGACGGACTTGAGCCTGAGAAACTTCCACGTGACGCAGAGTCCTCGCAACAATCGCTTCGAGCACGGGTCCTCGGTCGTCGTGAAGCAAGTGTATCTCATCTATAATGAGACAACGTACAACACTGAGAAGTCCTTCCATGGCGCCGCCTGCTGCAGCGGCGCCTTCTTCGTCCACGGTGCCGCGTCCCTGAGCCGCGGCTCTTCCTTTTCCTCCTGCTGTCGGTCGTCCTCTGCGTCCCCCCTCGGCACCGGCGCCAGAGACCGGCAGCAGCCAGCTGCTGCTGCTGGCGTTGCGCGTCAGCACGTCCCACTTCTCAGGCACTGTCACCAGCACGTGCACGCGCTCCATCTCCTGTCTCGTCAGAGACACGTCTCCGCTCATTTCTGCAACTACCAGTCCTAATGGAGACAGCGCAGCACCCAGCTTCCCCACAACTTCTGTTACCAGCGACTTCATCGGAGCCACGTAGACCACCTTGAACAGCAGCGTGCTTGGTGGAGCGAACTGCGGCACATCCATGCGAGACGCGCTCGCGAGAGCTGCTGCTGCTGCCGCAGACAACGCGACAGACACCGAAGAAGAACCGGCAGCAGCGTCACCAGCACCCGATGCTGCTCCAGCAGCAGCAATGACAGGACTGCCGTCCGTGTCAACTCTCTTCCTGACACGTTGACTTCTGCTGCGGCTGCTAGAAGCCTTCGTCTCTACTTCACTTGTCTCGCCGTCGTCGGAGACGCCGTCTCCCCTCGGGTCTCCGTCTGCCGCCGCGCCTGCTGCTGGTGCTCGAGTGGCTCGTCGCCCCTCTTTTTCTTCTTCTTGCTGTCGCTGCTGCTTCTCCTGCTCTCTTCTCCTCGCGCCTCCGCGGCCACTGCCGAGTTGCCGCTGTTGCTTCTCCTCCTTCCTCTTCTCCCGCTGCTGCGGCGGCTCCGTCCTGTCCGAAGACAGTCCTTCTGGTGCTTCTGCAGCCGCACGACTGCCGCCGCGAAGAATGGACGCGTGACGTCCTTCCGCGTCTGGCCCTCCTGCTGCTGCTGGTGTCTCTGCCAGGCCTTCCCTGCGATAGTGGTGTTGATGGTGGTGCTGCTGCTGCAGCTGCAGATGTCGGTGCTCAAAAACTTGCTGCAGAATGACCAGCAGCGCCACGTTTGTTTTCCCTGCTCCCGTCGGTGCAGAGAGCAGCATGGACTTGCTGCTGCAGAACGCTGCAGGGAAGACAGCAGACTGCAGCGCGTTCAGCTTCTCCACGCGCTTGAAGCAGCTGCGGCACCAGGCAGGAAGAGCAGCGAGGGGAATCAGATCCTCCTCCTTCGCCTGCAGCAGGTCATCCAGCACAAAAAAGTACACAGCAGCAGCAGCACACAACGTAGACTCAGAAACTCTCTCAGCAGTCAACGTGACATTCGTTTGCCTTGTATGTACGCATACGTCACTGGCCACCTATGTACAGAGACAGACATACATATAAATGCATACACAGGCACACAGAGTAAAAGCTATACATATATATAAATATTCATATAGATCTGACTACATATGAGATGCAGACGTACTCTTAGTACACACACGTAGGCACGCATGTGTGCGTCTACGCTAGCAGTAAACGAATTGTAGGCTGTACAGACACACACGTATATATATTTATATATGTAGAGAGAAAGAAACACACACAGGCGTGTACTGGGGTGGCACACAGACACGCCTGTAAATATGCGCGTATACGTCTAGCTACATACCAGATGCAGATGCTTGTACGTGTATACATGAATGTAGACATATACATATATATATATATATATACTAGCAGTAGGTGAATACTTGTATGTACACACATACACACTTGTTTGTATTGTATGTACATATATATACACTAGCAGAATGTGGGGACAAATACATGTGGGCGGGGGGAGAAGAAGACACGCACACACACATACAGCGTCTACACACACAATGGCATGTACGGAGAATACCGCTACTTAATATGTGTCTTCGCATGCAAGCGCCCACAGAAGCAGTGCTGCTGAGTACACACGCGTCCGGTAGCACCTGCCAGGGCTACCACGGCTGTTTCAACGGACCGACGCCGGCGGTGACGAGACACTACGTAGGGGGAAATTCTGCACGTTTTGTGTTAGAGGTTTGCCTCTGCATGCAACGGAGCAGCACGTCCTGGCGGCTGTCTGTCAGCAGGCCTCCTCCTCGTTCATCAGCACAGCTGTGACGGCCCAGGAGGCGAGACAGCAGATACTCGAGAGAAGGCAAGCAAGAGGCAGGGCTCACTTTAGGCAGAGGGATGACTCACAAATTTCTAGTACGCACAGTGGCACACAAATATATATATACACCTAGACACAGACTGCTGTATATATAAAGACAGAGGGTGAGACGGACAGAGACAGACACACACGCACACACACACACACATAGACGCATGTGTGCACACGTACACACACACACACACATACACATAGGCAAATTCACATTCGTATACATACGCAGATACATATATATATACATATGCGCATGCGTGGACACATACACATACGTGTAGGCTCATTCACATGCGTAACCGTAGGCAGATTGACATATATGTATGTACATATATACAAACATCCGCATGTAATTACTCAGATATAGTCACACACAGAGACAACAGATTCTCTACATGCATCGATACACATATATACGCATGTAGACGCATATTATATGCATGCACATATATATTCCCTAGGGTCTCCGGCACTCCACATTCGACGCGTATACGCGCAGAGACCCTCAGACACACAGACATACACGTCCACATATACTACGTCGTGCGCACACACAGACATATGTACATACGGAGTCAACTACGTACACGCACATATATAAACATAGAGATATACATATAGGTATGCACATGTACGTGTATATATATGCACATATACACGTGGATAAAGACCCGTGCACACGTTCACATGCCAATGTGTAAGACCGCACACGCGTACATACACATATAAGTACATACGGAATCAACTACGTATACGTGTATATAAATACCAATATATATAGATATATGTGAAATATGTAAGTGTATATATATGCACATATATATATATATATATATATGGGAAAACGCCTGCGCACACACTCACATCCACATATACAGGCACATGCGTACAGACAGATATACGTACATACGGTATTAACTATGTATACGTGTATATATATACATACGTATACGTGGATGAAGACCTGCAGAGAGAAGACGAGCAATGTCGCGTGGTGCCCTACCGGAGACTGCGCAGGCGGCGGAGGAATAAAGTACTCTTCGTAGCGTTCTTTTCTTCGGTGGACGGTGTTCTGCGGCAGTGCGAGCCGGCCCTTGCTGCTGAGCTGCTGCTGTCGCAGCTGCTTCTCGTCTGCGTGCAGCTGTTTCTGGTTGTTGTAGCGGGTGAGTTCTGCGAGCAGCACAAAACAGCAGCAGCGCTAGGAGCGCACGGAAAATGTGTCTCGCTAATTTCTGCAAATGAGCAAGCCCGAGATTCACGCAGAGCTGTCGGGTTTGAAGAAGCTGCGAACAGCAGAGCAGCGGCACACCCCCAACACTTGTACGCTCTGCTGCTGTGTTGCTGTGGCGGCGGTCGTTTTTTTTTTAATTGCTATTGCTGTTGTGATTGCCGTTGCTGCTACTGTCGCTGCCGCTGCTGTTGCTACTCCACCTATTGCTGCGGCTCCTATTGCTTCTGCTCCTATTGCTGCTGCTGGTATTACTGCTGTTGCTGCGGTGACGGTTGCTGGCGTGGCCGCTGACGTTGTTGCTGTTGCTGCTGCTCTTGTCACTGCTGTCGCTGTTGCTGCTGCGGGTGCCTCACCCGCTGCTGCTGGCTCAAAGCTTCCTCCTGCCGCTCCTGCGGCAGCGCCGGCCCTTCCGGAATCTCGAGAAGCAGCATGTGCTGCTGTGGCGGTGGGCGTTGGGCGTCGCACGCCTGTGGCTGCTGTTGCTGCTTCCGCCGCATGCTGCTGCTGCAGCAGCTCCCGCTCGTGTGAGGCCATGCGCTGCAGCACGCATGCAGGAGGCAGCGCCTCTTTGAAGAAGTCGGCCAGCAGCGTCTGCCGTTGCTGCTGTTCCTCCTCTGCGTCCTCCTCTTCGCCGTCCCGCCGCAGGTCTCTTCCCTTCCGCTGAAGTTGCTTCCGCCTCTCGTCGCGACGTGTAATGCGAACCTACGCAGGACAGAGAAACGAACGCTGGGACCCTGTTGCATGCAGGCCTCTATTTCACAGGCAGGCCTACTACATTCTGCCGCAGCCACGTCAACTCGACCCTTCTCCACAGAACACTTGTACACATACATAAACATTCACATATATGTGTGTAGATACGAGTACACATACACATACAGAGGCACAGACATATGGACATCCCGGTGCAGCGGCAATAAACACGTACACACACATACACACGTACAGACAGGTGCATGCGCAGACAGAAGCTCAGAAGAATGGAGAGATGAACAGCACGTGACATATGTACTCACTTTTGCATACATTTCTCTACGGAATGAAGAAGCGACAAAAAGTACTACGCACACACACAAACGTATAAGGACATAGGTACGTATACATATATACCAGGTATACAAGTCTAAATACATATACACATTTGTATACGTATATATATAACTAACACGTGTGCATGTGTAACACCATGTACAAAGGACACGTACACACGTATATATATACAAACATATGTGTATACACATATATATTGCACGTACGCACGTGCAATATACACATATATATTGCACGTACGCACGTACAACAACATATATATATATATATATATATATGACACATGTGTACACGTATAATTTCGTATATATAGCTGTAGGAGAAAGTAAACGAATGTGGATAAGAGAAAGGTTCATAATCCACTACGTGCACAGGAGAACAAAGCGACTTGTACAAGCGCTGAGCAGGGAGCCCTGCAGAAAGAGACTTCTGCAGCTTTGCAGTCAGGCAGATATACATACATATATATATATATATAGATACACACATATCTGAAACACGTATAGATAGATACATACCACGCATGTGCGCTGCACGCAAACGCTACAATCACATATTCATGTACACATATATATGCACATATACAAAGACAAACATATACATAGATACGTATACATATACATATTATAGATGTGAACATATATATATATATCCATCTGTACTGATTAGCAGACACACACGTAGAACGACTACAATAGATATATGCACTACACAAATTCAGCTACATACATATATATATATATACAGGCAAAAACGTATACATATATATACATATATACACCCATTTATATGAATGCATATACACGTACCTATATATATATGTATACAAAGTAGAACGGGTACAGTGAACAGATGAACTATAAGAATTCAGTTATATATGAAGACAAATATACATATATATAAATATATACATATTATATAAATATATATTCACCCATCCATATGAATGCATATATATATATATATATAAAGTAGAACGAGTGCATTAAACATGTGCAGCACACATATTCAGTTATACATTTATATATATACAAAGACAAACATATATATACATAATACACATATTCATCTATATGAATGCGCATATACATATAATGCAGAACGAGTAGATAAGATATTTGCACTACATGAATTCAGTTATATATATACATATATATGTATATGTATATGAAGACAAATGTATATACAATATACCTATGTATATCTCATCTATATGAATGCACACACACACACACATACACATATGTATATATATAACGCAGAACGAGTAGACTAGACATTTGCACTACTCCAATTCAGTTATATATATATATATATATAGAGAGAGAGAGACAAATCTATTGATAATATATATATATATATATATATATATATTCTCATCTATGTGAATGCATATATGTATATAATGTAGAAAGAGTAGACAGTTGCACTGCAGGTGCTGAGTTGTCGAGACGTGGACACGGAATTTCCGCAGTTTTGTTGCATGCTGCTGACGAGTGTGTGAAGCAGCGTGCCTCCCGTCCTTGCTGCTGCACACAAATTAGGGAGACACGAATATGTGTGGATGGAGACGGCGAGAGACGGCCAGGGCGCTACTGCAGTCGAAGCCAGCGATAGGTAGAAAAGGAGATACTATTGAAGAGGAGGGGAGAAACTCATCCATATGTGTGTGAATATATATTTATATGATATGCATATATATATGTGTGTTTGTCTTCATATATAGCTGAATTCTTATAGTTCATCTACTCACTGTACTCGTTCTACTTTGTATACATACAAGAACTGGCAGCAGAAGCACCAACAGAAGCAACGTTTGACTTCTCTCCGAAAGAAGCACCACCACCCACGCAAGTTCGTCAATTAACAAGTATACTCATTTAACAACATGTATAAATGACGCGTACACATGTATAAATACACATATATATATATAATACATACGCACGTATGAATACATACATATATAAGAAGCAGGATCACCCACGCAAGTTCGTCAAGTATACTCATGTAGCAACATGTATAAATGACACGTGTACATGTATAAATACACACATATATATCTACATATATATATATATTACATATAGGCACTTATAAGTACATGTGTATGTAAGTATATATATGCATATGTATATATGTATATATATTACGTATATGCACGTATAAATACATCTGTATATAAGTATATATACGTATATGTGTATATATATATGTATATAGTATGTGTACACGTATAACAGCATGCATATATGAGAGCGTGTATAGACGCATAAATGCTGCTGCACTGTTCATTAAATTAAACGCATCCCGAAGAAGCACACGAGCAAATACCGAGAAGGCACGCATGCGCGCGAAGGAAACGCAGAGAAGGGAGGAAAGCAGCAGCTCCGTTTCCACCTGCCCGCAGACACGGACGGTGACTCAGCGTCTGCTGCGGTGCAGCCCGTCGCGTCTGTGGAAGCCACTCTTTTTTCTCTTGGCCAATGCTTTGCTGCTGCTAGAGAGCAGACGCACGTACGCTGCAGCAGCCGCCGTCTCTGCTGAAGTCGCTCTGTTCTTCTTGTCTACTGTTAGGGACTGCACGCAGCAGATTTGCTGCCGTTTGAAGAGCGGAGCCTGGGGCTACGTCGCAGTAGCGAAGGAATGTCAAAAATTTCTGTGGCTCTACTCGTTCGCATATTTACACCAAATGATCCTCTGTGTCTTCCTCCTGCCTTCTGCGGTAGGACGCCAGGCACGGGAGGGCAGGATCATCTCTTCGCATGCACCCAGCTAGTCTGCTTGCTGGCGGCTCCGCGCACAGGGACTTTGTATAGACGTCTGGCTTCAGAGCCAGCCGGCACAACAAGCTCAGCAGTTCGTACACAAAAAGAAAGACTGGAGCAGCAGAGCATGCCTGCAGCAGCGTCACGTTTCTTGAGAGCTGCCTTCGCACACAGCTGGCGCGTCAGCGACCGATTTCTCAGAATTGCTGCAGCCCTCTGCGCACTGCTGCTGCATGCAGCAAGCTTGGTTGCCCTACACACGCCTCACCAGGACAAGGCATGCATCTCACGAACACGCATGCAACGTGCAGCTCGCTGCGCTGTGACACCTGTTGCCACTGCGGTAGCGGGGAGGCAGTCGAGCAGATTCCGCGTGGAGGCACCTGGCGCTACAGCGGCGTCAGCTTGCCCGCTGCGTCCGACTCGCCGTCCTGCAACTCCACCTCTCCTTGGTGCACCACTCATGCAGCTATTAGCCCCTGCTCCACGAAATCCCCATGCGCGTGTCGCACAAGGAGCTGCAGCAGCTAGCTACGTGACAGAGACCGCGTGGCACACCCTTCACAAATGAGATGCATCAGGCACGGCAACAGCGGGAACAACTGTCGCAGCAGCGGGAACAACTGTCGCAGCAGCAGCACCAACCGTCGCAGCAGCAGCAGCTGTCGTAATTGCAGCGGTAGGAACCACCTTGGCAAACGTAGTGGCACTTCTCACAACTGCGGCCGCAGTAACCGTCAGAGCAGCAGCAGCAGGAACTGCAGTTAGGGCAGCACGAACAAATGTCAGAGCAGCAGCAGCAGCAGCCACAAATATCAGAACAGCAGCAGCAGTAACTGCACCCGGAGCAGCAGCAGCAAATGTCAGAGCAGCAGCAGTAGCTATCAGAGCAGCAGCAGCAGCAGCCGCAGATGTTAGAGCAGCAGCAGCAGTAACTATCACAGCAGCAGCAGGAACTGTCAGATCGGCGGCAGCAGTGACAGCAACAGCAGCAGCACCCGTCCTAACAGCAACAGCAGTAACTGTCAGAGCAGCAGCGGCAGTGGCACTTGCTCCACGGCAGCAACCGACGTAACACTCACAGCACCGACAGCAACCGTCAGAGCGGCAGCATACCAGCTACCCCAGCAGCACACTACCAGCAACTATTGCAGCCGCAGCCCCGGGGCTCAGCAGCAAGTCCCGCGTGAGTAAACCGTTCTGTTCAGCTTGTGCAGCAGGGGGTGACGGGGGCAGGCATGACGCATGTTCCTACAGCAGCACGCAGCTGTCGTTTTGCCGACGGCAGGCGTTCGTATCTGTCACAGCGCGTCTCTCTTCGGGAAAGACGCGAGGGAAATTCTGCTGCGAGAGACTTACAGAGGCTCCAACCAAATGAGCAGCAACGCCTGCCGACGCCTTGCCAGCGCCGGCCTGCTGGTCTCGCTGCTGCTGCTGGCGTCGCTGCTGCAGCTCCTGCAGCTCCTGCCGGAAGCGCGGGGCCATCGCCAACACATCGGAGAGCACGTGGGCAGCCTTGGCTCCTAAAATGCCGAACAGCGCGGACTCTCTCTCTGCCCGGGCAGCAGCAGACGGAACAGCATCCGCCTGCCCCGACGCAGTTGCACCGAAGCGCGCCGCTGGTGCTTCTCTCGACGGAAAGCCGGAGGAGAAGCCTCCCACAGCAGAGTGGCGTGCGGTGCTCCTGCTGTCGCTGCTGCTGCCGCTCCCGTGCCTCCCGCTGCTGCCGTTGTCGAGCGACGCCAGGACGCCCAGCACCGCCGTCATGAGTTCTGCAGCACCGGCAGCAGCCAAGCACACCGCAGGGAGACGGAGACGGTGAAACGGGACACAGCAGGGATTCACAAAAACGGAGAGACGCACACGAGAGAAGAGGAACACAGGCAGAATAGGGGCGAAAAACAGGGGCACGCAACAAACGCAGGAAAGGCGGACACGCTGCCCGAAGTCGGCCGAGCGCAAAGAAAGGTGATTGCTTCGAAGAGATAAGGCACGAGCGGCGCCAGCAGCTGCACACGCATACGCCCTTGTGTGTGTGCTTGCTTGTACACTTATACATATCTATGTATAAATACATATATATAGAGAGGCAGAGAGAATCCGGTCGATTGACCCATCTCTTAGCATCCACAAACACACAAAAAGACATATATTTATACATATCCACATAGATATACATACGTGTATATTGAGCGACAGATGTATTGATACTTGACTTCTGCAGATGCACACAAGTGCACGTGCGTGTCGAGCGGGGTTGCTGCTACACGTGATGCTCTGAACAGACGAAGGAAGGCGTCAGGGGCGGCGCAGCGTCGGGCTCTCGTCGCTTGGGGCGCGGCAATACGCGCTGCTGCTGTGATGAGCTACGCGCTTTCAAGCGGACCGGTGACAGCTACTTCAAGAGGAGGTCAGCACAGAAATGTCCCGTCTACATGGGGGGGCGCCTTGCCGACACGGTCACCACCTCCTTGAACACACACGTACGAGCGCAGCCGGTGTGTGGCTCTCTATAGATGAAAAGTATCTGTATACACCTACACATATATATACATATGTATGTACATACAAACGAATGCATATATATAATAGGCAAACATATACATATATATAGTGGAAGTAAGGGTGTGGATTTGCTGCTGTGCTCGACTCCTGCAGTTCCCCCTTATCATGCGGGTACACGCGGCTAAATCTACGAGACACACAACAGCATATGGATCTATATACACACGCATGCAGGTGTCTACGTAGGACGACAAAGATAGGTAGGTCGTTATATATGCACTTGAAGATGAGATATACATGCATATATGTATATGTATGCGCATGCGTGTATATTTGTGTTAAGAGAGAGAGAGAGACCGACGTACGTACACACATGCGTGTACAGATAAGTGAATGTATATCCACCGGGCGCGTAATAGACGGCGCATGCAGACATTCTTCTCTTACCGGCAGCTTGATCCCGAAGTGCATGCACTGCAGCAATATCTTTGAAAGGCGCGTCTGCTACCTCTTCTTCTGCAGCAAGAGACCAGCACAGGTTGCGCAGCCACTCCAACGCAGAAGCTTCTCCAGCGCCGGCTCCTGCAGACGTCACCTCATTCTTGCTGCTGCTGCTGCTGGAGGAGGAGCCGCAGCCTTCCCCTACTGCAGCAGGCAGAAGCTGCTGCTGCTGCGCGTGGCCCAGCAACGCAGGCAGCGCACCGCTTGAGAACGAAGAAGACAGGGGGAGGTACACGCCGCGGCTGCTGTGGCTGCGGCTGCTGACACAGTGACCTGCAATAACCGCACCCGTCGCGAACCCCACAGTGACGCACTGCGGTGTACGTACACCGAAACCCACTACCAGCGGCACAGGACGCAGCACGCACTAACGAGCATCCTCTCTGTTTCTCCACACATCTGCATACAAGTGTGGACAAACACGCGCACGCACAAATGTCAGACACAGACACATGTATATAAATGTGAATATATATGTAAATACATATATCAACACGAACGTATGTCTTCGTATACATACATACATATTTGTGGATATGTAGGCATAGAAAAGAGAGAGAAGGGGAGATACGCGAACAGGCGTATGCCATACTTACACTTCCACATAGCGACGTTGACTCGCACAGCTCCACCTGTATACATATATATATATATATACATATATATATGTACGTCTGTAGATATATATATATATATACATATACATATGTATGTGTATACGCACATATAAATATGTATGTACTACTATGAATGAGAGAGCCTGGAAAAGAGTACGAGCGGTCACATATTAGATGTTCGTGGCCTGCACGGAGTGGCGCAATGCAGAGAGTTGCACGCAGTTTTGCTGCTTGCCTTTTCCGTCATCTTCTGTTTGTTGTTCACCAGGTGCTTCGTAGTCCTGCAGGGACCCCCAGACGTGACCCGTTGACAGTTGTTGCAGCAGTTTCTCTTCTTCTTCCTCGTCTTCCTCTTCTTCCTCGATTTCGCTGCTGTAGAATTCCTCCTCCTCCTCGCCATACTCGTAGGCGGCCGCTTGTGGGGTTCTCGCGTCTCCTGCTGCTGCTGCTGGTGCTCCTGTTGCTGCTTCCCGTTCTGCTAGTGTCCCATTCCACCCTGCTGCTGCCTCGCCGATTTCTGCTGCTGTGGCTTCTCCCTGTTCGACGTGGTCCACGCGTTTGGTGCAGCCGTACGGCAACCGCAGCAGCTGCTGCCGCATCTCCAGCGGTACCACCTGCTGCCACCAGTTGACGCCTGCAGGGGAGCGCAGCAGCGGAGCCAAACCGAGGAGATTCTTTTTCGCTGCCTTCCGCATTCCTCTCTGCTGCTGTCGCTGTTCCTCTTCCTCCCCTTCTACCATCTCTTCCACACCTGCATGCATGCGCTGCTGCTGTTGATCCGTGTCTCGCGTGTGCCGCACGGCGACGCTGCAGCCTGTGGGGAGTTCGGTGGTCCCACATGCTGCTGTTGCTGTGTCGCATGCTGCCGCAGCTGTCGTGGCCGCTGCTGCCGCCTGCGTTTCACGGAGATCCTTCAGCTGCTGCAGCACTTTATTGGCCAGCTGCCACAAACGTGCTGCATCCATCAGCAGCAACTGCTTCGCTGCTTCCACCACCTGCAGCAGAACGGCAGGCGCACTCTCCGGCAAAAAGCCTTCCAGCAGGGAAACCAGCTCTGCTGTCCTCAGCTGCTCTTGCTCTTCGTCCTGCTGTTGCTGCTGCTGCTGCACCTGCTGCAGACGGTCCGGTGCAGTAGAGCAGAGGTGCTCCGCGACGCTTTCGTAAAGGACTTCTGCGGTGAGCAGCACGTCTGCGGGGAGCGAGAGATACGAGGGAGCAGCAAATGCAGCAGCAGGATGCAAGCCTTGGTTCACTAGCCTACAGAACGCAGCAACTTCTGCTTCAGCTGCTGCCTCTTCGTCTTCTTCCTCTTCCTCTGTGTCCTGTCGGGTTGCTCCAGTCGGTCCGACGGCACCGGGGTTGCTGCTGCAACTGCTGCAGCCGAGCGTCGACAGCAGCAGCTGCTGCTGCTGCATGCGGCGCCGCAGCGCAGGAGAAAACCGAGAAGCCTCAAACCCAGCGCCAGCAGCAAGCCTTGCATGCAGGGCATCGGGGAAGCTCCCCAGAAAGTCGGTCAAGGCTAATTCCTCAGCAGACCCCGATGTTGCGGTTGCAGTAGCTGCGGCAGCAGGTGCAGCATCTGCTTGAAGGGGCTCCGCATGGAATGCGACAGAAGCAGCAGCAGCGTCCACGTGAGAGGGTGTCAAGCAGCTGCGTTGCAGAGCCTCTGCAGGAGGCGGAGACAACAACGCACCAAAACGCTGCAGGAGCGTCTGTCGCTCTCGTCCGTCTACAGGAAATCCCGTTTTATGCGCTACTGAGGCACCAGCAGAAGCAGCAGCAGACGCAGTCACAGCAGCAGCAGACGCAAACTCAGCAGCACCAGACCCCGACTCAGCAGCAGAAGCACGAAGACGCGCTGCTCCGGTGCTCCTGCTCTGACTGCCGTGCAGAGAAGAGGCGGCCGAAGGCGAGGGCGTTGTTGCGACAGCGCAGGCCTGTTGCTGCAGCTGCGAAGACAGATGCAGTGTGGAGTGCACAGCAGCAGCTCTGTCGCAAAGAGACACACACTGCGGCAGCAGAGCTGCATGCAGCTGCTCCATGAAGGCGCGGCGGCGTTCATGGTGCAGCTTTTCTATGGGCAGCGCAGCAGGAGGAGAGCAGCGGAATGTCGCAGCAGAGGAAGTGGGGGGACACGAGACAGCGGCAGAAGCAGCAGCAGAAGACGGGCACGTCAAGGAAGCGTTCGGTGGCAACGACTCTTCAGAAGTGGTAGCTGTTGTCCAAGGCGGTGGGGGAGAAGAAGAAGATGAAGAAGAAGATGAAGATGAAGAAGAGCAAGGAGAAGAGAAGGAATGCGGGGGAGCCACGAGCGAGGAGGACCCGCGTGGCGATGCAGAGGGTTGGTACGAGAACGCTGCTGCTGCTGTTGCCGGATACAGAGACGCTGCCGGATACGCTGCTGGTGCTGCTGCTGCTGCTGGATACGCTGCTGCTGGATGAGCTGCTGCTGATGCTGCTGCTGAAGCAGCAGGCGGCGGGAAAGGCGACGGGGAAGGTGATGGAGCAGGAAAATAAGAAGACGACGAAGAGGAAGATGCAGAAGAAGAGGAAGAAGAAGAAGAGGCGGCCCGAAGGCCGTCGAAGAACGAGGGGCTGTACGCACTCATGCTGGACTATGTTTCGAAGCACCCAGCCCTGCAGCAGCAATTGCTGCTGTTTCTGCTGTCCCTGGACTTTCTACTGCTGCTGCTGCGGCCTGTCTTCTGCTGCTGACATTACACCTGCCGCTACTGTGTGTACCTGCCCTGGGGCTATTACTGCAGTTCTTTTCTGCTTGAGCAGCACGGAGAGACGGCTCAGCCGCATGCGGCGGGCGGACGCGGAGAATTAAAGCAACTGTCGCAGAATTCGGCGAGACGCTGCTCTGATAACCAATGAATATGTCACACCGACACCCGCTCCTGCAGTTGGGGGTGCTGTGCGTGTTGCTCTCGACGCTGCTGCTGCTGCTGTCGCCATTGCCGCAGCTACTGCTTCGGTGTTGTTCGTAGTTTGCTATTGCTTCTGCTGCTGCTGGCAAGTTGCTACTTTATCGCCGTCCCCTAGTGCTGTAGGGGCCCACCAGTGGCCTACCGCTGTTGCCGCAGTTGCTGCTGCGGCCGCCACAGCTGCTCCACCATTCGTGCTGTCGCCGCTGCTGCTGCCAGCTCCGGCCATATGCGGTTGCTCTGCTGCCCGTGGGGTTAGTGCTGCTGGCAAGACTGCTAATGCAGCTGTTGCTTGTGCTGCTCGGGCGCTGCCGGTGGCGTTGCTGCAGCGTTAATGTCCCTGCTGCGGCTCCTGTTGCCTTTTGTTTGCGCGAGCAGCCGCCGGGGCTGCTGCTATCCCGGTAGACACTGGTGTGTAGCTGGAACTCTACTGCCTGTGCTTCCTCCGTCCTGGCGCGTACTCGAAGACACTCCTTCCCAGTAGCCATTGGAAGCGGCTCAGAGTGTCAACCCTCCTCCTGAGCGGCGGTGGCCGCAGCAGCGGCAGCACGCAGCAGGAGCAGCAGCAGGCAGCAGCCGTTCCTGTGCTGTTGATCGTTTGCTGCGTGTTGCAGGAGACGGCGCAGGAAGGTGGCTGCCCGCGGTGATTCTGTCTCCTGAAAAGACGGCGAAGAACAGCAGAACGGGAGTGTTTAGTGTGAAGTGGAAGAGAGCCGAAGAAGTTCTGCGTCCAGCCGCGAACCGGCAGACGACCTGCTGGAGCAGCCGTTCTCGCGGGCGCATGCATGAAGCGCCGCTGTGTGCCACCGCCGATTGTTGCGGTGTCTGTACACCCGGAATCGTACAACGCAACAATGGTTACTACTTACAAGAAGCCGCCTTCGCCACATCCGTTTAACCTTTCATTCCCCTGCTGCTGCTGCTTCTTCTCTGTGTATGCGGCTGTTCACTATTATTGTTGGGCAGGGAAGTTGTGCACCTGCAACAGTACGACTACCCGGTCGTATTTACCGCAGCAGCGGCAGCAGCAAGCGTACTCCTCTAAGAGGAACAGCAGCAGCAGTATCGGCAGTGACGGCGCCACCATCACTAGCAGCGGCAGGCGCGGCCACAGTAGCAGCATCCGCCCTCCAAGCAGCACCAGGATTGGCAGCACCATCGCGCAACAAGTGTCCGAACAACAGAAAGCGCAGCAGGCGGAGCAGTAGGCGCAGCAGCAGGCGCAGCAGTAGGCGTAGCAGCAGGCGCAGCGGCAGCAGCAGCAGGCGCAGCGGCAGCAGCAGCAGGCGCAGCGGCAGCAACACCCGCAACACACGACCAAGTGCTGCAGGGTCTTCTCTGGTCCAGCATCGTTTCCGCTGCTACACTTCGTCACGTAGCCGTAGCGCTACTGCTTAAAACAGCGTCCGCACGCGCCGCAGCAGCAGGACGGCCCGCAGCAAGAGCACGGAGCCTGACAGTCCAACGCAAGCCTTAGCAGCATCAGCAGCAGCACCGTCTGGAGGAGAAAAGCCCGCAGTGGCAGCAACAGCAGAGCAACACCAGTACCAACACAACAACGACAGCAGCGGCCGCCTGCGCAGCCCCGGACAGGCAAGAGCGCCAGCTCCAGCAGCAGGACCGGAAGCACCAGCGCACTGAGCAGCAAGCAACAGCAGCAGCAGCGCAGCAGGAGCAGCAGTACCACACCTTCAAAAAGGACGTGCAGAACTAGGAGCACCAGAAGGAACCGCCTCAGGCGCAGTCGTAGCAGCACTCGCAGCAGCAGCTGCTGCCGCATTAAGAGGAGCAGAGTGTGGAGCAGCCGCAACACCAGCAGGTCGACAAGCCTCAGCCTCAGCAGCAGCAGCAGTGAGAGCCCTCAGCCGTAGAAGAACTGCAGGCACGACGCAGTTGACGTCTTTCCATCTGACCCTTCTCCTCGTCCTCTGTGCCGCTGCACTTATCTCGGCGCCGCCACAGGCGACCCGCCCGTACTGGAGCCACGGGAGCAGCGCACTGCGCCACACGCAGCGCGAGCTGCAGCAGCCGACGCAGCAGCACCAGCCGCTGCTTCCAATGTCTTGAATGTCCAGCTAAAGTAATTGGTCGGTCATAGGACGTTCGTGGAAACACAGCAAGAACGCGCTGCCACCGGAGTGCGAATGTTATTCACCCGTTTCTGCACATCTCTCCATACGTGACACCTGCCCTGTCCTCTCGTGCGTATTGCCTTCTGATATCTTCTGCTTCCCCTCTCTTTCTCCATGTACACGTGAAGTTATACCTAAATATTACACACACACACATGCCTGTATGCTGTGACGAATAAACCTGTGTTAGAGTCTCTCTGTGTCTTCCTGACGACAGAAGGACACGCAGAGGAAGACGTTACAGAGCTGCAACATTTCTGCATGTGGCGGCGGTTGCGAGAATCTTGGCGAGGCACAACACACGCCTCTTCGTGTCCGACTTCTTGGCGTCCGAAGGCATGCATGCGCACACCTTTATAAATATATATATATATATATACATATATGTGCCCGTAGCCCGTGCGTCACTCTTTATCTGTGGTATAGACACGTATGTGTCCACTTGCGTACTTCTCTGTAGTTCGGTAACTTTCTGGAAGTCCCTGGAGCTGTCTGCGTGTGTACGCATGCGTCTCGTTCAGTCGCAGACAAGGCAGCAGCGTTTTGTATGGAGTATTGTCGAGCACTTCAAAAAAGTCTCGGCGTCTGCACGTTGCTGCCGCAGAAGCGAACCCGCGGGGTAGTTGTGTGCAGCGCTCCCCAGCGCCCATGCATCGCAGCAGACTCGACGATCGCAGCAGACGGCAGCCCTGCGAAGCGCTTGTAGCAGCGTGCTCGGAGGGGAAGACCAGACGTACCACACGCGCCCGCTGCTGAGTCGTCGGTGGCAACGCAGCACGCAGTCGCTGTAACCTGCTGCTGCTGCAACAGCAAAACACCTTCCTCGGCGTCCTGAGGCGCGCGATAGACAGGCAGGGAGTGACGTTGCAGGCTGCAGCAGCAGCCCACTGCAGCAGCAGCCCACTGCAGCAGCAGCCCACTGCAGCAGCAGCCCACTGCAGCAGCAGCCCACTGCAGCAGCGGCCCACTGCAGCTGCGTCTCGCCGCGGAGGGAAAGCTGCAGCAGCACGTACAGCGGCAGCTGCTCTATAGCGTCATATAACCGCTACGTGTCGCAGCACCCTACCGCAGTTACAGCAGTGGTGTACAGCAGCGTATAGCGGCAGTACTCTGCAGCCCCCTATAACAGCAGTCTACTGCAGCGTATATCCAGCAGGACACTGCAGCAGTAGAGGACAGCAGGATAGTGCAGCAGTGTCCTGCAACCGTATATGCGGCAGCAGCATCCTGCAACAATATACTTTGCAGCGGTATACGGCAGTGCCTTGCCGCAGTATCCTGCAACAGTATATTGCAGCAGCATGTTGCTGCAGCGTATTGCAGCAGCCTATTGCAGTGGTGAATTCCTGCAGTCTATTCCTGTAGTCTACTGCAGCAGTCTTTTGCAGCAGTCTCTTGCAGCAGTCTATTCCTGCAGTCAGTAGACTGCAGTCTATGACGGCAGTGGATTACACAGTCAACTACAGTAGTCTCTATCACAACAGTCTCTTAGTCACCGTAGGGGACAGCATATGGTAGCAGTCTACTGCAGGCGCATTTTCTAGCAGGGTCTTGGAGATAGGCATGTATTAAGGTGTTACGGCCACTCCTACCGCAGTAGAACAGAACAGTAGATAACGACACCCTGCAATACGGCAGGACGTATTACGTGTTGCAGGTGCGTCCTGCAGCAGCAGCAGCACAGCCCCGTGCTAACACCTCGTGCCGTAATGTATGACTGAGGACGCTGCAACCGCAACAGATCTGCAGCAGATTCCAGCAGCGAACAGCAGCAGCGGCCTCTCGCAAGATCCCCTGGGCTGTGTCGCTCTCTAAGCAGGTGCGTACTACTACTACTACTACTACAACTATAATTACGTATTTACCTGGTAGGGTCGAGTGCACCCGCCGTGCAGAAGATAGTGGACGCGTTCGCAGCTCCTCCCTATTCGGCAGCGATCTGAGGGAATCACACACCAGCAGCCAGAAAGTGGCGGAGCAGCATATCACCGGAACGTTCGGGGCGGCAGCAGCAGATGTAGACAGCAAGCGCAGCAAGGACGGTAGGGAGAGCGGGGAGCAGCAGCGACTGCCGCACCGCCAGCACCTACCTGCCACAGGATGGAAGACCGATTCGAGAAGCGCGGTGCCGGTGCTGCTCTTGCTGCTGATGCGGGAGTCGAGGTTGCTGCCGGGGCACCGGCAGGAGACCTGCAGCAGCGTGATGCCGGACAGTGCTGCGAGGAACTGCAGCAGCGACAGGAGCCGCACAGCAGCAGCAGAAGCGGCGAAGAAGAGAGCGACAGCTACGCGGAGGTGGCGGAGGCGCAGAGCGAGCCGCGAGGCGACGACAGCGAGGAACTATGTCTAGAAGAGCAGCAGCACATTCTTGGCATTCTGCGACAGGTGCTTGCCACGTGCAGCAGTTCTGCAGCACGAGAAGGAGAGCAAAAGCAGCAGCAGCAGCGGCAGGCAGCAGCAGCAGCTCCTGGAGACGAAGACAGTTTCTCAGCAGCGGCGCAGACGCCGACACCACACAGTGCCGCTTTGCGGGTATCGCCCTTCACTTTAGCAGCAAGCGAAGAGGCGTTGTGCTTTCTCTGGGATATATCCGTAGCGCCTGTTGGGGCAGCCTTTCTCTACGAGCACGGCGCTGTGCCGCTACTGCTGCTGCTGCTTCGTGCACGCGTCCTCCCGGCGCTGCAGCAGCAGGTGCAGGAGGAACAGCAGCAGGACGCACAGTACATGCAGCTGCGGCAACGACAACAGCAAGCGCCTCATCACGAGGAGGAGGAGGAGGAGCAGCAGCAGCAGCTCAGAGAGTTTCTTAAAGAGACTGCTGCGCAGCGACGGCAGAGCGAACAGGTGACAGCTGATGCATGCACCCCTGCTGAAGAAAGGAAAGAAAGCATTCCCGCTGTTTCCGCTTCCACTGCTGAAGCGTCTACTACTCCTTTCGCTCCTGATAGCGCCACTATTTCTGCTACCTCTGGTGCTCCTGCTGCTTCATCTGGTGCTCCCTCTGCTGTGGCAGATGCTGCAGCTGCTGCTGCTGCAGGCAGTGCTGCTACTTCCGGTCACGAGGTGGAGCTGGACCGGGCAGCAGAGGTCGTAGTGGGCATTTTGGGGAACCTGCTGTCTCATGCGGACTTGCTGTTGCAGTATCAGCAGCTGCAGCAGCCGAGTAGCCGCAGTAGAGCCGCCGGGAACCGCCGAAGCAGCAGCGCTAGCGGTGCCTCCCCGAGCCGGGACGGCAGCAGCAACTTCCGCAACCAGGCAACTGCTGCTGCAGGTGGTGGTAACGCGGTGTGGAGTCGAGGTAGTATGCAGCAAGAAACCCGAGCAAGCCAGTTCTCTGCAGCTGAAGTATCGCAGACGCTCTGCTCTCTGCTGCTGCTGTCCACTGATGCATGCACATTAAAGGAAGCGTTTCGGGCCTACGCCTCTCTGCTGTTTGCCGTCTCTTCCTCGCTGACTGAACCTGCTGTCTCTTCATCCTGTGTCGCTGCAGCCACAAGCCCCGGTGAAACTCTACTACGGAAGAACTCTGCGACTGCTAAGTCCGTCTCATCTGTTGACGCCGCTGCACGCAGTGAGGCCGCCAGTGCTGCTGCTTCTGCCGTTGCAGCATCATCTCCCGCAGCTGCTGATGTTGCGGAGGAAACCCTTTCCGCAGTATCTGCGAGTGCTGCAGAATGCGAGCAGCAAAACACCGTGGGAGCTGCAGCAGCACGTCCGTCAGCGACAGCACCTGCGTCAGGAGCAGAAGCCTGTCAAGATGATGCTGCTGCAGGACAGGCGCTGCTGAGTCGCACGGTTGCGGTGTTAGAGTTTTCTTTGCGTGCCGAACTCATAGGAGCAGCTGCTGCGTTTTTGTCGCAGCTTGTCTCGCTCCTCGTCAACCGTGCTGCAGCTGCTGCTGCTACTGCTGCTACTCCTCGTGACCCTGCTTCCCGAGATTCTCCTGTTGCTGTTGGAAGTCTGTTTCCTTCTGCTGCATCATTTGCTGCTGCTCTCTCCGCCCTCTTGTTCGAAGTGCCACTACGTGGTGGCCTCTCACTTAGCAGCAGCGGCAGCACCCGCAGCCAACACCAAGCCAGCAGGAGCGGCAGCGACAGGAAAGTTTTCTACAGCCTCAGTGATACCAGAAGCAGCAGCGACAGCAGTAGCATTCACAACAGAAGCTTCCACAACAGCATCAGCATTCGCAGCAGCAACAGCAGCAGCAGCAGCAATAGCAATAGCAGCAGCAACAACAGCAGCCACAGCAATACCAGCAGCACAGAGGGTTTGTTTTCGGTGATTACGGCGCGCGTTGCAGAGCTGCTGGCTGTACAGCTGCCACAAGCGGAGCGTCTGGAAGCGCTGCTGACAAGACTCGCGTCTGATGGAGATAGCAGCAGCAGCAGCGTGAGGTGCTGCGCCAACAGCCGCAGGAGACGGAACAGCAGCAAGGCGTGGGTGCAGCACATAGCCGAAGAGCTGTTTCCAGCACAAGTACTCGAGCAGCTGCCTCTGGAGCTGGGTGGCAGTGCCGCCTGCTACGCGCTGCAGCAAATGCTGCTGCTTCTCGAGGCTCTGCTCTGTCTGTACCTCGACGATCAGCAGCAGCTGCAACAGGGACACCAAGTGGTGTCGCAGGCGCAGCAGCAGGGAGAACAGCAGCAGCAGAAGACTGTGGTTGATGATGGACAGAGAAGAGAACGTCTGCTGCTGCTGGAGTTGATGCAGATATCTACGAACTGCTTACGCTGCTGCACGGAGGAACCCACACTTCGTGTTGCGCTGCTGCTGCTGTTGCGAGTAGTCACTCATGCGCGATGCATGCGACGCACGGTCGCCGTTGATGCTGCTACCGCTGCTGCCTCGCAGACACCTGCTGCTGCTGGCGGAGCAGGTGCCGCTGCGGGTGACAAAACGTCTTCTGCTGCTGGTCGAGTTGTTCCTGCTGCAGCTGCTCCTCGTGACACTGCGTCTGCTGGCGATGCAGCAGCTGCTGTTTCTCACCCAGCTGCTGCCGCTGCTCACGTTGCAGCGTCTGCTGCTCAGACGGGTGCTGCGGAAGAGGACGCGATGCCGCTGCTGCGTCTGATCGCAGCAGACCTCCGACTGCTGCTGAACGACACCGAGGGGAAAGAAGAAGTTGCAGAGAAACTGCTGCTTTTGCGACATGAAGGCGAGATACAAGGGGACGGCGATGCACTGCTGTGTATACTTTTCGTGCTGCAGTTCTCTCCGCCGTCGC
Organism: Sarcocystis neurona; assembly: GCA_000727475.1. Taxonomy (NCBI): domain Eukaryota; phylum Apicomplexa; class Conoidasida; order Eucoccidiorida; family Sarcocystidae; genus Sarcocystis; species Sarcocystis neurona. The sequence goes on from KL647325.1 coordinate 253,054, forward strand.
TTTGGGAATCATGCAGGGACGAGTTGCTCGAAACAGTACACGCGCACGTCGCTGCTGCAGCCTCTCCAGCAAAGGCCCCCGGAGCAGCAGCAGCATCAGCACCAGCACCAGCAGAGGCTGCAAAGTCAGCAGCAGCCGCGTTCACTGCAGCGTCTGCTGATGCCGCTGTTGCTGCTGCTCCGAGCATCGGATCAAGTGCCCTCATGGGGAGAAGCAGGCAGGGAGTTGCAGGAGGAGGAGCCGCGACATCGTGCGAGGAGGTTGCAGCAGCAGAAGACACGGACCCAGCAGCCGGGGGGGAGGCTTCGGAAACAGCAGCAGGGGAGACAGCAGCAGGAGCAGCAGCGAGTGTGGTCACTGCATCCACAGCAGGAGCGGCGGGGGAGGAGGAGGAGGCAGCGGCTGCTGCAGGATGGACGCAAGAGAGCGAGAAAACAACAGCAGGACCATCGGTAGCAGGGAGAGGGAGGAGGGCGTGTTGGTCGTTGGAAGAGGCACTAGACAGTCATTTCCTACGATTTCTGCTGAAGGCTGTCTCCAGCGATGCCGCTTAAAAAGTTGGATTTTTGTCGTCGAGTTCAACGGGTCTCTTAGGTTGCTTGACGTGTTAGGATTCTCGGTTCACATACATACATTTGTATACATGTAGCTCCATGTAGGTCCATATGTGTAGGCGAGCGTGGGACTGATTTGAGGCCAAACACGTGTGTGCATCTATGTGTGTGGAAGACACGTCCATACATACCACACTGGAGGAGAAAAACTGCATGAAGTGCAGATTTCTATGTGTTTTGCCTTTGTGTGTATCTATGCATGCAGGTCCTTCCATCCTTCGTTCGCCGTGTTCTTGTGTATATATAAGTGAGTGTGTATTTGTGCTAGAATGACAGCAAACAGATATCCAGGTCTGTGCGTAGACCACACCTGACGTGCGTGTGTGTGTATACATATAATTATCCCGTACCAGCTGTATATGTGTGTGTACATACGTGTATGGATGGATGGATGGATGGGCAGATTTCTAGACTGAGTGCTGCGAAAATTTTTCTGCGGTACCCGCGTAATGCTTCACAGCGAGTGTGCTGATGGCGTGTCTACAGGCCGTACTGTGCATCAAATCGTTTATATTGGCTACAGGCGAGAAGCTGCGACACACGTTTGGCGTCTTGACGTTTGCCCTGCTGCCGCTCTGTTCTGCGTCCCATTCTGTTACCTCCCGTCTAAACTGTTTCCCCTTTTTGAGGTCGCTGCGCTCTCGCCAACAAGAAGCCTTCGTGCGGGAATTTAAAAGCTGAGGCTCCTGCTCGTGATGCTATTGGCGGTGCTCCAGTAGCTGCTCCTGCTTCTGCCGCTGTTGTTGCCGCTGGTCTTGCTTCTGATGCTGCTGCGGCTACTGCACATGACTCTGTTGCTGCTATGGTCGTAGACAGTGGTGCTGCTGCAGGTGACGCTGCCGCTGCTGCTGTTATCGCTGGTGATGTATCGGGTGGCGTTGCTTGTGGTGATGCTCGCGCAGCTGCTGCTCCGAGGTGTCTGCTGCTGCCGCCGTTGCCGCGACCGCTGCTGCTGTTGCTGTTGGTGGTCCTCGTCTAATGTGCAAGCTGCTGCCGACGCCGGGGCTGCCTTTTCCACCCGCGTTTTCGAACGTCAATATTACAACAGAACAACAGCTATTCCACTGTTGCTGCGCAGCTGCTTCTCACGCCTTCATGACATTCTCCCTGCGCCTCCCACAGAATGGCCAAATTTACTCTCTGTACACATACACATTCATATACAAGTATGTGTATATATATATATAAATTTTTGTGTGTATTATTTACCTACATGCGCACAGCCGTGGCTGTCTGTGTGGACATACGTAGACGTAAGCAGATACTCACGTGAATCTACAGAGATTTTTTGTGTTTATTTGTACACGTGTGTATATGTGCATATTTTTAGGTGTATCAGCGTATATCTGTAAGCACACACCAACACAGAACCACACACGTATACGTGCTACCTTCGAGCCGCGTTGATACCACGTACGCAACGACTACGAATGTGGGTTCATTGCATCGCGCTGTAAGGAAGAGAACGAGCTTTCACTGCTCATGTAGTGCTCATAGTAAAAGACGAGTTGCACACTGGTGACCGAGTCACTCTTTTGGTAAAGTGATAGGGGTACTGGACAGCGCGCATGCGGCAGCAGCTAGATTAACCCGATCGCGAGCTTCTCACTGCGTACCCTGCGGTGTTCTGAAGGAATTCTCTGGAAGAGGTATACTTCCGCGGTCGCATTTTTTACAATACGATATATATATATATGTATATAATATATATATATATATATTCATACGCCTGTTTACGTACACTTAGTTGAGGTGTACGTCTGTGTAGATGACACGCGTGAAGGCGGCATGTATATATATATATATATATATATAGGCGTTGGTTTTGATGCCTGTGTGGCCCTCAACATGTGCATATATGGATATAAAGATTTCTAGCTTTCTAGAGCAAGCATCCGTTTACGCGCACGCACACCTCGGCGTCGAAATATATATACATGTATATATATTTATTTATATATGTGCGCATAACGCGTACGGCGGATACATACGTCTCATCACCAGAGATGACAGCTAGTAAAGAAAAGCTACTACGTAGGTTTATAGCCATCGCATCACTGCCCGTGACTTTGCGGCTATAAGAAGAGGACTCGCTGGGAGGGAGAAAACATATAAATGCAAAGAATATTGTCGAGAGGATGTAGAGTTTCGCAGAACAGTAAGAGGACCAATTCTGTGTAATAATCGTGTCAGATGCTAATCCGAACTTCACGTTATCTGCCTTGTAGGTCTCTGCTCTTTCAAAACGTATTCGCCTGGAAGAGAGGGAAATAGAGAGGGATTACAAATGGCAAAGGAGACAAAATAAGGAGGATTATCAAAATCGCTACTCGTACACCGAGATAGGAAGAGCAATGTAGCTTATACCTCTCTCTAGACGTTCTGGTCAGTCTTGTGAAGGCAGCTGTGCCGGGCGTGAGTGCTCGAAGAAGACGACCAAGCAGAAGCCGAGGGAAAGGAATACGTTGGGACAAAATTAGCTGCGAACGCAACGAAAGAACGACGCGGCAGTAAACTCGCAAAGCGCTCTTTCCATTGCGTGCTTCCGCCGGTGTCAATCTCGCGTTCTGCGGACTGTGATCCAACTCAAAATTATATGACAAAATACGTCTCATCAGCAGAAATAATGACAGCTAGTAAAGAAAATCTACTACGTAGGTTTATAGGTATCGTGTCACTGCCCGTGACTTTGGACACTTAGACCGCGCAGAAAGACGACCATTTCCCTTTCGGCTCGGGAGCATGCCGAGATTCTTGTGAGATAATAATTCTGCGTCATTTAGATTTGCTTCATCGCTCGGTAAGGCACTGATTGGCATGTCGTGTCCCTATATACTTACACACATATGTATATATATATACAATATATATATATATATAGGTCAGTATAAGTTTGATGTTCTGGTTCCTCGGTGTCGCTCTTGCATCCCTGCGGCTCAGAGAGTGGGGTACGTGGGTACGTGTCAACAACTCCTTTGCAATGGTTGACAAAAGCGCTTCAGTACCAATCTAAGAGCTATAACTCGCGTTCAACCGTCAGTCCCTGTGTAATGCTTGTGGGGTTGGACTCACGCACCCATTTGTGGGGGAGACAGGCACAGTTGTAGCCTTCGCGTAACTTACACCACCGCAGTTATCGTAACATCCTCTCTCGTCACGTGACGGACTTTTCTGCCTTGTGAATTCATTTCTGTATCGCGTATGAAGAGCAGATCTTTGCGCAACGTATGGGACTGAAACTCCTTGCTTTGTGGATCTATTTCTGCAACGCCCATGAAAAGCAGATCCCTAGGCAGCGTACGGTACCACTTGGGTGTTCTTTCACTTCTTCCATGTATCTTCTAGAAAATGCGGGGCGTAGGTTCTTCTTCCTAAACACACGCTGTATCCGAGTCACTTCCACCCCCCACGTATAAAGATATCTGTGATCAGTGCTTATCTGTGCACGCTACAGCACCCTGTGTTGATTCGTGAGTACGTTATATTTTCCCCTGACCTACTACTGGCAGAAAGGCCATTGATCTACGTAATTATCTTCTGCAACTCCCTTCACTTGGATAATGTGTAGGAACGGGTGTCCGCGCCATCCGTCCGTTCGTGCAGTGTAACAAAAAAAACAAAATTGCATGCGGCGCAAATACCTTGGTTTTCAGCTTGTTCAACAGTGCATCCGCAGCGCGACGTCGAGGACAACGATTGCTACATTCACGAAAAAGTGAAAGGCCTTCGCTGAGTCGGTCAGCGTTTCACGTTTTAAGTCGCACACCAGAACATCTACAACAGAGATATGCGATCGTTTGTCGCATACACTGCCATCCGTGGACAGGCGTTTCACGTCACTACGCCCCTGTACAGATAGGCCTGTTTTTTGTCCTTTCCGTTGCCGTCGTAGCGGCAGGGTAGGAAGTACGCAGCTGCTGCAGAAGAATACCCGTGGTGCTGTGTCAGTTTCAGTGTGCGCCCACTGAATCACACACATGCATACGTTCAGACATACGCCAGACAAAGAAGAATCTCCACACAAATCTACGTGTATGTGTTTGCACAGATGTGAGTTCGTGCCTGTATAAATGACCTTGTGCACCAACATGTACACCCAGATATTCTGCTCCGCACTCGGCGCTCTGGCACGCAAGTAATACTTACGCCTCCCTGTTTAATTTGGTGAGTGTACGTAGAGAGGAGTTTCTGCTGAGTAGGGTGTACTTCGTGACTTGATTCCGCCGAATCGGAGATAGCGTTTACAGAGCGGCAAGGCTGCTGCGCCTCCTCCTGCTGCTGCGTCTGCGTCTGCAGCCTGAGCTGCTGTTGTTCCTCAGGTTGCGCGGTACCTTTGACCGTGAATCATTTTCCACGTTTATCTACTCATCAAGGAGTGCTGAAAGTATAAGAGCGCAGTTACGCGTTTGAGACGACAAATAGAGGTATAGAAAAGAGGGAGAACCTACACATGGGACCGCCTACGGGATCGGGTCGTCAGAAGAACGGCTGCACTGCCGCCCGCACAACAGAATATCTACAGATACCACACTCATACGCACGAGTGAATGCGTACGTGCGCAGTCCCTATATATACGTATACATATATTTATGGATATATATGCACATATGAGAACACCAGCCTGGTTCTGAGAGCAACGTCTCAGAGTAGGGTAGTACAAATCTGTATAGAGAGGCACGTGAATGCGGTGAGGTACCCACACGCATGCGTTAATGGAAGTATACATAGGTATGCGTATATATATAGCCCAAGTGTGTGCAGGCATGCATGCAGCGTTGTGCTACGCAGGAGCAGCCAGAGCCGCACCAACAGCCGGCAATGCATGCGCTGTTGTGTCGCTAATTGATCTGTACGCCGTGGCCACGTGGAGGCCCGTAAGAAGAAGGTGGACGTACAAACGTATCTCCCGCTTTCTCTCCAACAGCCAGTTTCCATGTAAGGAAGCAGAGGCCAGGATCCCTAAGGCTCAGCAGGAACTCGAGCACTGCATTTTCTTTGCTGCGGGCTTTAGACACGGTCGCATCTCCTTAGAGACACGAAGAGGAAGACTAGAGAAGAAGAACACTGCCACACGTACACTGCGCAAGCTGGACGGAAAAGAGAAGGCCAAAGCTCAGTCGTTGGCCCTCGCGGAAGCAGCAGACGAGAAGATGCCCACGGGACAGGGCGAGGAAGATAAGAAGAAGCAGCAGAGGAACAAGAAGGCCAAAGAACGTCGAAAGGAAGCGGAAAGTGAGGAGAAGCTGCAGCGGTGACGAGAGCTGGGAGAAGAAGAAATTGGTGAAGAGAAGTTCACGAAGAAGTTACTATTCCCGCGCGCGAAGTGAAAGGGCATCAGCCATGTGACGTGTTCTGCGGCAACGAAACCAAGCAAAAAACCGAGGACCACCTGGTACACGCAGGGGCCGCGGCACGAATAAGGAAATGGTGAGCATCTCTTGCAAAAAAGAGAGTAAAACTGCTCCAGGAGAAAAATGCCATCACCACGACCTGACGCAGTGCGTCTCGTAGAAATCTGCTCGTTCCTGTGCAGCGCGGATACTTTCCTGCTGCAGCTGCAAAGCTTTTGTCCGCTCTGCTGCCTGCAAGAATGGAAAAGAAGAGGCAGAGGCCATAGTAGCAACATCAGCAGCAGCAGTGTCATCAGCAGCAGCACCGTCATCAGCAGCAGCATCATCAACAGCAGCAGCACCAGCAGCACCCGCACCAGCACCAGCAGCAGCATCAGCAGCAGCATAAGCAGCAGGAGCATCAGCAGCAGAAGCATCAGCAGCAGCAGGGGCACCAGCAGCAGCAGCATCAGCAGCACTCACACGAAGGTGTGCAAGCAGGAGACAGGCGGAGAAGCAACGCGTAGGTGCTGCAGGAGCGTGTAGTGGCCACCGGCATGTAGACAGCTGCAGCAGATTTCTTTCGGAGGAGCGGCAGCAGTTTTAGGGACGCAGCCGCAGAAGCGTACACAGTACGCACTACCAGCAGTATATACAAGTAGTAATATATGGACGCGACAGCAACGTATAGGAGCACTGCCAACATTACAGAAGCAGCAGTAAGGCACATAGAACCAGCGGATCACGTACAAATAGTAGCACTCTATTTAGGTAACATCAGTCCGCAGATGTACCAGCAATGATCAGAGGTAGCAGCAGTACACAGACGCATCAGAAGTACATGAAACAGCAGCAACTCATAGAAGCAGTCGTTGTACCTTCAAGTAGCAGCAGTACACACAAGTCACAGCAATCTACAGGAGCAGCAGCAACGTGGGCAGTCCCAACTCATAGAAGCGGCAGCAGGACGTACACGTAGCTGCAATCTATGCAAGTAGCAGTACTTTATCGAAGCAGAAGCCGCGAGTCCAAGCAACGGTGCGTAGAAGAAGCGACAACTAGTGGTAGATGCTGTGGGTAGAGGAGGTGAGCAGAAGCGCCAGCGCAGAGGGAGAATGCAATAGCAGCAAACAAAAGCGGCAGCAGAAGACTGTTGAAGCCCAGCTGCGGTGGACAGAAGCGCGAGGTCAAGTAGAAGCAGCAGCAGCAGCGGCCAAACGCACCAAGGTCGGAGGACCAACACCGCAGGAGCAGCGGCAGCAGCATCAGCATGCTACAAGGAAAGAAGCATCAGCCGCAGCACCAATCTAGGAGGAACAGCAGCAAGTAGCAGCAGCATGCTAGGAGGTACAGCAGCAAAACGCAGGCGCCAAGAGCAGCAGTGACGTAAACGACACTCTATTATTACGTGCAGCGGAAAATCAAAAGCAGGGCAGCGTGAAGCAGAGAGGAAGGGACAGGCTTCGAAGCAGAGGTCATGTGTAGCAGCCGCGAGGCAGCAAGAAGCAGCAGGCGCAGAAGAAGCAGAAGTCAGCGCGCGGTGGCCGCTGCTCTTTCTGCACATCTTCTACCACTATCTCCACGTATGCACAGAAAAACGGGGGAGAGAGCTACAGGCATAGAAACAGAGAAAGAAGCCAACACGCGTCTATACCAGCACCTAGAGACGGAGGTAGACACATCGATACATAGACGTAGACACATAAATAGACGTATAAGTATACATATGTCTACAGATACTGATAGATACACATATACCTGTATACGAAGGCACACAGAGCAAGCCACACACACGTGTATCCTTCCACACATACATACATACGCAAGGAGAGAGTAGGAGACCAATACAGGAGCTCTCGACTACCAGATAGTTACAAATATATACAAGTTGGTGTGGACGGTAACGTACAGAAAAGGGAGACCCTTGTACGCAAAAAGAAGTGATACACACAATAGAGGAACACAGAAAGAGCTCGAGTAGAATCCTTCCGTGGCACACAGAACTGTACACCTCGAAATCCACGCCAACCCCTACCGGTGGAAAGGTATACACATGTATGGGTTTCTCCCCTCGGCTATAACAACAACAACCGACACAGACACGAACGAATGCAGGGCTCGACAGTAATAAAAGAAAAACTTGTGAACGAAGGTCAGCGGCACTAGACCCCACCAGAAATGGGGGGGACAGCTGTGCTGACAACAATCCAGAGGAGGAGACACAGAGAGAACTACGCGCAAACCCAGGTGTATTCGCGGAGACGCCAAGAAAGGGAGACGGACTTGTACGTACACAGAAACAGACGCAGGAACCGAGACACAAACGCAGACACAGAAGTCCTCAGCCGGGAGCATACACAAGCGTCATATGTGATTGAAAGTGCGAGCAGGTGCGGAGGCTTGCAAAGACGCAGCCGCACACAGGCTCTAATATACCAACACCTACGTAGACAGGCGCAGATGTGCAGAACTACCTCTATTGAGGCAGAGACAGAGACGCATACACGCACGGGCACACGGTTATACGCACCCACACATGAGACCTGCTAGACACAAATGTGTACGTACGCACGGATTGACTTGCACACATTCCTCATATACATGCGTACACATATGCATGCATGCACACATACGTACACACCATAGGTACAGAGATAGACAGACACATAGATAGATACATATGCACACACATATATTTGTAAGGCCTTTACTTGCAAGTATTCTTTCACTCACATACATACACACACACACAGAGGACTGGTCTCCACATTTGCTTGTAGATCTCTCCGTCAAGACATTTCTACGAATGCTTCCGGCGGCGATCATTTCTGGTGGTGCTTTTCAGTAGGCGTATGCGGCCGGTAACAGAGTGAATAATAAGCCACGAGGAGGGGAAGAGCAATAAAGAGTCACCTATAGGGTCCCTCTTGAGTGTGCAAGAGACGAGACAGCTGAAGAAATAGACAGAGGTAGAGAATGGGACACAGAAGGTAGAAGAGATAATTACATATGCCGCTTGGCAGACTGGCAGGGTTTGTGGAACAGAGAAAGACAGAGAAACGCCTGGATACATTTGCACACAGCAAGACGCAAGAAGCTCTAGACAGACGCACAGACGCCTATACAAGTATAGACACGTCCACACACGCCTATACAAATACAAGTGTGTGTGTTTGTGTAGTTATAGATAATGGCCGTCATATAGCCTAATTATGGTCCGAAGAGAAATACAGCGATTAAGAGCTCGAGATCTCTACAGCATACGTGTATGTGTGTAGGGAACGGAAAGAGAGACGCGGACAGACATACGCGCATGCGCACAGACGAAGGCAGAGTTCTGTAGAACAACCCTGCGATGGCTGCAACGGTAAATATCAACACACTGGGACGTCGCCTGGCAGAGGGGGGCATGTCTTTTTAAAATACGCCAAGAAGCAGATGCAAACCGTTGCCAAGTCCACGGGGAGGCGTGGAACCCGCTGCGAAGAACACGCACGGCCAAACGAACAGAGACAGCGGAGTTCCCCACGCCAAGGGCAGCAAGCGAAGATTTCCCCAGGGGGAGTTTAAAGTGTGTGACTGTGCACAGTGAACCGACCATCTATCCGTAAACACTTTCAAGTATGTTTACAGAGTTGTATACGCATGCCACCGCCACTTGATACCTTCACGCACATCCGCCCGCTTATAAGTAGATGGGCGTGTGTGTGTGCCTATGGACGCCACGTGCAGGAAGCAACCAGTTATCCGTATCTATCTGTATATACACATATGTATATTTCCACAGCACATTTATATGAGAAGAGGTACAGGACAATAAGTATTTGTATACATCTGCGCGGAGGCACGGGGTTACGTAGAAAGACACACAAATTCCATGCAGTACAGAGGTAGACACGCAGGGAGACCATTCATGATTTACACGTATATGTAAATGGGAGAATGTAAATAATGTAACACGTATACACACACGTTGATAAACCAGACCGGCTGCGCAAGGATGGCGTTTACTCAAAAATGGCCAGGTGGTGCGCTGTGAGAAGAGAGCAGAAGCAAGTCGCGTATGTGTATATATATATACATATATATATACATATATATATATATACGTATATATGTGCACACGCGTTGTGTGTAAGTAATATATATATATATATATGCATACATACTAATGTATGTAGAACCATGTATGCGCAGCGCAGCGAGAAGCCGCGAGAAGAGTGCCGTGTGGGATCCGCCACATGGCGACCTACTCGAAGAGCGTGCTGCTGTTTTTTTCCTGGGGAGCGGAAGTCCCGCACTGCAGTCAGGCGCCTGCAGCAGCAAGACAGCCACACAGAAGCAGCGCAACAGCAGCAGACGCATCCCGGCGTGATACGGACAACCAAGGGACGAGGCACCTGCTCGCAGCAGCAGAAAAAAAGGAGTAGCAGCTCCTCAGGTGGCAACGTCAAAGGGACGAGCAGCTGCGACAACAACTGGAGCCACGTGGCAACAGCAGCAGCTGCTGCGGCTGCATTGAGCGAGCACTACAAGAGGCTTGATCAGCAGCAGTCCCCTCAAGGCCGCCGCAGCCTCCTCGACTCGGCGGCAGTGGCTATATACACACATATGTGAGTTGTCTATATATTCGCAAGTATCCGTGTATATATTGATAAGTAAATTTATATATAAGTGTAGAGACAGACAGACGATCACCGGCACCTCTGGCAAGGCTGCCACATCTTTCTCGACTCGGCGGTAGAGACTACGTATACACACATTTATGCATAACTTGTCTATATATTCACGTGTTTAAAATCTATGTACGTTCATATAGAAGCATACGTTGTACGCAGAATTGTTCGTACATAGAGGCGTACAGTATCACAGTAACGCAGGTACGCGAAGAACTCTCTGACTTCGCGTACGGAAGCCCGCACAGACACGCAAGCGCACAGAGGCAAGCCTCTACACGTTAACATGGAGATATATATATATATATGTGTAAGCATACATGTTTATACGTAGAGAGAGAGGCGTAGACAGACAGGTCTGTTTATAAGTTTGTACAAATGCCAAATATGGGCCCGCTTATCCACATGATACCTTGTACGCGCATCCGCCTAAAGGTGGTGTGCTTTGAGCCGGCATCTTCTAGCCGTTACAGCAAGCTGTAGAATTACACGTACATATATATATATATATATATACAGTTACACATACATGTTGACGCATATATGTATATGTGTACCTGTATATAAGTATCCATGAACAAGAACACGTATACACGTATGCTTACACATACGTACAAACATATATGCACACACAGACGCACATACGAATATATATATATATATGTGTAAGCAAGTACCTACATATATATACATATATATATATATTTATATTTAAACATGCATATGATAATATATACTCGAACTTACATCTGTATCTATACACATGTATACAGACAGATATATAGACGTGTATATCTCTACACGTATGTCTACGTGCAGAGAGTAGTTACACGTGTCCACATCTTCATGCATACGTCGCAGCAGCTCCCGCGGTGGTCTGGAGAGCAGGCGAGGCTCAGCAGCACATGCGCGCGGCATGAAGTCAGCAGCACCTTCTTCTGCTGCTGCAGCAGAGAGATCCTATCTACGCAAAGGTGTGGACGCGTGCCATTGTCTGCATGTCGACATACATGTAGACATATATATTTATATATGTGTATATACTTATATTTCTTTGAGTAGGTAGAGAAGCAACAGCAGCGGTATCACCAGTGGCAATTGACCACTGACGCAAAGAGGAAGGCAGATTCGGAAGCCTACGAGGCTGGACTGGACGGTTCCTTGACGTGTTTTGCATCGCCGGGTGTAGCCTCTGTGGCGACTTTACAAGTGTATATATATATATGCATGTATATATATGACTGTCTTGAGGAACCTATATACACACATATATGGATATCACTTTGTAGGTGTATTACCCGCTAGAAGACATTCACGTACATAAATGTGTATGTATGTAGATGCGTGTGTGCACAACAGAACTGTTTACACATGTACGACTCTGATGCATATATATATATATATATACATATATATATATATATACGTATATTTATATCTATATATATAAGAGAGTCGTAGGGTGTGGGGAGTAAATCCCTGCCTACGTAAATCTGGGACTCCGTTGCGCTTGCACGCCTACTGTTGCTGCTGCTACTAGCAACTGCATGCCTGCCCTACTCGTATGCCACACAAGCGGCACACCCGCACATATATATTTACAGTTAGATATCTATATAGATACAACGCGTACACATGGATATGCATTTATATATACATCAGAACGTCACTTATACATATGCACAAGCTAAAGCTCATATACATATATATACAGCGCTTAGGCGTATCTACACATATACATATATATATATATGTATAAATACTTCCGTATACGTATATGTTTACGTGTAGCGTGACGCGTGCAGATGTCTGCCGGCGTAGTACCGAAGGCGCTTCTAGGTTGTCGCTGCTGCTGGGGATGGGGCTGCTGCAGGACATGTTCGCACTTTGGCGTACTCGTATTCCAGCTGCGGCATCCCGAAGTTTTCTTCGTAAAAACGGAGAGAAAGAATCTTCTCCTCCACGTGTTTCTCTAGAAAGCGCCGCATGTAGGAGAGTGCGTACACGTCACCCTGCAGCTGCGAAAAAAGTAGCCACAGCACACACGCCGAAGCAGCAATACGCAACAGCAGCAACACACAGAGCAGCAGCAGCACACAGCAGCAGCAACAGGAGGCGCGTGCGTCTCTGCGCCGCATGCAGTCCCGGCAGGGAGCAGCCACACGCGGCAGACACAGGTACGAACGGCAGAGACAGTAAAAGGATACGCAGACGAAGCACGAGAAGAAGCAGAAGGAGAAACCAAGATGAGGTACCTGCGGCGACACCAGCAGTAGCAACAACGAAGAAAAGACGCCGATCGCAAGAGCTACAGCAGCAACCGGAGCGACTGAGGAGATGCAACAGAAGCTTCCGTAGCGAAAGATCCGGAGCAGCATGTACAGGTGCAGCACCCAAAGTCTACGCAGCACCACGTCTACACGAGGCGCGGCAGCAGCAGCAACAACAACACCAACGAAGCACAACTGCCCAGCAGCTCCTTGGTTCCGCGTGCAGCAGTAGCAGCAGCAGCGAACAGAGACGAGTTCTCACAAAGGCAGCAGCAGCAGCAGTGACGCGGTTGCTGTCTCGTGCGTGTGCTGGCGCTGCTGCTGTGTGGTGCTGCAGCCAGACATCCGCCCTTCGCCTGTCCGCGGGGCTTTCTGCTGCTGCTGTTGGTGGAGGGGACTGACGCAGCTGCTTCTGCTGCGTAAGGGTCGAAGAGCAGTCGAGGAAGGAACGCGAGAGAAAAATAAGCAGCAGCTGCAACGGCGAAACACGACAAAGCTGCAGAGGCCGCTGGAAGAAGAAGTAGGACACCGAGCAGCAACAGCAGCGGCAAGAAAGAAGCGTGTCTTATTATCGCGCTGGATGCATCATGTTGTGACAGATGGTGGGGACGGGACTCTGATGGGAGAAACCGCAGCGGGCGCGTAACTTCAGATAGAAAACTCGCGCACTGAAGGACAAGAAACGTTCAGAAGCAGCAGCAGCAGCGCGTTCACAACAACAGCAGCAGCCCGACGACCAGCCGCAGTTGCTGCTTCCCCCCATCCCCAGCAGCGGCGTCATTCCACGCGAATCGCTGAGGCCGTGGCAGAAAGGACCCGTCGACGACAGGGCAGCAGCAGCAGCAGCGCTACAAGACGTAGTCTTTTGCTTCTACGACGCGTGCCTGCACGTCCACCGTATGCAATTATGCAGTGTCTGTGTTTATCCACGTCCCTAGACATATTTGAGAAAACTACAGAGATAGAGTCCTCGCATGGAGAGGGTACGTTATGACGGTTACACTGTAGACACATGCACACAGGTGTCAGTAATGCCCAGCGTAGGTGTCTGTACTATCCGCGTAGGTGTCTGTACTCCCCGCGTAGGTGTCCGTACTCCCCAACATAGGTGTATGTACTCCCCAACATAGGCGTACGTACTCCCCAAAATCGAATTATTATACTGGTGGCTGGTGCACTATACATATAAGACACGCTTCTTGAATATGTACGTGCACGCGGCTGCTTTGCACACGTACACGCGTGTCCTACAGACGTATAACGCCTCGCAATTCGTACAGACACACAGGTGAGAACACACACGGCCCTGGGCATATACGTAGGTATACGAACGGGAAGACACGTCGTGGAATGTGAGAAGTGTACACGAAGGTATACATATATATATCAGGGGCGAAAATATATATATATAAATGTATTTGCGCACGCATGCATATCCTGTACAACTGTAGCATAGAAGCCTACGTGTCCCGTAGCAGAGCGGGCGCGGCACTTGATCCAGCCGACGAGAAAGAGATCGCGACCCACACGTAGCAGGCGTTCGCATAGGGCTTCTCCTTTCTCTTTTGCGGTGTACGTACACCCCATTGACAAGCGGGGGGGAACAGTCGAGGCAGCGCAAAAGAAACCACACACGTGGCAGCAGAGAGACACGCATGTACAACAGTCGCAATATATATATATATGTATAACTATGTATCAACATGTATGTGTATATATATATATATATATATGTGTATATATGTACATACATACATATATATACATGTGTGTATATAGGCATATACACGGAGACGACTAGTTGAAATAAATCTACAAGGCGTCGCAAGTATATACACGAGGGTGCGAACATACACGTGTATATATGTATATATATGTATGTGTATATATCTGAGCGTGTGTGAGTCCGTTCATAGAGATATCGTGTTAATATCGAGTAGAGAAAAAAAGTGCTGTACAAGGTGTACAGAGAAAAATGACGAATTATCACAGAACGCATGCAGGCACCTCTTTCGTCTACCCATGTCAACAGTGCGTCCAGCGCAAGGAAATCCTGTTCAAAAGAAAGCAGAGAAAGGAGAAACCAGTCCAGCCATAAGAACAGTCCTAGGGGGAGCAGGTGATAATTCTGCTTCTGACAAAAACGTCACACTAGTGATTTATATACATGCATACATACACTATACATATATATATTACCTTGGAAACGTGTGTACATACACAGTCGTGATACACATATATTTTTACATACATATAAGTGTAAATATACGCAGTATATATATATATTTCTTCCCGGGAATATGTGTGGATATATGTGGGGCTTGTGTATATATGTACGTGTTTGTATGTATGAATGAAGGTGTACTAAAAATATATATATATGTATAGGTGACTCTAGAGCAGCAATAGTAGTAGCAGCAACACTAGTGAACGTAAGACTCGGTGTGTGCATATGTCCATATATAGAAATAGATACAGATGGAGAGAGAGCCGGCAAGAGTAGCTACAAGTACAGCGGACGACGCAAGAACAGCAGGGGAGAGCAGCAGCGGTAGTACGCGTCGTGGCAGCAACAGAGGTCGCCAAAAAAAGCGAGTGTGTTGCGCGCGGTAGTGGGTCTGGTGTGAATAGGCTGCCTCCGAAGACAGTCGCCGGGGTAGTCGTCGTAACGACTACCACGAGCTGATTTCGGCTAGCGAACTTGTTTCGGCGACGCATGCACGAGTACCGACCAGAAAGTCGGTTGTCACAGAATTGGGAGAAGCCGAAAAAAGAGACGGAGACGGCAGCGGAGACAACAGACGTCGCACCAAGCGAAGGAAACGTGGGGGGCACAGAAGGCAAGGACCGGAGACAGGAGACGGCGAAAGCGAAGAAGTGCCGCCCGGGACACTTCGTCCCGAGACACACAAATATAAATGAACGTGCAAGCGAAGCAGACACACAAACCGGCCGGAAACACCGTTCAACCCAAAGCGGTTAGTCTTCCGCGTTCGAAATTCCTTCGCCACAACGCTTACTCGAAGCTCCTGCCCGCCTGCGTTTGCGCGCGCGGCTTCGGCCAAATAATACAACTCTGCATGCAGCGCGCTGTACGCAAATAAGTGCGTGGGGATAGGACGAAGTCTGCTCTGCAAATAACTAAAGGGAAAAGGTCGCGTACACTGGGGTGTCGCTGGTCTAAGCGTGACTGCCTTGCCTCAGCGCAGAAACATCCGGCCGGCCGACGAGACGCTTGAAAGACACTGTGAAAGACATGCACACCGACCTACATATAATAAAGGATATGCCAGTTCATATATGTACGTATGCACGCACAGTGGAAAATGCTCATACACATATATATATATATATATATACGTATATGCATAGGGAGATAATGGGGGCTACGCGCAAAAAATTTTTGGCCCAATAGCAGGTATACCTATTTATCTAACTATCTATATATATTTGTATATACATGTATGTTTTCACATACACACATATATACACATATACATATATATATACATTTCATACACACTTGAGCATATAGGGCAGCACGGATACATATATGTATATATATATATATATATATATGCGAGCAAGTAAACATAGACATACGCAGCGGGACACGTGTGTGTGTGTGTGTGTGATAAACACACAGATACATGTAAACAAACGTATATCCATTCTTCATATACGGACATATATATATATATACAGACGAGTACGCCTAAATCTATTATATGCACATATATGTATGTATATATATATAGAGGGAGAGACACAAACACACACAGAGGTAGGCACACTTCGGTTGGCAGAGAAGAAGAGATTAAGCGGGTACCTCGAGAGAGAGACTGCGACAGAGAAGAAAAAATTGGGGAGGGTACCTTTGAAAGAGCCACGGGCAGCAAAGCGGAACTTGCCGAGCATCTCGCTGAAATTCTTTTCGTTGCGTTCACGAATAACGCGTGGAGGAGGCGTATACGGCGGCGTATATTTTCGGAAGCCGGTTATCTGCATGCATGCAGTACAATCTTTCGGGTGTATGTACGCCGGTGTACATACAGGTACGCATACAGACATGCGTGTGTGTTTTGTGCATACGGATGTTTTATATATGGGCATGCACATGTATGTACATACATATATGTATGTATGTACACGGACGGTCACACCCTAATAGAAAGGTATGCGAGAAACAGAGATATAGGACCTGCAGATATATATCGAACAGCAGAAGTGCGTAAGTGAACGTCTGTATTTCAAAAATCTGGTCAAATGCGTGCAGATCGTTCTATAGGGGCTTCCATATATATATTGTGCATTCGCAATATGATATCCTATATACATATACATGTGCATTCACAGTATGATATCCTATGTATATATTATATGCATTCACAGTATGATATCATATATATATGCATTTTCAGTATGACATCCTATATATATGTGTATATATATATATATATGCGTGCATTCACAGTACGATATCCTATATATCCTATATGTATGCATTCACAATATGATACTCTATATATGGATGTATATATATATATGTAAAATTCACAGTATGATATCCGGTACATACACACTTCGTGCTTAACATGGCACGTGAAGGCGTACAGAGACAGACAACTACTGGCAACGTATAAACAGAGGAGAGGCGGAGCGAATAAGTCGCGTACAGCCATGGATCTGCAACGCTGCATTCTCACCATTGAAAACCTCAGCATGTATGTATATGTGTATGTATGTATGTATATATATATGTACACGGTCTTGTGTGTGTATACGTGTATGCTCCTATATATATATACTTTCTTACGAATATATGTGTACGTGCATATTTATATGTTTATATACATTTGTATGTATAGCTGTTATGGTTATACCCGTATATTTCTACACGCCGTGTACGTATACGAATAGGTAAGTGCAACTGCGCGTAGGAATACGCACATACGCGTGTCCACAATGACGGAAGAAAGCGTCTACGTGCAAACGTCTTTTCTACGGGGAGCCCGTCCCTCTGCAACGGACAAGACAGATTTGCTTTCAGGAGAAGCAAGTCAATCGCTCTCGATTGTGTGTACTTCCCATCGTATAGAGGCACCAGCTGTAGGCAGCAAACCTGTGGGTTATAATCTTCCCCTGTATCCATACATGAAGAAGGACTTACACGCGAATAGATATTCGTCCCCAAATAGACAGATGTACATATGGATATATATACGCATATACACATACACCTCTACACACATACACACATACAAACTAGACACATTTATGCACGTACACGTATGTATGTATATATATGTGTATGCAGGAGTGCACACCAGTGAGGACAGTACGTCGCAGAAAGACTTTTTCCAAGCCACTTTGTATGTCTGTCCCCCTGTCTCTACAAAATCCGCCGAACAGCCGGGAATCTCGTGTGGTGTACGTACAGTACACACAGCTGCATACTGCGGTGTCACGCACGTTCCGTAGACTTCCCGTCTGTGTCCCGTCTGTCATGCAGCAGACATGGGCGCCGAAGCAGACACACAAGTATACTCCTAGTACATACACAGAACAGCATCACACCTCATATGCAGACACACACACGCACACTGAAACAATCACAGCAAATACAGAAACATGCGCACCGGATAATAGAAGTTGATATATATATATATGTATATATATATATATATATGTGTACATATATACATATATATGTATCTCGAGAGATAAGGGGGTAGTCCACATAAGGAAACGTACGATAGACATATGAAAACACGGTTTGCGCAGGAAGTTCGCAGAGAGACGTGGAGGCATGCGGGAGCCCCTATGTGTTGTACCGCTCTTCTGATGTATGCACCCCAGTACCTCCCCAATCTATTAGGCCCCCCACTTGTAGCAGATACACTTCATGTCCACACACTTGTGTAGCACGCTTATAGTCTTGGTGTATGGGGCAGTAGACGTATATAAACGTTTGTATTCTTTGTATATATGCACAGTACATATATGTACATTTAGTATTCGTATGCTCCTAGTGTGTATGTGCAGAGGATATGTATGCATACATAGAGACGGAGAGAAATAGGGTACTCATACATATATCAGGTGTCTGTCCTGTATGTCGAGAGACAGACAGATAAATAGCTACATTCACAGAATATGCAGATATATCCGTAGTCTCTCCACACGACACCTGTATATGGATGTATGTGTATATCTGGGTTTGAGAGGATAATCGAAGAGAGCGAGTCGAGCTACTGCTGCGTGGACAGAACCTGTTTGTTTAGAATGTCAAATTGAGGCTGCAGAGACGGATTTCCTTTTTCGAGGGGAGGCAACACCCGGGGGGGCGAGAGCAGATTTTTTCTCGGGGCATGCAAAAAATGCGGTTGGCGCTCCTTCTGGTAGGACAGCTGCAGCAGCGCACGCATTTTTGCGCTACGAGGCCGCACGATTCCCCGCGCGAAGGGAGCCATCGGCTGGACGTGAAGAGGAAAGGGAACGAAAAAGTTCGAAGGACGACTCCCCCCAAGCGTGTGGACTGCAAGCTCGTCGTCCGGAGGATACTTGCAAAACTGCGCTGTCTCATGTGTTCTTGCGCGCTTCTACAAGCCGACATTCCATAGAGGGTACTTTTGTTGGTGTGGAGTGCCAATACTTCGCCGTCCGCTTCACTCGCGGGGATCGCGACTGTTGGCGTGTTCGAGGGTGTGTGCTTGGAAATGGATTTCAACAAAAACCGTCCAAACGCATCTTCCTCCCGGCGTTTATACGTCCCCACACAATTTGAAAAAGCGACTGCAAATGAAGAAGAAACGAAGATGCCTTTGAAGCACAGGGGAAGCACACTGCTGGAAAGTATGCGAGGAATACGAACACGAAACACGAAGGCAAAAGCAGCGGCCGTTCTTCGTCCGCCGACAGGAACGGTACACGTTACCTTCACACACACGTTAACAGTGGCAATAAGAACTTTCCAGATAGACTGGGAAGCTATCTTGAGGAGGTTTTTTTATGTCTTTTCGGTGTCGGCGTCAGTTGTCTTGTTCCTAGGTGTGTTTTAGACCCCTTCACAAGGACAGTAAGCCGTGAAATATTACGGCTGGCCAGTCTGCGCATGCAGCAGCTAGCTCTCTACACACGACGGCGTGTGATCCGCCATCCGGTTTTAAAATTTAAACGTACTTGAGTTCTTGTGTTTCCACTCTCAGTGACTCTTTGTCTCTATCTCCAGTGCGGTATATTGTTCTTTTCTTCACTCTAGGTGTTGCTTCACCCGTATCTTAAAGTGGCACAGCTGCGGTGGTCCCTCCTCTTCCTACTCGTCCAGAGACACCAAGCATTCGAGGAATTTGTTCCACAACGCTGTCCCTTCATCCACTGCATTCCCCTTACTCTACGTCTCTCACGCGCTCAACTTTTGGTGGCTTCTTTCCCCTTCCACGCGTTTTCAGATCGTTACTTCTCTTCTAGAAGATAATCATATGCACATACACGCAGACAACTATATACACGTGCGCATTACCCTCGCCGCACAAATTTGTACTTGCAGGCTATATCCGGTCTCCTCTTTCACTACTGTATGCAGGCCTAGATTGGACTCTTGAATTTCCCCTCCAGTGCATTTTCTTCTTCTCCACTATCCATCAACACCTGCATTATCGACGTCGTCCTCCTCCATTTCTATTCACTTTTGCTGTATTTCTGGCAGTCCAAGGCCTAAAGGTTTTCCCTCTTCCATTGTTATTTTCTGCAGCGCTCACTCCGTAAACTCATTTTCAGGCCTTTTCCCCAATATCACAGCATTTTCAAATCTGCCTTCAGCTCTTGAAGGTGGTCTCTTCCGTGCTTTATTTCCTCGCAAATGTTTTCGTATAACCCGTGTATACTTTTGTGCATTTACATGCGTACAGCTGTTCACGCATCTCTAGACACTGGCGCACGGGTCCAGAGTGTACTTATTCAAGTGCAGTGTACATACACTTCACTAAATCTGACTCTGGATATCCCGTCCCTGCATGTACGATTGCTACACTATGCGATCCACATTTTGCTGCTTCCTTCTCCCTCTCCTTTTCCTCTTCCCTTACCATGCATAAGATTCCTCCCACTGAAATTTCGACGCCGTCCCTTCTACTCGTTCTCCCTCCTTTCACCTCTCTCCCTGTCTCGCTCCCAAATATATACATATATATATATATACACATGTACATACATACGTATTTATATTTGTATGGGTATGCATGTGTTTCCATTCCTATACGTGTGTAGACAAGCGCGAATTTGTATATACTTATCTTTCACGCGTCTACGCGTATACGTATCAAGGAATACACATATTCTTATACAGATATGAATGCATGTTCTTCACACGCATGTGTACTTCCTGCGAGGTACTTGCACGCGGGCATTTTCACGCTATTTTCATTTCTTTGCTTGGTGCGTGGGATGATGGAGAACCCGCTACGTGGCATAGCCCATGGACGCCTGTCGTTATGGGCGACCGTGCGTCCCTACCCAGGCGCTGCTCTTCCTGTGGCTCCGTACTGTATGGAAGACAGGATTCTGCAGCAGTCCCCTGCTGCCGCTGCCGCTATCACTCGGGCTGTTGAAACAGCACGGCATTCTGCCGCTCCACGGCTTGTCCCGTCGCCTCCTCCATTTGCTGCTTCTTCCTCTGCTTTCTCAGCTGCACACGCTGCTGCTGCTCCTGCGACGCCAGCTGCTGTCGCTTCTTCTCTGGACTTTGGAGCTCCCTATGACCCCGTGACTGATCCTGCCGCTGCTGGTGCTGCTGCCGCGTCTGCAGCGAGTCGGCCTGCCGCGGCTGCTACGTGGCGGTACTTCCCAGTGGCAGCCGTGCCTGTGCTGGCGCGGTGTCTGGACACCCCACAATTCATTCCCCACATCACGCTGTTGGGAGGTGACCTGCTGCCGACCCTCACCGCAGAGCGTGTCTACGACATAGTCAGGGATGTGCTGTACAGACACCGCCGCACGACCGCGGCAGCAGATGGAAGAGGCGTCGCCGTGACAACCGCAGACTGCACACAGCAAGACAACCCGGCACCCGACGCGACACCACTACCTAAAGAAGACGCAGCAGCAGCAGGAGAAAAAGCAGCGGAAGCGGTAGCAGCGCCGGCAGCAGCGTACGCACCAGCAGGAGAAGCGGCGACGACAGGGGAAGAAGAAGTCGCTGCTGCTGCTGCGTCTGGCCCAGAGAAGAATGAGACGCTTCCAACAGAGAATCAAGGCTCGGCAAAAGCGCAGGCCCAGCCACGGAAGACTGCAGCAGAAGCAACACCTGCAGCTGCAGCAGCAGCAGCCTACGACAAGGCTGGTCAACAACTTAGTTCTTCTGCTGCGGCCGCTGCTGACGACGATGCGATGTTGATAACCCCATTCTTCGTGCGACTAGACGACGTTGTTGCTGGCACCACTCCAAACCCCTTCCAGTGTATATACGCCCGAGTGCGGCACTGGCAGCCTGCCGAGGCGCAGCAGCAGCTACCTCCCCTGGACAGACAGCCGTCTCATCATTCTCTGAGTCCTTCAGCGAGCCACTGCAGCACGAGCTTCGCCGCAGCAAGCGGATCCTCAACTGCTGCTTCTCCCGCTGCGTCTGCCACCACGGCCGCTGCTTCTCACACCACTGATGCTGCTTCTCCGAGCACTGCGCCGACCAGGGCCGTTACGGACTTTGTCCCTGATGGTCCTGCTGCTGCGCTGGAGAGCACCTCTGCCGCTGCTGCTGCTGCTGTCGTGGGAGCAGCAGACGCACGCCTCACTGCTGCTGAAGTTGTTGGCAGCAGCAGTGCCGCGCCTCCTGCTGCTGCTGCGAGTTGCCGCGGTGGTGGTCTTGCTGCTGGTGGTGATGGCAGTTCTGCAGCAACTGCAGCTCCTTTAGGAGATGAGATTTTCAAGGAACGATTTCTCTTTCTTCTGCACCGGCGGCTGAGAAAGGCACTTTTTGATGATTTCGGCGTCGCATACAAAGAGGGTTCTGGCCACTGCATGCCCCACGTCAGCCTTGTGTACGCTCACCCCACGGACCTCAACTCGCAGCAGCGCAGCGCAGTCGTCGAGGCGCTCCGCGCTGCAACAGCCTCAGCAGCTTTGCCGCAGCAGCAGCAGCAGGAGCGGCAGGGGTCCGCGGGCGAAGAGACAGCAGCAGCGGAGGCCAGAAATGCACCATCGGTAGGGTCTGGGGTGCCAGCAGCAACACGCGAAACTGCAGCAGAAACAGTAGCCGCATCTACTGCCGCAGTATGGGGAAGGGAGAGGGAAGTACTATTTACACAGCAGCTAACAACTGATAACGTGGACACTCCACCACCACCGGAAGCGTCGAGATGGGGACGAGAAGAAGCAGAAAAAGAAGAAGGACGAGAAGGGAAAGCGAAAGCGGTGCGCACGAGTGATATGGGTGCGGACGAGGAAAGTATGGGAGCCTGCAGAAGACAAAGGAGAAAGCTTTCTTCAGGACCAAGCGTCGTTCCCAGTAACGGGAGTGAGGCCCGCAGCAGCAACAGGGAAACCAGCAGCAGCACAGACAACAGCAGCAGCACTGACGGCAGCATCAGGACCCGCGTGGTACGTGGCAGTGATAAGAAAAGCAGCGCTCTCCCCAGCAGCACCTTGTGCGGCAGCGACGACAGGAGCCGTAGCAGCTCCAAGAGCGCCGTGATTGACAGCGGCAAAACGAAAGCGAGCACAGCTGTTCACAGCATCAGCAGTGACAACAGCAGCAGCAGTGACAACAGCCGCAGCAGTGGCAACAGCAGCAGCAGTGGCAACAGCAGCAGCAGTGGCAACGGCAGCAGCAGCAGCGACAGCAGCAACTGCAGTGGTGCACGCGGTGGTTTGATTGGGGCAGAGAGCCTTTTTTCACAGTTGGACGGATGCGCTCGCTTCTCCGCCGCGTGGCAGAGTTGCCTGGCGCACATAGCGCGTGAGTATATGGCAGACCTGAACCATACTGTCCTGTACATTGAGTCCGTAGAGATAGTGGAAACCGACTTATCAACTATCGAGGACGCCCGCAAATGGAGGATCCTTGCATCAATTCCCCTGCCCTCTCCTTATCCTCCGCCGGCGTGCGCATAAGGCAGCAAAACCTACATAGACGAGTTCACATACATATGCATATATATATATATATATACACGTGTGTATAGGATGTATCTGTATGTGTACGTGTATGCGTGTATATATATATATATTCTCGCAGACATATGAGAATATATATGCATGTATATAGAGAGAGAAAGAGGGAGAGATCGAGAATTTAGTGTGCTTATGATTACACGTGGAAATATATACATATACACATGTACGTACATATATACTTTGTGTGAGTATGCATACGTGAGAAGACGTGTATGGACTTAACGGCTACTTAACAGCTATAGATGTATAGAGAAAGATAGGTGAAAGGAGATGCACTTATTTAGAATGCCTGTTGACAAGGCGTGGAGGGGAATGCCTTGCAGCGACTCCTCTGTTCGCTCAGACTCGTGCTTCTGCATGGGCGTCTAGTGAAGAGAACTATTAATACGAGAGGTGCTAAAATTAGTGTGCACCTGCAGGCGTACTTGCGTCAGTTTGTTGTAGGCAAGAATGGACGAAGACGTTGTAACTGAATTCGTGTGTGTGGGGTGCCGAGGAAGAATGCCCGCAGCAGCAATTCCCTCTCGCTGCGAGCTGGAAAGACGTGCCTTGCCTCAGCAGCAGCAGCAGCACAAGCGGTTCCTCATGCCTTCGAGGGATGGTTTTGCTTGCTACCGCAGCCGCCACACCCAGCAGCACCAGCCTTCTAGCCAGGCAGTCGCGCCTTTTTGATGCTTGACTGCAGACGACGGGGCGGAAGCCGCAGCAGCGGGTGCACCAGACAGACGTGCACAACAGCAGGAGCGTCCGGAACAGCCAGCACAGCAAACTGCTGCCAGTAGCAGCAGCAGCACCCCGTGCATTGCTCCTGAAGATATACCTGTGGCAAACCTACAACGCATGCTGCGGAAGATGCAGCAGAGGAACTTGTGACTGATAAGGCACGATCATGCAGGTGCATACGGGAAAGCTCGGTGGCGCCGACTCAACCCCTCTCTCAGGCTTTTCTTTCGTGTAGGATAGTTCTTTCTCTATATGTGTTGTGCTGCAACTGTTGCTCTCTCTGCCGACAGCGGACGTGCCACTTTTTCCTGTGTCCACTTATAAGTCTCTCTATGCGTCGCTGATGCATTACTGATGCTTCATTCCCACTCGTGCTTGAACGTAACGCCGGGTCTGCTGGCAACACTGTTAAGCATGCAGCAGGGGTGCAAAAGCATGCTTCTGAACGTGAGTCTGCCATCCCCAGAAGCTGTTCGCTAATGTGAAGCAGAAAGGCACTCAGTACGCCACAAAGCAGGCAGGCCGGTTAACGCAGGCACGTAGCCTTCCGGAAAAACGCCAGAGGCAAGTACGTGCGGAGTGACCGACATAAACGTTTAAATATAATCGCTTTTCATCGTGTGAAGGATGAGGGATGCTTCAACGTCTATACCTGTCACCGCGCGTGCGCTACGTGCACCTTGATTATTTTGTATATATACAAATAAACAGGTCTAAAAGCACGGGGACATATCTGTGTGATCATGTGTATGTACACGCATGTACACCAATGGAAAGACTTGTTTCATTTCACGTAAATTGCGGCACACATTTGGCCTTCCGGCGTGACTAAGTCAATCCCTAGGAAGCACCCCCTTTCCTTCCTCTTCTTCGTGTTGCTGCTGCCGCTTCTCCGTGGCTCGCTCTACTAAACTGAAAAGCGTACGGTGGAACGCACCACGACTCTTGCAGTACGCGTTGGGCACAACAAAGCGCACACAAACGTTCCGTTAAGCGCTTGGTGATAAGTCCACAGATCTTAATTCCTTGATGATTCTAGTGTATTCCGATACGGCAGATCGAAAGAGTGTGTTCGATACGTCGGGTATATAGTACCGCGCAGGCGAACGCATGCGAAATTTACTTTTTAAAAACCTACGCTGCGCCGAGGAAATGCAACCCACGCAAAGCGTTCTGCGCAACAGAATCCGTATACTTCCGAACGAGGCGCATACCGGTGCGGATCAAGCACATGCACTAACACACGTGTCTCCTCTACATTTCACTTTTCCACGGCATTGATGCAGCTCGAAAATTAAGACGCAGAGAAATTTTCCTGCCTACGCACTGCGAATTCATCCCCTTCTAATACGTTTCCTCTTAATATGTCTTCTTCACTTAACGCCGCCTTGTCATAGACGCAGCAACGACGCGCTGGGGTACCAGCACGACCTCCACCCCATAACCACTTTGGTGTACTTACACCCGTATAACGTTGCGGGTGTACGGACAGCGCAGCGCTTCAGTTGTACCTACACAATCGCTTCGGCTGTGCGTATACCTGTGACGCTACGAGTATGATTGCTCTCACGATGCTTCGCGTGTGCGTGCATTCCAAACCGCTTGCGGTGTGTATATCTGAATCCTCTTTAGACGCATGAACACTCGTACCCGCCGGGTAAACAAGCACTCTAATGCTCCGTATGCAAAGCAACACACCCTAAAATGCTTCGGATGTATGTACACCCCGTAACTTCCGATATATGTAAGTGCCACAACGCTTCCATTGTGTGGACACCGCACACCGCGCTTTGGATCTATGTACACCCTGCGGTGCTTCGAGTGAAAGCATGGACTATAATGCTTCAAAGGCATGCATCTTGACGACGTTTTGAATGCACGAGCACACGGAACGACTCGGCTGGCTGCGCGCCCTAGTTCTGCCCACTGCAGTGTATCTACACCTGAGCGGCACCCACGTGAATCCGACCTGCGTACTTAAAGAGTATATTTATGCAATGAGCGAGCATCGACACGCAACCAAGTCACCGCCGCACCACACCATAAAACATTTACATGTGGAAATATGCGCACCCGCAAAAAGCAATGGGAATCGCCTGACATTTTCCTCCCGCAGATGTCTATGCCCCGCAGAGCGCCTGCCCGCTAACTTCTTCACCCACACCGCGGAAGCAGTATCCCCGCGCCCCAACTGCTGCAGCAACGCGGTTCCTATGCAGCCGCGCACTCTCAGCTGTTTTGCACCGAGTAACAGTCTCAGCAGGTGTACTCTTGTAAGGCCGCAACAGTAGCCGCAGCACTCCCTTCAGTAGGCGGTAGAGCACGTCCCTCGCTCATGCAGCAGCAGCAGCATCGCTCCGTCCACAGCATCAGCAGCAGCACGACTACGACATGCTGGAGGAGCAACGAAGGTCCTTCCGACGCTTGACTGTAGCAGCAGCAGCGGTCACTTTCCCAGGCCGTCACCGCTGCAGCAGCAGCAGCAACGGCAGTAGCTGTGGAGGGGAAAGAGCAGCAGCAGCAGTAGTCTTCTGCAACGCAGCAGCCGACACGTGCTGCCTCGCTGCCGGTGGTCTGCGGCTGCTGCTCTCGTTGTGCTATTGTTCTACTGCGCGTATTCTTCCGCTGTTACTACTTCTGCGTAGGGGAGCGCTCTGCTGTTGCTCGTACTTTCCGCCTGCGGGTCCTTATTGCTAATATACTCTCAGTGCTGCTGCGCTGCTGCTCCTATTCCGCTGCTGCTGTTGTGCTGCTGCTGCTACTGCTATTGTGTTGCTGCGGGTGAATAAGCGCTGCTGCTGTCGTGCTGGTGCTGACGCTGTGCTGCTGGTGCTTTTGCTGTGCTGTCCGTGCTGCTGCAGTGCTGTCCGTGCTGCTGCAGTGCTGTCCGTGCTGCTGCAGTGCTGTCCGTGCTGCTGTAGCGCTGCTCTGCTGATTTCTTAATCACGGTCGCGATTGAACAGCGCGAGCAGCCGCAGGAGTTCCAGGAAGAGGCCGATGATATCCTGTCCACAAACGGAGCAGAAAAAGGGTAGAGACGCGGAAGAACATGTTGTTCGGGAGGAGGCAGAAAGTTATTGTCAGGGTCGACTGCACACTCGCACATATTCTAGTTATATCTGCAGGCATGGACCACACGCTTGTGCGTACGCAAACAGACAACCCTTATGCCGAGATAACGCATACGTACGTCCATAAACAATAAGCATATTTCTACATGTATGTATGCGTATATATCCGCATGGACGAGAGCATCGGCAAAAAATACGAAAAAAAAGTTGGCAACGAATACCTGACCATCACTCTCGACAGCATCGAAAAGGCTCTCCCTGTCTTTCCCAGCAGGTCTCTCTCCTCTGCACCTAGGGTTCTGTAGGTACACAGTATTGTCTTTACATATTCAAACGTACCTACATACATTCACAAAGTCACAAGTATGTATTTATGTATATATATATATATGTGTATACGCGCGTGTGGCTTTCTTCAAATAAACGTTTCTGTATACAGAGTATATATACGCCTACGTGAATAGACAAACAGTTCGCCATATCTACACACAAACAAAAACACACGGCGCTCGTTTCTATCTGCATGTATCCACACAGGCATACACATTGCCATCCGTACACATAAAAACGTAAATCGGAATACCGACCTACACATACATAGAGAGACACAGAGACAGAGAGACACAGAGACAGAGAGGCAGACAGATATACAGAGACACAGAGAGACAGACAGGCACACACATACGCACATACACACACAAAAAAAAAGAAAAAAAAACTGGGTAGTCACTGGATAATGTCTGACTCACAATATAGAGAGAAATAGCGGCGAAGACGTATGCGTCTTCATCGAAAGAAACTCTGCCTCTTTTGATAAGAAGGTGGGTATCGATGAGAATGTACATGCCGTAGAAGGAAGCGAAAGCAACGCAGCAGACGATTTGAGTCCACAGGGATCTCCAAAACAACACTCGCAGCAGGCCTGCACATACAACCGCAACAGCAGCAGCCCCATCAGCAACACCAGCAGAATGCGCACCGTCAGTCACCGCAGCAGCGGCAATCGCAGCAGCTGTAACAGCAGCACCAGCGTTGCAACAGCAGCCGCAGGGCACCGACAGCAGCAGAGGAACGGCGTCGCTCCGGCGCAGTAGCATGAGGAAGAGCAGCCGGAGAGGCAACACCAACAGCCGAAGATGCGCGCCACACCAGCACGAGCAGCACCACGAGGAAGAGGACCAGCCGCAGCAGGACTGGCAGAGCAGTAGGAGAGAGAAAAAGGAATAAATCCACGTGAACGTCGTGAGAGGTTCGAAGCGGTAAACGAGCACCGATAGAATCCAGCGTACACAACACACATTACACGCACGCCCACATGGAAACACGGAACAAAACACATACTCGTATACCTATATACAGGCGTCTACACAGGTCTACAAGAAATGCTGCGTCATCGTGGAAACAGCTGCTTCTACACGCACGTGTAGATAATAGAATATATATACAAATACGAAGGCACGTATTGCCAATAAGAGCGCCACTCAGCATATACATGCATATACATAGATGCAGTCGCGCACACACACACACACAAATATATATATATATATATATATATCCACGCACGAAGACACGACGTACACAAATATACACACACATAGGGAATTACGACTACACTGTCATGTTGCACTTCTGAAGAACACCGACGCCTGCAGGGGTAATTCTTGGCGTACGGGGAAGGACCACCTTCCGCAGCCTCACACGACTCGCTCCGCTCGACAAAGAAAGATACACACATCTACTTGCAAGAATGCAAACACGCGCTTGCACTCAAAATTATTCCTGCGTATATCGACGTGTCATATCGCCATGTGTACGGCACGCGACCGAAGCACCGAGACGTCGAAGCCGCGTATCTCGTACAAACCGAGCGACGTCACTCAAAGGGCGACCGGTAGCTGCTACACGTGCAAGCACTTACGTAAATACATTTGCATGAAAGGGATATATACA
The DNA here is from genome assembly GCA_000727475.1 of Sarcocystis neurona. Taxonomy (NCBI): domain Eukaryota; phylum Apicomplexa; class Conoidasida; order Eucoccidiorida; family Sarcocystidae; genus Sarcocystis; species Sarcocystis neurona. The sequence continues at coordinate 282,861 of KL647325.1, forward strand.
CGCATGCAGGCATTACTACGTAAAACAGACATACATGTATACATACCTATATAGATGCACATATCCTATGTAAAAGGTAGACAGACATATACACACATATACATACATATGCGCACGCCTACGTGAAATGATCCCATATGTATGTACCTACACACTTGTGTTAGACACGTACATATATACGTGTGCACATGCGTACGAGTCTATGTACACGTGCGTGTGTGTGTTTATGGGTGGGTAAACGTCTATACCGTTAAGTGCGGTCGCATGGAAGAATGCGTTTGTTCGATGCACCAACGCAGCGAAGAAAGTCTACTGAGTCCTATCCACGTAAACGACAGATGCATAGCGACCCAGCTCTCTCTGTATGTACACCAGCAAAATTGTCTCTACAGAGAGATGAAGACGGGGCAGCAGCATACCTCTGTCAGTATGGATCGATACGTCGGGCAACATACACGGCGGGTGTATATGCGTATGCGTGCTTCTCTACGTATATTATAAGCACGCCTTGAACGGCTGCGGCGCAGGGAATGGAATCCTCACCCATTGCTATGACTCCCCAGAAGAGAAAAGAAGTGACACCCAGCCAGGAAGTAAAGTCGTAATCCGTCTGCCACCTGCTCCGTCACCCCCGCATCATACGCAGCAGCACAGGCGTTAGCAGCAGCACGCGCGTTAGCAATAGCACAGGCGGTCACAGCAGCACGGGGGTTAGCAGCAGCACACGCGTTAGCAGCAGCACAGCCGGTCGCAGCAGCACAACCAATACAGCCTGCAGCAGCGGCAGCACACCACGTAGCGCCAGAAGCAGCAGACGGAAGGGCGCCGGCTGCGGCAGTCGCGCTAACTGCGGCAGCCGCCTTAGCTGCGGCAGCACTACACAGGGCACCCCCAGCAGCAGAAAACCCAGCATCAGGACTTGTGGAATTTACCGACCACTCCTACGGGTCTAGTATGCATGTGTATACTCACACGTAGCTACAGACAAACAGATAAGTACACAGAACAGAGAAACGGACAATCATACCTATACACACATATACGGATATATATAGAGGGAGAAACGCAGGAAGTACGGAGAAGGACACGTGTACACGCATACATAATCAGGTGGAAGGACAGAATGTAACCACGGACAATCAGGCCTACACACATATATACACATATGCATGTATGTATATATAAAGTACTTATGTATATATGTGACGGAGAAGGATACGTATACAGACATATATAATCAGATGGAGGGACAGAACATATAGACAACCACAGCTGGACACACACACATGCGAATATATATACAAGTACTTACATATATATATCTATCTATATGGTGCGCAAGGCGTATATATAGAGATCCACGACGTGTTTGTGTCTACGCGTCGCCACCAGACTTCCACTTCCCACATATGCATAAGAGCCTTTTACAGCCATATAGGAAAAAACGAATCAGAGTCCCACTTGTCCGCATGTTGGTACGTGAAGAATGTGAGCGCACAAACAGACCTACTCCTGAAGAAACGAAAACAAAAACAAGACTTAACAGAAAGGCGGACGAAGAAGATGACACGCACCCACACACGGTGTACATACAGCCAACACCTGACGCACTGTGTACAACACTATGTGGAGCATACATGCAAGACGAAATACGTGTACAACGGGTGCATCGGGGAAAGACGAGAGCTGCTTGGTTGTAGTAAGATAAACTCCACCATGGAGTTCGAGGTCCTAATACAGAATTTTGCAGAGCGCGTGTACACAGATAGAGAGCACGCAGCAGCCAGCATCTGATCGAATGCACACATATACGGGCACCATAGGACACCAACACCTCTGCCCGCAACACGAGAACAATTACACGCATTTACGCCGGAGGCATTCGAGGGGATCTACGTACAGAAATTTATGCGCGCGTATGAGGAAGTAGACAGACGACGCAGAGGACTTACACGAAGAAAGTGAGACCCCCAACGATAATGGTGGTCGCCAGGAGCGCCTGAAGCACAAGTGCTGGGTCTGCACGCATTGAATAAGAGGGAGAAAGACGAGAAATCAACGAAAAAGGGGTGGGAAATAAAGAGAATCGTCCAAGTAACAGCATTCGTCGTGTGGACGGAATTTCTTCACTTTCCTCCTTTTCCACAAAATGCTTTCTTAACGCGGAACACCAACCCTGTGGTGTCCTGCCGTGCTGCTGCGGTGTACGTCCACCGCAGCCTCGCCTTCGAAGAACGGGCAAAAAGTGGCGTGTCAGCAGAAACTGTGGAGCTGCGACGTTCGCGCGTACGTACACTGCACACGCTCTCTCTGAAAAGGAAGAGATCTGCATCTATGCTGCGGAACCAGGAATGCGGGACGACTCCTCACGTCTGCGGTGTACGTACACCTCGGATGGGAACGCTGATGAAATACGAAGAGACTGGCAAAAGGGGAAACCATTCCAGAGAAGTGAATCTACGTGGGCCAGGCATATGCATACGTAGACACACACATACAATATGTGCTTACACATATACATTTACACATACATATGTATGTGTATGGAAGTACATATATAAATATATACACATACACACTTACATATATATATATATATACAAGTTACATATATACATACGTCTATACATATATATATATATATATGTTCTGTACTCAAGAAGGTTGTAACTGTGTGTGTGTGGTGCACACACATTCAGATACCAAGGAAGATCCTGCACGCACAGAAGAACGTGTAAGAGCGAACTTCGGAGAGAAGGTGCATAAAGAAACGCAACCAAGAGGCACGCCCAAACACATACAAGTATCTTTTGTATATATGTGTACACAGTGGTAACGGAGAGATACGCGCCTACAACTATATATATATATATATTGCGAATGACGTACGTACAACAGTCGGTCAACGCTTTCATGCAGATCTCGGAGAGGAAATGGAGCGAAAAAGACTACCGCTACACACAGGCAGGTAGACATACGCGGGTATTCGTACACGTACGTATCTGCATGCATGTATATAAACGTATATACATAAATACACGTGTGTAATGCAAGGAGGTGATACGGGCACTCACGTACGAAGAACCGATGCCGGCGGAAAAGGACCGGGGAAGAATATACCCGCGCACGCAGATGCATGTACACCTGCGCAGCGTTCACATAGGCGTGCGTACACTAGCAAGGTAGCTCACAGGTAGACGGATATGATCCTGGAACTTACGGTAAAGAGAAGCGATAATCCCCACAGAAAGCGCTTCAAAGATAGTGAAGAGCGCGAGAAGAATGTAGTTGTGCGGGTAACGCCTGCTTAAATCGCGACTGCATGCAAGGACCAGCAGCACAACAACAGATCCGACGGCCCCGACCACCAGCAGCGGAGAAAGGACGTCCTGTAAAAAGGAGAAACGACAGGGAAACAAAGGGACGCGAGACGGCGAAGACGTGGGAGACAAGACGTGTTAGTAGACGAGCGATGGAGAGAAGAAGAAAAGAGAACCCCCAGTACCAGAAGCAGAACACAAACAGCCACGGCAAGCAACCAAGAACATGCAACGCCGCAGTAGAGCGGCAACGTGCGGCAGCAACAGCAGCAGACGCACCTCCCACTCGCAGAAGGACCAGGAGCGTATTTATAGCATACTCACACCCAGCACCGGCAACGGCGCCGGCAGCCTGGACTGCGGCAGCAGCTAAACAGTCGCACAGCAGCAGCGGTGTAGTACATGTAGCCGAACGGTGTAGTACATGTAGCCGAACTGCAGCAAGAACTAGCACGCCGCGCGCCTGCAGCAGCAGCAGCAGCGGCTCGACACGACTCTCCACAGTAGATACAGCAGTAGCACCACCCTGCCAGCAACAGTAGCAGCAGTGGTGGCTTCTGTGGGCAGCAGCCTGATGCGGCGGCATACAGCCGCCACACACATACACGCGGTAGCACACACCAGGCGGCACGCTACCACCAGCACACAACCGTGCACACGCAGCAGCCGCAGCCTAGGTGCAACGGCAGCAGCAACTCCTATGCTGCGCCACCAGCACCCGTAAGGTGTTTGTCTGCAGGAGCTACTGCAGCCGGGGAGCACGCAAGGCATGGAGGTAGCAGCAGCAGCCGTAGAGGTGCAAGGAGGGCGCAGCAGCAGCAGCAGCAGTAGCGACGGACAACGAAGCAGAAGCTGCTGACGCCGCAGCAGCAGCAGCACCACACACGCGACACTTCGCCGCATGAGCGGCTGCAGCAGCAGTGGGGCGGGGAGCAGTCACAGCAGCAAAAGAAAAGAACGGACCAGATCCCTACTGTCGTTCGGTATCTTTTCTGTCTGCTGATTGTGCGCACCAAAAGTGGACAAGTTTTCACTGTGTCCTGTGTGCGTCTATGTCTGTGTATATGTGTGGGATCTTCGCAGATGTTAGTTTTCAATAGAAACTCATTTTTTCTTTTTGTTTTATTTTCTGTCCTTCTGGTATTTTCTCTCTTCCACGTCGTGTTGTTGTACACTCCGCAGGCGTAGAGGTGAGAACAAGTAACAACTCCTCTTCTCCCCCTACTGTGTACTGCACTTCCCTGCCTCGGAGGTTCACGGGGAAGGCTGGAAGACCTACCGGAGAGAAGGGGCCCCGGAATACAAAGAAGAGAGCAGCGCATAGTGTGATAGCGAGCTGGACACCGATAATAGAGTAGACTTTCCTAATGAAACCGAAGCGAATTTCTCTCGCAGTTTTCTCATCTAACGGGCAGGAAGAAGCATCAGCAGTGGCGTAAAGTAGACCGCCGCCATCTGCTGTGTAGCCCCCCCCTCCCTCCACGTCGTACCCGTCTGCCGTATACATGGAGGATAAAAGAGAATCACAGGGGCGCTGCCGCGGAAGAGAGGAGGAGACGGAGGAAAAGATAAGGAGGAAAAAAAAGACGAGCGGTGGGAAAGTCGGTAAAGCAGAGTCGCAGAAGACAAAAGGAGGACTGGATGGCAAATAGGATGAAAGGACGGTGGGACAAGAGCGGAAGTGCAGGACGAGGTGGGAAAGCAGGACGAGCAACAGCTGGTAGCCGCAGCGGAGCAGCCCAGTGAAGTAGACGAAAAGTCCGAACCGACTGGAACAAAGGAAATGCAGAACAAAAGACTTTGGTGAATGACACAGAAAAATTAAGGGGAGGCCCACGCAAAGTAAGAAGAGCAAAGCACAGAACGTCTGACGGCTTGTTCAAGTCAACTGCGGATAATGCAGTGGTCGGAAGAGGGCAACAGAAGCGCTGCAGCCGGGCTCGCCGCTGTGAGGTGCTCCATAAAAAGTGTCGACAAGTGTGTTAGAGACGCACCAAAATTCGTGGGAAAGGAAGTGTGGACGGAAAACGATCAATAGAAGAAACGGGAATGAGTTTATTGGCCGACAACCGCTGTCTACGTGCAGAAGCACGGGGGAAAGAAAAGAGTGTCGCAGGGGATGATAGACAGAAAGACTGGTTGAAGACAACGACGACACACACGCAGAGAGACGACGTCTTTGCCGCGCGCAAAGAAGAAAAACAGGAACAACCCTTGAAAGAGAAAACTCTGCTTGGTTGAAACACTTCTGAGCAGGGAATTATCTGTCAAGACAGGAGGAGAAATGAAGTTAACTCTACAAAGGTAGTAAAATAAGGCAGCATTTGGTCAATAAAACTATCCCTCGCCCGTCGGAGGTGCTTCCTGGTGTGCAGAAAAGTCTCGTCTTTGAATTTCTTTTGGGAAGAGGGAAGAGGAAGAATCACCACAAGGTCAGAGGGACTCCGTCTTTGTTCTCGAGGACGGTAGTAAAGAGACGACGGAACTGCTCGATATACGGGCACGCATACAGTGCTGGAAAACGGACGACTGCCGTATGCTGTTGCTCGCCTGCTCTCCTCACAACTAGAAGGAAAACAGCGCCTAGGCGGGTCTACAGCAACACGAGAAGCTTGTTGAGGGGATGCGAGAGGAAAGGCTGTGCAAATGTAAGTTGTGTTTTAGAGTGCTCGGCGAAGCAAGGCAGAGAGCAGAATTTGCTTTCTTGAAGGACGCCACCAGCGCACTGTCCCAGCAACTGTGAAGTAAGAGAGGAGGCACAAACGCAATCAGAAGTTGTAATGTCTGCTGGGGAAAACTGCGGCAAAGCAATAACGTTCTCCCGTATCAGAGATACGCCTTCATACGGACAATATAAAAAGGAAAGCGGCAGTGCGTAAATCGACGCCGCACTATGCAGGAAAAGCCGACACCTGGTGCTGGGAGAAAATATTCTTCTTGTGTGACGGTTTCCAGCTGCTTCAAGCGGACGTTGCATATATAGCGGGAGACAGCACCGCTTAGAGAGGACATCCTCCTGGTGTCCTACGAAGGGGGGGAAGCGTACCGCTGATGGTGATGGAAGGTCTTAGTGTGTTTTAAAGAATAAAAGCCGATTGTACGTAAACTAATGAAATTCAGCTTCTTCCACTCCCCCTCCAGAGGTATGCTAAATTCTTTCGAACCCCCTTTTCGATTAGTGTGCTGGCGTACGGGACACGGTGCACTCAGCCGCAACACGGCGGCAGCTGCGGCAGCCACGAGAGAGCCAGAACACCGACCGCAGCGGCAGCATGAAGTACTGCAACAGTAGTAACTACAACCACGACTGCTGCAGCGACACCAGGAGCAGGTACCCCCCAACAGTACGGCTACAGCGCCAGTGTAGCTGGAGAGGCAGCACACGCAAGAGAACTACGCGCAACTCGGAGCAGCAGCTACGTCCCAGCAGCAGCAGCACAAGGTTGTCGCGCAGGAGTGCTGTACTCCAGACAAAAGCGCAGCACACACAACAGCAAAAGCAATAGAGGCAGAAGCAGCATCACCAGCTCGGGCAAGTTCTGCAGCTTGGAACCACACCCCATCCTCAGCCAAGACACTGGGGTCCCTTACGGCGGGGGAGAAGTCAACGATAACGCTCTGGTACATCTAGATGGCACAATGTAGGGGTACCACTGTGCTATAATGGTCGTTTCCAAGCCCGACCCGTCAGCCACATCAACACTCCGGTCAGCAACGCGCACTAGTCGCGCACACGTCGAATGGTATTAAGAGAAAAGCAAGAGCTGCAGCAGCAGCACCCGCCTCACCTGGAGGGGGTCGCAAGGGTTCCCACGCAAGACAGCGATGCTCCACCAATGTATCATGTATAGCGGAGGATGACAAACATGGGAAATTCACAGCAAGACAACTGTCCTCTGTGCGGCGGCAGCGCACGCCAAGCAGCACTGGGTCAGCAGAAACAGCAACAACGGCACACTAGCAAGACCCAGCCTAATGTTTCATATGACTGAGACACGGTACAGCACGTACAGATGCACATGTTCGAGGTCTTCAAGAGCTGAAACAACGCAACTACTCTGCGGGTGTTACGCAGCCATGTATACTAATACGATCTTCAGTCTTATCCCTTCCACGTATACTACAGTTACCAGTTGCGTACCGGTGTAGTTCCTGACCATGCCCCCATCTGTTACATATCTACAGATATATGTATGTAGGTAGATAGGTAGATGGATCCGTGTGCGTACATGCCATGCACACGTTTGTCGGGGCCACGTATATTTGACGTGGATGGACCTAGACATATATATGTATCTGATTATCTGTTGCAGATGTACATGTCTATACTAATTAGCGATGGGTATAGAAAACGCGGAGCTTGTAACGTGTGGACCATACGAGTGTACATGTATGCGTGTCCACCCGTACCGCCGAAATCATCTGTATATATGTATACGCACATGAAAGACGCCATAGTCTGTTATGGTGCATCTGTTGTTTAAGTGTGTCAACTGCAGAAATATGCGTATGTTGGCAGGCTTATACGTATGCCCGTGAGGAGCTTGTCTCCGCATGTAAGCGCGAACGTTCGTAGAGACGCGTCGTGGAACATACCTGTACGAATACGTCTGAAGCTAATATAAGTGTCCTGTTGTAGACAGGTACGGCACCGTGGACGTGCATATGCGGGGGACATTCCGTGGAGGGGAACACGACGTAGGTCCTGACGTGTTTATGCTATGTAAGACAGTGTCTGCTACAGAGCTATGCAGACGCACGCACGCGTATACGAATGCCCGCGGCAGAATATGAATGGATCAGGTAACGTTGGTAGAATGTCTCCTTTCTGTCACTCTTTACAATATATGTGTGTATACATATATACATACTTTCGCGCGCTTAGGTGAATACGCAGTTTGATGATATACACATCTATGTACCTATGTGGACGAGCACGCGTTGTTGCCTTCACATGATATATATGCGTATGCATCAGTATATATACACGTATATGGTATGAGCCCGTTTGTACACAAAGATGCGTTCTGTTGTGTCACCTGTTCCACTAGGGTCAGACACTTTCGCCCACCAGGCGAGAAGCAGGATAGCTGACGACCGCTGCTCCCCCCTATAGCCGCTACTCCCGCCTATATTCATTCATGTACTTATTCAAATTAATATGGAAGCCAAACATATACCTACACATATGTATCGTTTTGTTCGTGTTCTGCAAGTACATATGCGACTACGAGCGTACACGTAGAAGCTTGTTCAACTATGCACCCTTCGAGTGTATGTTCTGATATAATAGACACATAAGGGTTCAATTTCACGTATCTGATTCAGCGAAGTTGTTTTCACACGTTATACACATAGATATATCTGCACGGCAGGAACTACAGTAGGAAATAGATCCATGTGGGTAGCTGTATTTATACTTTTGAAATCTACATACGACAAGCACACGCATCCACATTTACGTGTAAGTACACATATAGATCTGACTGTGCGTATGTAAAGCTCCCGTCACCTGTCATAACATATAGTGAATGTACTTCTGTATATCCGGAATCAGCAAAGCTGCACTCCTACGGTACATACATAGAGATAAGTTTGTATATATATGTATATACACATGTGTGTACAGGGGAACCGAGGAAAACTTTACGTTTATGTGCCCATCTATGCGTCTGCTTCAGTATATGTGCCCACGGATACTCCCGTCCGTTTGTGAGTACGTATTCTTGCAGCATACACATGTGTGTGCCGCCGTCTACGTATTTGCATATCCATATATATATATATTTGGATATAGGTAGCATCGTTACGTGTTAGAGCAGAGTTGTTGTGTAAGTTCCCAAGGACATGTGAGTTGCTCTTCTTCTGCATTCTGTCCTAGTGCTGCGGAGACGCGTATTTCGTAGTGCGAACTCCCACAATGGCGATGCTATCTTACCACCGTCGTCACTGCCTTGCAACTGCGGCACCGTGCCATGTTCTCCTTCCATTAGTAGTATCTAAGGGATTGAACCGTCATCCTTAGTGCAACAGCTACACGTAAAAAGAAGAATGTGTAGGCCAGGTACTCCGGCGGCCACGACTACCGGATACACAGGCGTCGACCGCTGGTGCAAATCGCCCCATTCTCTTCTTCGTCGAGTCGCACCCTCACGTGTAGTTGCTGCACACTATGTGCAGACTCTACTTGTGCAGCCAGGAAAATGATAGGATGCGTTGTTCTTTGTGGTCTGGCCTTGCTGACTAGAGTCACGGAGTGTGTACAGTGAGAGCGTCTTGCATACACGCCGTAGTGCTTCCACGATCCAAGTGGCAGGCTTCTCCACGCTTGTATCCATAGAGAAGCGTGTGAAGAAACAACCCTGTTTATATGCATGAAGAAGCCTGTGAAGAAACAACCCTGTTCCGTCCTCACACTGTACACACGCATGCGCTTGTGCTTGCCCAGATGATGTGAAGTAAGGGTCGCTTATTCATTCTCGAAATGACGCAAATCTGTGCACACGTGGGGGCTCAAACCGCTGTAAGAGAGGATCTTTTTCTTTCGAGTGATCTTCAGTTGCACATACCTTATATATATATATCCAAACAGGCACATGCACTAACGTTTGTATTGTATAGGTTATAAAATGTATGTCAGAGGTGCCTTTGCCTACACTCCACGCGACTGTACATTGCTATACCGCCAACGGAACAGCCCGTCACTAAGGCGCAGGCATGTGTCCACGTGCGCAGCTGCCGAGGTCATGTAGGTCCGACAGATATCGCTGCCACAGCACACAAATTAGAATGCATTCTAGCATGAATCTGAGTGAGACTATCCAGTTTACACTGCTTTCCACGCCTGCGACAGTCTATGTCTCATTCAAGATTGAAAGACAGAGGTCTCAAATATGCAACACATTGACTGTGAGCAAGTTTTTGCAAATGCACGTCTCTACACACATGCGCAGGAAATTGACTTTTGTGCGTGTATATATATATATATACATACGCAGGTGAGTGTGGGTGTGTGTTTGTGCGTGCGTACATATGCGCGTTCCTACCCCTGGTGACACTGTGGTGATTATACACAAGCGTGCAGCACTGCACACATCTGCGTACGTGTGAACGTACACGTACGTATGTGCGCTTTGCTGCTGGGCGAATCTCCCGAGCGAGCAGTTGAGAGATCCTACATTCTCCCCACTGAAGTCCCACACTATGTACGCCCAATATCCATGTTAATGCTGTTGGCGTTCCAGCACCCGCCGGCGTTGGCTGTAATACGCAGAGGTGCTGCACAGCTTCCGTAGGGTTGCAGTTGTGAAATGTACGCCCTCACTTAGCGGCACTCTTCGCCTACCTGTGGAACTGCCAGTATCCTTGCGGCGGTCGCACTGCTGCTCCACATAGTGTACCGGGTGCTCCTGCTGTCCTTCCCGATCCTGTTGTGGATGCTGGTCGTGCTGCTGTTGCTGCAGTTGGTGTCGAAAGGAGAATCTGTTGCTGCAGATTCTAATCGTGTACATCAGGTGACCGCTGAACGCAGCACCTAGCGCTGGTCAAATGCGCCATGGCAGCGAGTGCTCTCTCGTGACCAATTTTGTTATCGATGTTGCTGCTGCTGTATCGAAGCCGGTATCGAAGCCGTTATCACTCACTGGTAGGGTTCACCTGTTGGTATTCTGTGTATTGCGCCTACTGTAGCTGGCAAGTCACACACTTCCAGGCCACTGCCTACTCCCGCACCGGCTGCTCCAACCCTCTACAACCGCGGATTAGCCGCCGCACGTGAGAGCCCCGCGTGCTCCTCATGGGGATGCTACTGACGCCGACAGTATCTCCACTGCTGAGTGTCCCCCTCCGGTCGTCTCCGGCTGACTCCTGCGGCTACTCCTTGCTGCTCCTGCTGGTTTCGTATCCGCAGCCCCTGAATGTAGTACAGGTGTTCCTCGTCCTCCTCACGCGGCTGCCTGTGCTGCTTCTCGTAGCGCTTTCGTTCGCGATCGCGCTGCTCCTGCTGGCGCTTCTGCTGATGCTGTGGCGACCCGCTTCGCTAGCCCCCAATGTGTAGCTGCTACGAGATGCACGCCACGCAACCAACCACCTGAGTAGTTGGTAACCGCATACCCATCTGTTCGCGAGTAACGCGCTTTTGGCATCAAGTTTGGTTTTTCAGAAAACAGGGTGATATGGTGGCAAAGATAGCTGTGCTGGCTCCGGTACGAACATAACGCAAACCCGCAAGGCTGGATTCGCTGTTATTACTCCAGGACGAAGTCGCGGGTCTCCTCCTGAATTCGTAGACAAATTCAAGTTTTACCAAAAGCCTTTCCGTAGAGATGGTCTTATCCCTCCCAGTAGCTGTACGGTGCCTGAGAGTTTATTTACTGCTGACGTACTAGGACTTCGACGTTACCATCAGGTACAGACTGAATCTGTACACCCTACAGTCACTGCTCACACGGGGTTACGGAGACTTGGAGATACAGCCGTTTGATGAAGCCGCAGTTTTCCCACCGTTGCCACTGCTAGAGCCGCCGTACCGGCCGTAACATTAGATTGTCAGGTGCTTCACTTGGTGGGGCAGTGGTCGACACACCCACTCGCATCTTTTTTCCTTGAGCGAACACACTGAGTATGATGCGTGTCGCGGTGGAGTGACGCAGCAAATCGCCGCAGTTCCCGAGCTCTCTTTTAATGTTGCCCTTTGTCCTTGGAGGCGTGTGCCACTACTGCAGCATGTAAACCCAGCAGTGGGATCGGCGCCGGTACGCGGAGAAGCAGTAATAAAAGCCGGTGTGGCAGCAACAGCAGCACGAGTAGTGACGAAAGCGCATATTAGGATTAGCGACAACAGCATTAGCCGCAGCCGCAGAAGTCGGAGCTCGCATTGCTACTCTCACCAGCAAAGAAGGCAACTGAAGCAACAGCAGTAGTGAAAGTACCATCAGGAGGATCTGAAGGTGGAGTAGCGGTCGAAGCAACAGCAGTAGCAGCGGGCCCCGAGGAACAGCAGGATGAGGAAGTCAAGTCTTGTGGTGATGATGACGTCGGCAGCTGGCGCGGCGCTGTGCCTGTATGCGTTGCACGTCGAAAGAAGCAGCAAAGACGTCACTTACAAACCGCTTTGCGATATCTCCCGTACCCTGTCCTGCTCCAGTGTAAGGACCGTATACACCAATCAACACCGGCGATCTGCAGCGCGTGGAGAAGCAGCGGAGGTTTAGCTGGAGTAGCAGCTGATACTGCGTTTCCGTAACAGCGGTGCCACGCTTTGGCGACAACTGCAGCCGTACAATGAGGTTTCCCGGTGTCTAAATTGACACGACGCAGCCGCTCGAGCAGTCCGCACATGTATACATACGGATGTCGAGAGCAGCGCACATGGATGTGTACATACCTTACGTGATTACGCACTGCTAATATGTGTGGATGTGTGCGCATATATATACGTATATAGCGTATACGTATACACTATGTATGCGCGCCCCACTGTACAGCAGATGAGGTAGCGCAGCACTGTAGCATTAATGGCAACGCGTACACACAGTACGTGCATCCCGCTGTAGCAGTGACCTCTCTCAGCTTCCGAGTGAAGAGGGTATCCACACAATGGAATCGGTGTCGGTCAGACTGCTCCAGAAAGCCAGCAGTTACGACGAACCGTGAATAGTACTAGCGGTTGAAGACGTAGCACGTGAAGAAAATCGCTTCACACACATCTATACACGTAGTTCTATGGCTGTGTTGGGAAAAGGGTCCTTCCGGCGCCAGGAGCCACGTGCAGATGTGCATGTTTATTATTCGTATAGAATGAAAACTTTGCCGTCCAAGTAGGTACACACATGTACGCAACGTCTACATGTGCACGTGTAGGTGAGCGTTTCCGAGCCGTGCGTAGACACAACGTCCAAACACGTGTGGCCTGCATACGGCGTAGTGGCTCTCTCGTGCCTTTCTTGTCCTACACGATCTGTGCCATCTCCAGTATAGAGTCCCACATTCGGTCGATTCGGGACCTGGCGGCACCACGTGTGAATACGAAAATATATAGGTATATGTAGGAATAGATAGGTGCTCATACATATAGGAGGAGATACGTCTATCCACTATATGAATACGTAAATCAAGAGAGACCTATGTGGGTAGCTACGGGTGCCTGCGTCCACGCCTTTCTGCGCCACCTTATATATCTACTTGTGGAGCCTGCATACGCTTCTCTATCTCTACAGTCTATACAGCGTGGTCATCTATAAGCTTGCATACGTAGACATTATGTACCTATAAAACGGTGGAGATGTGTATTTCACGCGCAGTCAATACATACTTCCACTTAGTATAGACAAGCAGATAGGTACTCGTACACATCGGAAGAGACAAATATATCGACTATGTAAACACAAAAATACATGACAGTGGATAGTACGGGTGCACTAGTGCGCAGGCATGTGTGTTACACGTGGCTCTACAGTTTCACGAAGGTGCAGTTGTACCAGACGTAAACGATACGTACATGTGTATAGGTTTACATATTGCATGGATGTCCCTGTATGGCCCTACATGTACATTTGTACGTACAAGCGTATGGAGTCCATGCATGTATTCGAACGGCTCTACACAAAAGGGTGGATGTAAATCGTACAGACCTCTCCGCATTTGAGTGTGGTCTTGTGTCCTTGTGGCATGCCCCATCGCACCAGGAAATGTCAGTACATGCCGTACCAGCATACCCTTTATTGCGCCTCATGTATACATAAGTGCGTATAAATTGTGTACAAACGTGTGAAATGACCGTCCACGCATACATGTCATCCATCGCTGTAGGGTATGGTATGTCTGCACGTATCCAGGAGTGGAGCAGTGGAATGTGCGTGCGTATAATTAGAGACTCGCGTCTGCATTCGTCTTACGTATAGGTTACTATTTTCATACGCGCGTGTCGATAACGTAAGCACCCCAGTGTTGTACGTGGAGACGCTGTACACATCTTGGTGGCGTATATGTGTATGTCTAGACTGTACCTTCAAAACCCACACACACGTGTTACGTTTGTGCAAACATAGTTACCCCGCTCAAATAAAGACGCCGTTCACACATCGAGTCTGCGTATACAATGTATCTCATTTGTACCCAGTTGTACACACATCTCAGGTGCGCACGCCCGAACCCGTGGATAGCGGAATGTCTGGGTGATGAGGATCTCTCTGTCCTTCAATTCATTACGCATGTCCGTCCACGCGTACCGGCACATGCAAAATCATACACACGTATACAGATACAGTCCATACGAAAGTTGCAGACTTCTGTCTACTATGCATTCCTCTGTGTGCGGTAGGAAGTGGGTTAATCGTGTAGCAGTGCTTTCCTTTCGGAACAGTGTTTCTTGCCGAAACGCCTTTTGATCCACCTATGCAATTGTAGTCGTTGTGCTGCTGAAGGAATACATGCCGCTATCATTTGTCTCTATCGGCCATGTGACTTGATACGTGCAGTCGCGTACGCAGACACTGCATATAACGGACTGTGTGTATATACACGTTAGCACGCTTTTTACACTTACAGAATGTATGGGGTGCACCACCCCACACACGCTTCACGTGCAGCGTACGTGCGTGTTTTTGTATGTAGTGAGGCAGTCCGTCCGTTTGTGTGTGTGAACGTTTTCATCGGTATGCACATATATGTATATTCGGGTATGCGTGTACGGAGGTAACACGGGTGTATGAGTACATACGCCTCCAAAAACGTGTATGTGTCTATAATTGTGTATGTTGTATATTGCACGAAAGTGCCTGTAGTAGTGTACATCTGCGCACATGCAGATCAAGAGAGAAATACCCGTATTCAAGTAGACGTACTTCGATAGGGGACTGCTCCCAGCTGCCTGCTACGAGCGACTGTGCTCATCGCAGGTACTGACGAGCCCCCAAGCCCGTCCACTTTCGTATTTTGGTCTCGTGAAGAAGGGCAGCGCGTTCGACCTTCCCAGCGCAGCATTCGGTGAGAAAAACGTTTGTCTCGGTAATGTCGCCTTCCGTCTAGGTGGCATTGGATGGGTGTCTTTGCTTTTAATATACGCAGAGGTATGTACGTGTGTGCGGATCGACAGATCCGTGTGTACAATCTTAGATGTGCGCGTGTGCACGCATGTACGCGTACCTTTGTGGATATAAACATCCCATATATGTTCAACAGCTGTACACGAGCGCGGCAAGGAACGCGTGTGCGCCTCTCCGCACATGTGCGCGCCCCGTCTGGTTGGCGCGTGAGAGTATTGCCGGATAACGGTGAAAATGTTGCCTTCACTTCAAATCGGGATATATGGATGCATACACGTACTGACGTGTACGTCTCTCTGTCTCTCTACACACGGACGTGCCGATACATATATAGATGTGAGCACAAACGCATGCCGCGGCGCACCTCTGTGTCGATTCAGAGATACGGATGTATGCCTAGAGGTATATATATATATATGTATATACACTCTGTTTGTTTACAACTGCGTAGGCCTGCCTGCACGTGCAGGCGCACATACTC
This sequence comes from Sarcocystis neurona, assembly GCA_000727475.1. Taxonomy (NCBI): domain Eukaryota; phylum Apicomplexa; class Conoidasida; order Eucoccidiorida; family Sarcocystidae; genus Sarcocystis; species Sarcocystis neurona. The sequence continues at coordinate 298,706 of KL647325.1, forward strand.
CTGCAGACGCGTATACAAATACTTCTGTACAGACGTAGGTATATACATATATATATATATATGTACGTATCTGCACGGTGCAAGTGCTACAGCCAATGACGGTGTTAGGCGGATCGTATCCGTGTCTCACTGTATGCGCTAGTGCTGCCGCTACTGCGTAGCACTGAGTTATTCCTGTAAACAAACATTTTCTCTACCAAAGTGCCGATGGGGCCTGCCACATTGCAGCTGTGCTGCTCACACCAGTTGAACTGGGATGTTGTTCTTGCTGCTGCCGCTGCAAAGGTGTCGTCTAAGGTGCTTGTGAGTAGCTTTTCACCCACGTATGTACCGCTGTATCTATGCGTGTACGTATAGACCTGTGCAGAGTACACGCACTCGATCTATTTTTCTGGAATATACCGGAGTATACAAAACCTGTGCCAGGATTCGTCATTCTCACGTAAGCATCGCTTCTCCTGCTGCTATGTGTACAGGACTCGTCTACTACATTCTGATGTCTACATTACCATTTGTTCGGCGAAGCTTGCGCTTCCTTTATCTCGCGGCGTCGACTGTCTCAGTGGTAGGAATTTCAGAGATGACCCAGAAGAGTAATACAGGAAGAAACGGAAGAAGAAAGGACGATGCAGAAGAGGGCATTCGTGTTGATATATACCTGTGTATGCGTCTTTACATGTGTACACGTATAGCGATCATTTCTCTTACTACTACTACTGCTACTACTACTACTACGTTGTTTCTCTACTGAGCCCTTCCCGTCTCTTCGCGGGCTTATATAATACTGCTTTCGTGTCTGTTAGCTATCTGTTGACTGCTTTCAATCATATTAAAAACAAACGTTTACAAGACACTCCTCATCCACCCAGAGTGCAGCCAGTGCAACTCCTCCATACGTTACTATGTTCCATTGATACTGTTCGTGTGCTCGTCTTGCTTGTGAGAAATACGTGTTCATTCTATACCTACATGTGTTTATGTCGCGTGCATTCTGTGTGTGGTCAGCTACGTATATCAGTGTATAAGCCCAGGTGTGTATTCACTTGTATACTTGTGTGCGTATATGTCTTTGCGAGAGAGTTGACACACCAAATATTGTAGAGCCGTATGTTATTTACATTCGCGCACACGCGTACGAACGTCTGCCTAAGAAGGCACCTACATGTACAATGATGTACTCAGTGTGTACTTACTTGAAAACCTCTATACCACGGACAAGAGCACACAGTTGCGCAAACGTGAATACTACAACGTCCACGTATACCATGTCGATCCTCTCACTTTATAGGTAAATTTTATTCGTAGGTAAAGGGATCAGGGAAAACCTAACGGGGAGTGTAAGTAGCTGTTTCCCCGCAAAGACAGTCAAACACGCGTGTGAAGAGTCCGCGCGCTGTCGATTTGTGAGAGGTGGAGATTTGCGTTAGAGACGATTCGTCGCTTTCTTGTCTCTCCGTGCTCTGTTTCCACCCCTCTGCAGGCATTCTCCTTTGTAACCGTATACGCCCTTGCGGCGGTGTTTCAGCAGTTATGTCCAGTATGCTTGGGCATTTCGATGGTAAGTTGTCCAGTGCCGTTCTAACGGTTGAAGGTGCGGTCTAATCTTTCATACACGTGGACATATGTACACGTGTATGTATGCCGTGATCCTGCACATCGTCGAACGTATGAAACTATTCATATACCTGTAGCATTGTATACGCATATTTTTCGTCACTAACATATTCAACGTTGCCGTATTTCAACGTTGAAGTCTATGGGCGTATGCATCAGTTGCGCGAGTGCTACTGAATCTCTCCCCGTGTGTCGCTTGCACTCTCTAGGAATATACCATCCCTTCTTCTTAGCAGCACTACTACAGAGCGCGGCATAATTTTCTCAGTGTGTACAAAAGAAGACCTATGGTTCCACACAAATGTGTAAAGATATCTATGGAAAGATTTCTGTATATATCTAGTAGTATGTGTCTCGGTGATATATAGGATGGTGAGGGTATCTGGTGTAACAGGTACGCATTTGTGCATTACTCACATAAGCCGCTGGATTAATAGCGGCCAGGGGTGTTGTCGCTTCTGTTTCTTCCGATGTGCATACGTAACTGACAGACGTCTCTAAATGTCGATAGACGCAGGCAGCTAGAGGAAGAATCAGAGTGTCCTTCGGCACGCAAAATACCCGCGTGCTCCTCTCTAGCGAACTCCAGTGTGCTGGTCCTCATCCAAAGCTTGAAGGAAACAGATCCTGAAGTAGGAAGAAGCGATTCAGGCTTACAGACGCTCCCTTGTTCCTATTGTGCCGCGTGAATGTTTCTGCAAAACACACAGCAGCACGTGTTACATATACGCGTCCGTGTAACAACTATGTCTACACGCACTCCGTGTGAATGTGATGTACTACTTATACACAGGCGTTCGCCGCTGTGTGCTCTGCAGTGTCACATTTCTTAGCCGCGTCTTCGTGGAGTTTTATTTTTGCATTGGATGTTTTGCCTCGACGTCTAACTAGGCATTCTCAGTGCCCCTTTCGGACATGCCCCATGCTATTCAAGTTTTTCGTTGTCAACACGTGTGGAGCTGCACGAATGTTTCCTGCTGGCGCAGGCATATCTTACACGTATTCTGAGTTCTTACTTCCGTGTACGTTGTGTCGATACATACTGTTTTCTCACGTTCTGCTTTGACAGTTCCTACGCTTACTTATGTGTATACGCTTTGTATCGACTTGCGGTGGCTCACCCATACTCATGTGCACGTACTTAGCTATGTATTTCTCTGAACTCTTTTTATCCCTGACTGCTTTGTAGGTCAATTTTGCCATATTCGGCGCGGTAGTGATTGGGCGCCCGCACAAAGAAAGAATTCGTCCAGTCGTGCCTGACCAAAAGCGCAAAAGAGGATGACATTTCGACAGGCGGGAGAACATGCCGCACATAGAGGACAACAGGTGTGCGCCGCGCGGAGCATTAAGATAGGGGAGAAGACGAGGCAGCATAAACACAACTGTAGAGGGGGAAATGTGTATACAGAAGCAGATCCAAACGTACATACACGTACACACACGTACAGACACACGTGCACGCGCACAACACACAGGTACACACCCACACACCCACAACCACAAACAAGTACTTGTGGGCGTTCACACAGACACTACAATAAGCATGATTCGCCAGGATAAGTCAACTGCAGGTGCGGGAGGTGCATGAGAGGAAATCCCTCTGAATATGAAAGTGGTAGGATGCGTATGCTTTGTACAAGGGGGTGCAGATGCGAGAGAAGCCCCTGTAGAGGAGAGGCACACAGGGATTATCCTCTTAGATAATCCGGGACAAACGATGCTAAACGAGGGACAAAAGCAAGACAAACAAAAATGGGGCCCTGCAGGGGACGCGACAGAAAAATTACACATCAGACACATAGAAGCAGGACCTGTGGGTCGGGGTGGGCATAGGTGGGAGAAATAAAGCGGAAAACGACTGCCATGCTAGCAGTGCAGAGAATTGCACGCCGAAGAGGCTAACTACTACTGCTATACGGGGGCAGGTGGGCGATAGCAAAAAAGTATCTGCGCAAGGGGGTAGATGCCACAGGAAGGCACAAGCGAAGTCGTGTTAAGCTGTCTGCAGGTGGGGACGGCTGGACCGCAACGGAAATGCTTTGTTTTCCGTATGTATATATATACACACAGAATTTTAGCTGTAGGAAGCAGGCTATAAAGAAGCAAGAAACCAGCGGTCGACGGGTACATCTGTACACACAGGAGGCCAGAATACTGGTGTCGGTGTACGTGAAACAGGCCAAAGCACTGGTGTGGACCAACAAAAGTAGCGCGTATTTCAAACTCTGCCGAAACACTGTTGCTAGCACCAATATAACTGAACGTGCACGTCTGAAAACCAGCGAGCCAGCAAAACAGCACCACCAAAAGCAGCACCAAGTGCTTTGGAAAGTGCAAGACAGATGTGGCTGAGCAGTGAAATACGTAATTCCTGTTCAGTAGTACGACGAAGACGACGGTCGGGGGGACGTCGATGTACTGAGGATGCTGTGATGCTGAGCTAGTCGTCGACAGAAGTGCTTGAGGCTGCAAAGAGTTGTGGTATTGCTGGTAGTGCATCGATAATCAAATGGACGCGGGAGTGGTGCTCGATCGAATTATATTAGAACGTGCCACATCTTGAAGTGACGACCCAGAGACAATGTGCAGACGGTGTCTTCGATAATAACTCTTCGAGAATGAAGCGAAAAGAAAATATTTGGCTGAAGCCGCGATTCCAGGCGAAAAAAGTGCCGATAGTTAGGCGCAGGGATGCACAACAAGTGAACCGGATCGCCTGCACGTGAGAACTCTTATGTAAACCCGTGGAAAGTTGTGCACCACGTGGGAAGGGTAGTAAAGGTGGTCCCAGCAAACGGACCGCGCTGTAGTGGTGTTACGGAATACCACACGGCGACTAGATAGTGCTGCCCAGGTAGACACACTTTGTGACGGAACGAATGACGCCAGCGGTAATAGCGATGCTACCCCGTTCGACAGGCAGCTTGCAGGACGGCTCCCACATCCAATAGTGGCGAAGGAAAATGGACGCTTCCCCGTCAAGCAGAGCTGCGTTCCAGTGCGTCTCGTATGCACGTGGCGCAGAGATGATCATCTCCATTTCTAGTAGCACCACACCTGGTGTTCACATGTTCATCCGCCGAGCCGCAGCTGGCCTCTACCACCTCTAGCAAACGACGACGTCAGGACGTAAAGGGCTTTTCTAGCTTGTCTACAGTAGCGAAAAATCTACGTGTTGCGCGAAATATTGCCCTGGCCTCGTCGCTACCACTGAATAAAATACGGGACGCGGGACGCGGAAGTTTAGCTGACGGACGCTTAGAGCTTTACAGTACTTGTCTTTTACCGGCGAAGAAAACTTCACTAAGAGGTGGAGGTGGCCCGTGTAGCCATGTAGACTTGTGTCACTTCATTGTTCTCAAAATGTTCTTGGAAAAGCATTTTTTTTGTTCACATTGCAGGGTGAAGATATTGCAGCGTGCAAAGCATCATCTCCAGTGGCGAAATTCCACTGTGCACAGGGGTATGGCATCTGCCACGAGTCGACGAACCAGTGAAAGGAACTGTCGTCCACGTCTTTCGTTTAAGCGTGTTTACTAGGAACTGTCACCCACGTTATTGTTTTAGGGTCTTCGCTGATGTCATCTGCCTCATTCGCCACCTGCACACCATTACGACAAGTCCCTCCAAAAAGCTCTCCGCTCTCCGTCGGTGTCAGTTCACGCGAAAGATGAAGATATATACTTTCTTGCTACACGCTGGAACGCTACGTATGTCATAGAAAGGCATAGCGCTGGCGGTCGGATCTTGTCCGTCATTGAAATTCCCCAGGTGCGCGGCCGAAACGGTAATACAACACACATTCGTCTTTACATTATAGCCAACGATGTAAGTATATTTTTCCCTCTTACGTCACCCAAACAATAGATGCTTCTGTTTCACCCTCACAGATGCACGCGCCACGCTGCTTCTTTTAGATTACACTGTCGAACAAAACGATCATCCTTCTGTTGATACTACCTGCCCCATGTCCTGCTTGTCTATACGCAACTGTGCCGGGCACTCCGTTGGAGTATACTGGAAATTCACATCTCTTCCCCAAATGTGAATCTCTTCTTCGAAAACATCGAAATCTGTCTCAATGTTGTACTAATGATCTTGCCATGTTTCCTACTTCTTCTTTGGCGCTGCCTTTGCTACCAGTGCCTTGCGCGCCGCTGCTTCCTCTCTGCGAGAAAAATCAGAGAAAACAGATGATTCCTCTATTATATTGACTGGGAAAGGTAGGCATGCACACACCGTGAAGAAATCCTCGTTGAATGAAAATGCTTGTGAAAACATTTACAGGGCTATACCCGCTACCGAAAAAATAATGGTCTCGTTCTTCTGAGAACCGACAGATAGACCAATGAGGGGGCGCTCGCAGAATCCGCAAACGGGAGGAAACAAGAAGCTGTGTTGTGTGAGAGTCGCTGTAGTTTACGAAGGCGAGAAATCAAGGAATACACATGCCAGGCTAAACATATTCTTCCCACATGTACGCGCCGTACAAAAGCAGTTGGACGCGAAGGTACGTGCTATACATACATCGTCAATCAACATACGATCTGCACCTTACGAATTTGCTTATACACATACATTTGTATATATACATACATAGTGAAGCTCGTCGTATCAGCACGCCGGGGAAGCCGAGGAAACGGTTTACTGTCGAAATAAGAGCCTCCCTTCTTTTCGTCGCTCCCGTGTACTGTACGTCATTTATGTTTGACAGCATGGCGCCCATCGTGAAACGCTATTCTCTGCAGTGACACACCTACCAAGTGAGACACGTACCGCATTTATTATAGGGGGTACACACAGGCAGACTACCTAAACAAAGATCCGGCGCGAAAACCTGACATATGTCGTCTGCTCTACCAACAGGTATACAACATCTACCAAGAACAAAAACGTTAAGTATTTGTTTTCAACCCGATGGCACTGAAGCAACCGCAGCCTGTCAACCGCTCAGCGCAGCACTACAGGAAAGTCTGAGGGATCAACACAATTACTGACAACTAGTGCTTCTCCTTTTACGATGGTGAAGCGGAGTGTGAGAATCTCCTCGCACACCATGTCCTTGTTGTAGCACTACTAGTAGTAATACTAGCAGAGCAGTACCGGCGCGCAAACACATCCTGGTAATAGTAGGAGCCCTCGTATTATTACTAGTACTAGAATAGCGCATTAATTACACGGTTGTGCCGATCCGCCGTAGGAGATTAGTGTCAGAGGAACACCATTTAGATACGCAGCAGTAGTACTAGCAGTAGAGCAGCAGCGGTACAGAGACGCGTCGTGGAAGCATCCTGGTGACTAATGCTGCTGGTTAGACTGGCAACAACATTGCTCACAGTAGTGCGATCACTACTAACGCAACTATTACTACTGCTGCGGAACTGTAGAACACGCCTACTACTACTACTACTACTGCAGGTGTGTTTCTAATAGGCGCTTACGCATCAGAGACCGGTCACTGCTAGTAGCACAGCTTCGTCAAACTGTTACTTCCAGGCACTAATCTACCTTCCGCGGTTACTGCGGCACCTGCGCAGTCCTCCTCCTCCTCCTCGCCGCACTACTACAACTACTACTTTTAGAAGGGATAAGAGTCGCAGTACTACTCCAGCAACAACGTGGCGTCTGCCCACTAATTTTTTATTCCAGGTTTTCTAGCCTTACTACAGCGGTGTGGAATCCCTGCTCGACTGCTGCTCCACGGCGGAAAACTGGCACCTCTACACACATACATGCAGACGGAGTCTCTTCTGCAGCAGTACAGCTCTACTTTCACTACTGGTCCTGTAATTTAGTACTGATACGAATAACACTATCACGGCCATACGAGTGTTGTGGTGTACCATCATTGCTCTGATCCTCTTAATAATCCTGACAGCAGTTGAGTTGATACGCTGCAACAACGTTGTGGGATCTCCGTACGACTGCAGTGATAAATATTCTTTCTCCTACAGACACTACCACATCTTCACTACCCCTGTTCTCCTGCTACGCGTGTTACTGATCGAATACTTTCCCAACAACAATGTCGTGTTCCCGTATTACTTGTGCTCCCCCTTTGTTCTTGCCTTCACACAACTAACACAGGTACTATGGGAACAACGCACTGTTACTAATACTGACACCAGCGCAGCGACAACATTGACGTGGTGTCGCCCCTCGTCTCATATCTTGTCGTCCTGTAGTAAAGGAGAAAACGGTGAAAGAATGCGGAACCGCATGAAGTTCACGTGGATGCGAAGAGGAACGGCTTTCCTACAACGAAGAGACAGAAGGTGGAACAGAAGAAAAAGAGGATGAGCGAAACGGGTATGTTTTCCTGTGAAGAAGGGGGACGACGAAATGGCAGGAGAGAGAACAAACGACGTACTTGGCTTGCTGGCTCTGCTTTTTTTTGAATTCCACGTCATTTTCGTCTTCAACCGTGGTCTTTTTCGGCTGTTTAAGAGGCTTCCTCTTGCCTCCCTGCATTTAGAATAAAGAAAAAGCGAGTCGTCAAGCGACACGACGCATTCATGTGGTGATCTTGAATCCACAGTTGATGCCACAGTATAAAGACACACACTACTCCACTGATATCACGCCGTTTCCCAAATAAGGGAACGGTACTTCAGCACAAAGATATTGCCGAATGAATAGCATGACCGTACTTACAATAGGATACTGCGTGAAGTCACGTCACCACCACAGTCGTCCACTAAAGACAAACGAGAGTGCGTGTGTAACATTACGGTTTATCGACCGAAAGGCGCTTTCAGATCAAAAGCTACTCAACTGGTAGTACAATAATGCCCTCGCTGGTTGTAGTGTACACTGTACAGATGAAGAAATGAGTTAAAGGTAAAATTTCGTCATAACGGTTCTACTCCATGAGTGCCACGTGCTGCATTTTCAATCCATTCCTTACAGGTAACCTCCTACATTTATGGGACGACAATCCATCGATAACACACAACCGCATCAGTGACAGGACGCTGCGGTATCAATACGATATTGCAGTGTCAGTACACTGGTACCTGTCGATCACGGATGCATTACTTTGAAACACTGCCCTAGCAGTTCTATACTGAAATAGGATACACATACTATTGCATTCAACTTCGCTGATACTGCAGGACTACCACGTTGCTGGAGCACACCAGTCCAGTGTTTACTCCTTAAGTAAACGTACGCCAATGAACACACTGCGTTCCCAATGTGACAGCACACTTTATATATCACTTCGCAGCGATGGTCTGCGTCTGCACTGACGATGCGACCCTGCCTTATCGAGGCGAACGGCTGTTCCACTACATCAGTCCATCAATGAGAATTAAGAGCAAAAACACTACAGCTCTCTGTTACGAATCCGCTGCTTGACTGACGCGATGTAGGCTGGAACGAGACACATCTACGTATTATGGACACACTCGTTCAGGGCCAGCAGGTAGGCCTCACGCACACACTGCTACATTAAAACGATGAAGCAGTGATCGATCTATGCCGTGGAACTGCGTCACCCGTTTTATACTGCAAGTGATACTCCCGTGCTATAGTAGTGATATGGAAGTGCACCACCGAGGCCACAGCACTGCAATATTCGTAGGGAATTCCGCAACAAACAATGTGACACTACTGACGTGGCGCTGCACAGGTATTACAAAGCCGCATTAGATACTGCTGTGTTAATGCGTTTGTCCCCCAGTAGTGAGGTAGTCTTGCATTATGCTATGCGTTGCTGACATACGTACGTAGAGGTGCTCACATGTGCGTACGTGTATCTATCCCCGCACGGAGAGCCACAATCGTGAATATCCCCGTGAGTTTAAATCTATGCATACGCGTGGTACAGCTACTTACGTGTGATCCGCGCGTAAAACTCACGTAGTACAAATATATGAATGTGGCCCATACGTAACACTAAACTAGTGGACACTGCATGCGTATCAGGCAGACTGACAAGTTATCGGCCCATATGTAACACTCAGTTAGCGGACATTGCATGAGAATCAGGCAGAAGCTACGAATAGCCAAAAAAAAAGTGTGGGAGACGGAGTAAAAGATCGACTAAATGGACCACGAGGGAGGGTGGAAGTTTCAAAACTACACTTCTGAGGCGTACTGTGGTCACAGTTGTACGGTGAAAATTAACAATAGCAGAGATAGGAGTAATGCCGGTAGTAGTTTCAGTAACTTTGAGTCTGATACATGACGCCAGAAGTAGCACGCAGAGACAGAGTACCAAACGTAGGGAAAGCTGACACAGTTCAGTGCAAGTGAAGTAATGCTGTAGTGCTAGTTGTATTCGTATGCTAAGCGTAAGAGTAGTAGAGCAGTTGTGGTAGAATTCCGCTTCGAGCTGGCATGACCACTGTTCCTGCAAATGGTGCGCTAAGAATAAACTGTCGGTGATGGACGCACACAACAGGCAGATAGTTCATAGTCCCAATCTCTTTGCGTTTACTAGCAGCTTCGAATACAATGTTAAGGAGCGAATTCATACAGATTATTCTTCAGCTTCCTCTTCCCCTTGTCCAGTTTTCCGCTATCTGCACGCACGCCTCGTTGCCGTTCATATACAGAAGTAAACTGCCCCTTTCTTGACAGCTGTTAATTTTCATTCTGCTGGCATGATTGATGCCTCTCACTCACTTGATTTCCCGTCGGCATGTTGAAGACAGGTACGTGTCGTTGGACCAAGGTATGTCTTGATGTTTTTACACAGGGGAAGGATGAGCCGTAGGGGATGTTGGGTCTGAAAACTGTTGAAAGCCACGTGGTTTAACGGAATATATATGTTCGCCGGTCTTCAAGTAAAGTGTACGAGAAAGGAGGTTTTCACTCAGACTGTTGCAACTATCCCGGTGGCTCTGTTCACCTGATGATACGCATGCATGCGATGTCACACGAATAAGCGGAATGCAGCAGATTAAGTACCTTCACACGTAGCTCTCTCTTCACGGTCGTATTGAAATCTCTTTACTCGTTTGTTGGCATTCTCTCACCACAGTCTTCACGCGGTTACCCACTGTTCGTGGCATCCGCACTACTACTACTACTACTACTTCCACTATCATTAGAGTGCTGCTGTTGCGACGCTTATCCCTGCTACTCCAATACTTTAGCGCTACTTTCACTGCTGCTAATGAAACACTTACTACTGCCCCTGGTACTGTTGTTCCTGCTACTGGGGCTGCTCTTGCTAGTATTTCTACTATTATTCACATTTTGCGTGCAGTTATTAGCTACTATTGCGCTAGTAGTGATGCCAGTAATGGTAGGAGAGATATCAGGCGAGGCAGCAGCGCAGTACAACCGTAGCACTATTAGTAGCAGTCCTGGAAGGAGGAGTACTGCTGTGTCTGGATTGTTCCGTCTAGCTTGATGATGGTAGCCGTGTAGCTTGACGATAGTAGAATATTGCCATATTCACTGCAGATTCCTATAACGTTAGTAATCCCTGAAAATCTAGCTGCGGTGCCAGTTGTTGCAGTCTTGATAGAATTAGTAGAACTACTAACAATACCGGCAGCAACAATAGTATGTGCTGCAGTAGTTGTAGTAGTTGCAATAGTACTAGTTGTAGTAGTATTTCTAGGATAATCACGAATAGTACAGTCGTAGTGGCAATTCATATTTGTGATTGCTTGTGGATGCTGGATGTAAAGGCCGCTTACCTGGGTGTGTAGGATGAGACACTGAGACTGAAGTTGCATTCACCACGTGTAAGGGCAGTTTGTAAGGTTTGTACGGAGATTTGGTGTTGTACTCACCCTTTCTACTCCGCGCGAGAAACTCTTTCCCGGCTCGGTCCATGCACCAAATGTCCATCTGTGAGTCCACTGGGGAGACTGCCCCCACTTACTACGGTTGTATTCGCACTGATTCGCCAACCCATCCTTACTAGCACGCACGGCGATATTCATCGATCCATACACACGTACACATATATAGACGCACAGGTACATACGCATTTGCATACACAGCAGCTACGTGTTTGCACAGATACACGAAAAACACATATATATATATATACATACATATATACGTGTACATAAATGTATGTATTTTTTGGGGTGCACCTCTTCATCGTATACTACGAGTTGACTGTCCGATGACCCATGTGGACTACGGCGGAAAACAGCTGACTGGCAGTTGTAACTTGCCTAACCTTGTACGAATGTATTTATCCACAACAACTGTCATGCCCTTCCCCGTGGAGCCTTTCCTTACTACAAAGAGTCAAGCGTCACCATCGATCCACTGTTTCCTCGCCTCGCCATCGATCCACTGTTTCCTCTTCTGCCTCGCTACGAATAGACAAGACTGTCTGTCTGTTTCCACGATTGGCACGAATTCTGACGGTCCTATGGTATATTATTCTACATGAAAACGCCGGCCGCTGATAGCTTCTCAGCTTTTAGCGGGACGTCGATTATTAAGTGGTATGCACGCACTACTCCAGGGATTTACGTGTGCCGGCTACGTATAAAAAAGCAGTAACGCAGTTTCACGGGGGCACCAGAAAATATCTTGGCGTTCACGTGTGTACACATGTATGTACGGTGTCACGCAGATTGCATTACCAACGGTAGTGAGGCGAGATCTTTGGGTGCAGTTGCAGCGAAGTTTAGTGGAACGCAGCATGTCTACTCGAGAAGTTATTTTGCTTTTAACTGCAGAGCTCGTCCAGAGGCACTCCCATTATATCTGAGGGCATGAGTGAACGACAGCGTAGTGTAGATGTGTACACCGCACGCCTAACGTAGAGGTAATTCCGCCTTATGTGCATGGCAGTGCTACATTTGCCTGTGTACGATTCTAGAGACGCTATGATGTTTAGGCAGAGTAGGCTTATAATGCTGTGCTGCGTGTAGGGAAATGTCCGGGACAAGTACGTATTACGCGAGCGCTTGCATATGTTGATAGCCATGCGCGTTCTCTAGTGTGGTACTGCTGCCGTCTGTGATATGTTTAGCAACAATTGGGACGTTTCTCTTCCACGCATCCACGCGGCTATGTCGTATCAACTGCGTGGACAATCTTCCCACTTCATGCGGTAATCAGCTCCTCTCCTCTGCTTTGTTACTCGCTTCCATCAGCAGACAACTAACTTTTCCGCCTTTTCTTGAGCAGCACGTCTCGGTCCGCAAAAGACGCGTTTCGACGTGGCCGTTTTGCTCCGGATGCGCAGCAAAATGCCTCTCTTCTTCGGCTTCTCCACAGTTGCTAAATATTTCTGCACACGAATGCATACTACTACGTGTATATTAACAAACACAGCTACGTGTATGCAAGTATGTGCAGAGAAGGAGATGGAGAGACAGGGAGGGAGTTAAGAATGCAACTGTCACGTAATAGTAAGACATTCTCCTCCTTTCTCTTCGCCGTATATGCCTGTCAAAACTCCTCCACCTACACGTGTATACGTAGATGAGTACAAATATATATATGTACGAACACGCACACAAGTACATGTACATATATGCACACAATGGGCAGTAGACAAGCTACGCTATTTACAGTAAGGACAACGCGCGGGCGTATGTAGACATCAAGAAAGAGAGCACAAAAGTGCACATCTTCTTCCCACGCATGGCAGCCTCTCTCTTGATACAGGTAGTGCTGTGTAGATGTTTACGACACGCGACAATACACAAAGTCACGTGAAGATGCATACACACGTAGTACTGTGTACACATACGTATAGTTCAGAATATAAATATATATATATATATACATATATACGGATGTGCATGTGCGCATGTAGTGGTCTACACACCCGGACACGGCTCAGAGAACTCGACGAATAACAAACGTAGAGCATGCACACCTTTACATGTACAGCGATATACATACATACACACACACTTCTTGCGTGGATATACATACATATATATATATATATATACGTAAGTGCACACTCCCATCCTCTCTTCGCACACTAACATGTACGCATACGCGTATATGCGTACGTATAACATATATATCTCGACAGCTTCAACGCATCCGCGGCAGAGACCCTCCTCAATGCCGCCCCAGACCCTACTACTCAAATTTGTGGTCTGTCCATCTTTCCTTAGTCTTCCAGCTACCCAGAAGCACACACACACACATATACACTACACTTAGCAGATACAACTACAGACGTATACACATGCTTAAGCAGCAGATATGTGCGTGTCTACAGACATATCCATATTTACATACGTATTTATACTGACGTCTGTTTACAGTATATAGGCACACACCCGCACATACATATACATATATATGTACATACGCCTACGCTTCCCACCCACTAATCGTCATCTTCGTCACTTTTGCTGCTGCTGCTGCTGCCGCTCCCTGAAGAAGAGCTTTCTTCTTCCTCTTCTTCTTCTTCTTCTTCTTCGTCTTCGTCGTCGTCTTCCTCTTCGTCTTCCTCTTCGTCTTGTTGTTCTTTGTCGGCGCCGTTGTCCTCCCGAAACAACTGCGGCTCCTCTTCCTCTGAAACGGCTGCCGCTGCGCTGCCGCTGCTGCTGTGGCTGCGATCAGCGGCTCTCCGGCCTCCTCCTGCGGCGCGACCCTTCTGTTTTTTCGCAGAAGTGGAAGAGGAGGAAGAGGCAGATGAGGAAGAAATGGAGTCGCTGTCTTTACTGGTAATTTCCACACCTCCTTTGCTGCGCCCGAGGTGCCGAGAGCGTCTACTTGGCGTCGCGGCCTCATCCCCTGCTCTGGTGCTCTTTACTTCTTCCTCCTCCTTTTGAGACGCCGTTTCTTGGGAGCCGCCTTCTTTTGCAGCCGTATTTCTCTGCACACTACCACCGCTGCTTTCTTCGTCTCCTCCTCCTCCAACGGAGGCAGTACTAGGCGCTCCTACTGCAACTGTCACAGTCGAAGCAAGTGGCTCTTCCTCCACCCCTGCTTCCACGGCACACAGTCACATCGCCGCAAGCGCCAAATAATCAGCACGCGCGCAGGGAGGAGGTAAACCTCCACATACACACACACGTGACGGAAACTACAGACAAGACATAACTGAGTACATGTGAGAAGAACGTTGTACACAAATACTTATTTCTACATACTAACATGAATAGACCCTACGTATACATACATGCATACACACAGCTGCATGAGAGATTTACGTGAGACACGATAGGGAGGGGAGCTCCGGTAGAGGAACTGAGAAGGGCTCGAGACATGTTAGTTATCAATTAAATAGAGAATTATGTACATACGACAACGCACTCCTCCACCCCCGTATATCTGTTGAATTCTTAAGAGATATACATACACAAAACACACATATATATACATGGATAGATAGAGAGATAGACAGATAGCTACACGTAAGCATACAAGTGGCTATGTGATGGACATACAAATATGTCGATATGCCTATCTTCACGACGGGATGCACCTGTGTACACATACTCGTGTGTACATAGAGCGCTGGTATACATGCACATGTAACGCGGTGCACACCTTTGCGCGCAGAAACCCGTGTACAGAGACGCTTGTGCAGTGCATGCTGGGGTAAAAAATCCCAACACCATTTACGCAGAGGCATGCTCACACATGTGTTTAAGTACTGGTAGAAATACACACAACCCACTACATTTTCTACCGAGCAACGCATCAAAATACGTACACACATAGCCATACGCATACACATACTCATATGCATATATACAAATATGCGTGTATGTACGCATGTCTCGTATATACACATATATATATATATATATATTTATATATGTGGGACGTGCATACATGTACGTATGCGTAAGGTTCACATACATATTATATATATACGTGTGGGCCTGAGGGAATGTTAGTATGCGTTCCACTGACGCATAAGGTTAGTAAATTCGGTTGTGTAGACACTTGTGTAAACGTGCGTACAAGTGGAGAGAGAGTGGACAGGTGCGGAAGCTACGTACCGCGCATGCACAGGTGCACTCCGGCAAACATGTATATACAGATGGACGCCCCTACGTGTCGCACTCCGATATGGCGTCCCACAAATGCACATCTGTAGATACACAAAAGAGTACGGATTACTTGTACCTAAGTTCATGTCTGTAGAGAAAGGCACACATATAGAGAGATACGGAGAAGTCTGGGACGCACACGCGCTCCCTAGCGCGATGTGCATCTCTTCGGAACCTCTACGTATGCGTACTCACGTACTGTTATTCACCTACGCATACTTGCGGCAGTAGTTTGCTACCCACATATGCGTATACACATGCGTCTTTGTATCTTTTGCCGTCTCTCTATCCCTCTCTCTCCATATATATAATATATATATATATATGAATAAAATCGCACTTGTAACTGGGAATGATACAAGTTTTATTGCTTTCTTCACAAGCACACTACTACTTTATGCGCTCTCCTACAACTGGACCGCACCTGCAAGCGCATACAGCCCTACAATCAAAATCTCCTATACATATGAATGCTTCTACAAACATATCTATAGATGCGTGTTCCTGTATGTGGTTTTATACGTGTTGAACGGTTCCGACGGTTAAAGACACTGAAACCTATACACGCCTTCTGACCTATACGAATACACATATACGTATATACACGTGTGTGCGGCACAGCGGGTACAGGCTCCCGTAGACTTGACTGGCTGTACACATACAGATACGACGCTACTGCGTAGAATCTTGAGTCTATTCTCGGTGGCACACGCGCACCTACGTACACGTAGAGACACGTCACAACGTCCCACACATACCATTTGTTCGCTGCGGCAATTTAGAGGGAGAACCGGAACCCCCCAGCCATGCAGTTCTTCGTTCAGCAAGAGCTTCTTTTTCTTTTTCCGAAGGCTGGCGCAGCAGTAGCCGTACTTTACTTCTCCGCGTGCAGCCTCCTGCCTTCATCAAAATTCGCTTATGCGAGTGCAACGGCACTACATACGCAAAACCTGTTGATGCTGTCCCTCCTCCTCCTCTTCCTGCACGTCCTCCTCCCGCTGCAGTTGTCGCTGTTACTGTTGCGCGTGGTGGGCTCGCTGGTGCGCTCGAGAGCGTGGCGCTTTTCCCTTTTCCGGGACTCGCCGCATCCGGCGACTCAAGAGCAGCAGCAGCAGACGCGGACGAGAGAAAAGAGCTGGCAGGTGGACGGGTAGATGGAGGAGCAGCAACCGCGGCGCAAGAACTGTTGCGCGGAATAATCAGAAGAAAGGTCTTTTCACCGCGGTAGCTTCCTTCTTTTCGTGAAATCTACCGCAGAAAGAAGCAGTACACGCAGCAGCAAACAGAGCAGCTGTGCCAACAGCAGGACCAAGAAACAGCAGACTTAGCAGCATCACAACAACAGAAGCGGCTGCAGCGGCCGTACAGCAACAGCACTCGCAGGAACACCGGCAGTGAAACAGCCGCTGCGGAGGACCAGCAGCACCACAGAGCAGCGACAGCGGCAACAGTAGCAGTCATTGAAGCAGCAGTAGGAGTAGCAGCACCACCAGAGCAGGCGGCAGCAGAGGCACGAGCACTGTCGCTTATGCACTGGCGACATGCCAACGAATAAGAAGAAAGAATAAAAAAGAGAGTAAACGGAAAAGGACAAGTTCTGCGCAAGAGACTACACATTTCAGAGGGAGAAAGAGATAAAAGGTGGGTTGACAGAAAAAACGGACTTTCACAAAATGAGAAGATTTTGCAAAATACGTAGAAGTACATCTAAAAGGGAACGAAAATGCTCATCGGGTGGCAAAATCAGATGTTCACACAAAATATAACAGAAATTCTCCGTGCACGTCTACCGAGACAGCGGCAGGAAGTATATAAATGAGCCGCGCACACTAGAGGAAAGTCGAACAAAGAGAGGACGGAGAAGAATACTAAGTAAAGGGAGGCAAACGAAACTCTGCTGCGTCTACCTGGCAGGTATAATCACGCGCGAAGCGATATCTCGCCTCCACGACACTCGGTACCTTCGGCGTTACTTTGCTGCTGCTGCTGTTGCTGCTGCTGCTGGTATTCACGCCGCTGCTGAGTCCTTCTTCATGACCTTCGTCTGTGGAGGGCCCCCGCTGTTTCGTTTCCGGAGCGGCGGCCGCAGGAGGACAGGGAGACGGCAGCTGCCGTGTAGCTCTGGACGGCTGCTCCTGCTCCCCTATCTTCATATAATAGGCATACGATACGTGCGTCAAAGAAGACGAGTTCACCAGCAGCAGGGAGGCGGGAGCCGCCTGCTTTTGCTTCATTTCCCGCTCCTGCTGCTGCTGCTCTTGGGGTTGCCCCACCTGTGACTGCTGTTCTGTCACGTACTGCCCCACTCGTTGCTGGTCAGCCTGCGGCTGGATATGCTGCTGCTGCTGTTGCTTCTCTTCACCCCCAGCTACTGGTATTGCTACTCCTGCAGTAGCGCTTTCTTCGTCCTCTTCTTCTGCCAAGGCGTCCAGTTCATTTCGAGGGAGATCGATACCCACTTGCAAATACCGATTTCCACAGAGCTGCCGGGAAGGGACCACCGTGAGAATCTGCAGCAGTAGCAGCATCAACAGGACGGAGCAGCGGACGTGTGGGATGGTAGAAGCAGATGGATGGCCGAGAGCAGCAGCAGCATCGCCAGCGGCAGCAGCAGCACACCACCGAAGAGGACGTGAATCAACATAACAACAGCAGGATGGTCATCAGCAGCGGCCGCGCCACCGGAAAAAAGTGTGCGCGACAGTCGACAACCGCAGGAGACGAGATGCAGGTAACGGAAAACGCGGAGCACTTCTCTAGAACGTATGTCTCCGTACTTCTACACGCAGACTTCCTGCACATCACCAACGCAGACATACACCACATACTTCAATATTTGGTGTGTGCCTGTATGTTGGGAGAGAGAAGAAAGCTGACGTGCGGGTATTACAGAAATGTGTGGCGAATACGCACGCAACTAAATTCGTTTTCAGCTCGTCTGCTACGCGTCAGCGCTTCCCCAAATAAAACTTTTCAAAAGAAACTTCTCCGTCTTTCTTCCTGTCACCTTTCCTCTCCCCTTCTCGTCCGTTTCAATTTTTCTTCCTTTCCTGTGTATATCTACACCCATACACGTATGCAACACGTACATACGTACACATAAATACGCACCCGCGTAGGTCCACGAGCACACCCGATACGTGGCAAACCACGGCCTTTCGCTGGGTGTCTCGTGAAGCGACTTCCAGAGTATCTTTCCCACACTCGCCGCTCGTTCTCAGCATCTATCTACCCACGCGTTTGTAGTGTACTTTCACTTGAAGTTTTGCACGACCGTGCCAGAAAACAACATATATATATACACAGGCATGGACTTCTTCCTTGTCGTGTGCGCGTAGGTACATACGTGCATAGACAGAAATACAGTACATATATACGCACTATTACAAATGAGTATGTACACACACACACACACGCATACGCGTAAACGAATATATGTATGTACGTACGCCTACGTGTAGATACACGAGTATACACGTAAACACATACATGTACACATACATACGTATTTTCACATACCTACAAGTACTTGTCGATATCCGTCACACGATATACATGTATGTATATATATGAGTGGCTCCTGCCTTTTGACTTACTCTCCTGGGCCGGAGATGGGGCTTGGTGGGGTGTCTGTACTCTGCAACTGCTTGAGCTGACTGGTCATGGAGCGTGTCGCTGGCGAGCGCTCTTCCTTTCGCTTCTCTTTGGGAGTCCCCTGCAGCAGCCAGCTCCGGCTCCTGTTTTGCTTGTCCGTCCTGCATTCCCCTATGACCGCTAACGGTGGCAGTTTGCTGTTCTCTGTTGCTGCTGCTGTCGAAATTTGCTGCAGCAGCTGCCCCGCCCCGTCTGCGCTGCGGAGCGCTGCCGTCGACTGCGCCGCCGCGACCGCCGTGGCGCCCCAGGTGCTGCTGCTGCCGCTGCTGTTGAAGATACGACGCGCACTCAGGCAGCACGCCATTCACTAGCTCGAGGTCCTCTGCAGGCAGCGCAGCCACGCACGCAGGAAGCGTGGCCGCTGCTGGGAGAGCGGCAGGACTTTTCCCCGCGGGAGCAGCAGTCTGCTGTTCCTCGCTGTTTTTGGCGAGCGCTCCAGCAGCAGTAGGCGGAGGCGGCACAGCAAGCAGCTGCGGATAACCTTTGGGGTTGATCAAATTTAACAGCAGTCCCGCCGCGTCAAACGTCTGCAGCAACTGTCGTGAAGCTGCCACGTCGAATATTGTGACATCTCCCGCTGCAGCGGCTGCGGCAGCCGTTCCGCTGCTGCTGCCGGTGTCCAGCCTGTCTTTGCCCGTGTCTGAATCACCCGAGCACGCAGAGGTGCTGCTGCTGCTGTTGCTGGTCGCACTGCCGCCGGCGTTCACGCTGCTGCTGCCGAGTCGGCTGTGTACCGCGGCGGCAACGGCAAGAGCAGGTGTTGCTGCAGACGTCGCGCCGCAGATGGCAGACCGTTTCAACGTATAAGCACAGAACTTAGGCGGCAGGGGCACAGAGGGCAGAGGAGCAACAAAGGAAGGAGTGTAGAGGAAAGCAGATCGCATCTGCAGATACTGCAGCGGTCCTGCCGCTGGCTGGAATTTCTCCCGCGACGGCAACAGAATCGAAGAGCCCGTCTTCATCCTGCTTCTCTCCGCTCCCCCACCGCGATGCGTAGCTGCTGCTGCTGTTCCTGTTGGAGCGCGAACCGCAGCAGCACCACCCACCGACCGGGTGGTGCCGCTGATTGGGTCCTTTTCGCGTGTACGTACACCAGAAGAGTAGGGGGGAAACGCAGACGCAGACACGGAAGAGGAAGAGGCAGCGGGGAAGTGCGAGGAAGTCGCACCTGCAGAGGGCGGCAGCGAGGAAGGTAAACTGCTGCTGAAGCTGCTACCGTCGGAGACAGGTGCTGCCGTCCTCCTGGCACTCGGGCCTGCTGCAGACGGAAACGATAAGTGAGAATACGACGTCGGACGTGAAGACGCAGAGGAGAAGACTCTCTCCTCCGTCTCGACGGGGGGACGGACAGCAGCAGACGACAACATCGTGAAGAGCGACAAATGGCAGGAAACGGACAGTCGACGGATCTGCAGTGCTCCCGGCGAGAAAAAGTGCCTTGTGCAGTTATGCCTCAAAGGTAGACACACTTGTGGCGAAGCGAAGCTATACAAAAATAAACAGCATCTGGTATGTCTATGCCGCAGAGAGGACAACTGCGGTGTACCTACACCACACCACAGAGAACACCGCGCATTTCTACGACGCAGAGAAGACTTCCCTGGTGAAGACGCGCCGGCGAAGCGACCAGACTCGTCTGGCGCTGCAAAGAATGAACGAGCTTGCCGGTGAGTCTACTACGCAGAAGTCAGAAATAGTCACCGCGCACAGACAGACTACAGGAAGGAAACAACGATCTGCAGTGTACCGACACCGCAGAGAGAAACTGAATGCGGTCTAGCTAGACCGCAGGGAAATACTATTTGCGGCGCCCTCCGCCGCAGAACAGTGTAAAGAGATCTGATGCAACTCTTTTGCGGACATTTCCAATGTTTACAGGATCCACACGGATGTGCACCTGCACCGTATACATGAGAGTATGAGTAGTGCACTAGTAGCCAGAAAAAAGCGAGAGCGGTGGCCCCATGATAGAACCGGAGAGACCCTCCAGGTGGAGGCAACACGTCCTACGTAAAAGTCAGCCACGATCGCAGAACGCGGACGAAAAAAAGGTACGAAAAACCCAAAACGACAGAGCAAGCTTCGGTGAAGAACTGAAGGTAATGAAGAAGTTTTCCTTGTGCCTTACTCCACGTGAACTGACAGGAGCTGCGTTTGTTATGCATGCTTCACGTGGCTGTACGTCCACACACATATGTCTGCATGCAGACATGCAAATTGAGAGGCAGGTACAGTCTACACATGTGTCTACGGAGCCACAGAAGATGTGAAAAGCACACGCACGTACACGTATATATACGAATTTATACGTCCGTGCGCATCCGCATGTGCATGTGTACACATATCGGCAGATAATACACTTGAGCTCACATGCTTATATATACGTGTACATGTACGTGGAAAAGAGACGGGAAACGAAGCAAAAAGGGCTTTGCAAGAAATGGTAGGGACACGTGCGAATACATCAAACACGAGCGCGTGTCACAAGAGAGTTGCTCCTGGGCAAGACCGAGGAAAGGTAAATTTCCTTTCACGACGAGCCTGTACGGCGCTCTCCTACCAAGGCATGCACTACCTGGAAT
The DNA here is from genome assembly GCA_000727475.1 of Sarcocystis neurona. NCBI lineage: Eukaryota > Apicomplexa > Conoidasida > Eucoccidiorida > Sarcocystidae > Sarcocystis > Sarcocystis neurona. Next base: position 320,517 of record KL647325.1, read on the forward strand.
TAATTTCTCTCTACGCGTTTCCTTATAAATGCACGTAGGAGGCATCCGCATATGCGCCTGTGCCTATACACACATATATAACTCGTTGGTCGCCAACGCCCCTTGACTACGTTTCTAAGTGTGCTTATTTATGTGCATACGTTTTGTATGGATGTTTACGTAGTGCGTAGCATGCATCCCAAAGACTAATGTGTAACTCGTCAATGCTTCCCAGACAGTGGAGGGAGGCGTGTTAAGGAAGGAGCTGACGTGGTCAAAGTTTCGGCGCCGTCAATTCACAACAACAGACAAACACACACAGGGTTCGATGTGTATGTATGTAATGGGCGAAAAAAAACATGTACATTTGCGTGTGTACATTATATGAATTTGGAAGACTTTCACAACTTTTTATCCGTGTAAGCAATGGTAGCACCACTTTGGAAAACCTCTGTCACAGTGAGCCACCGGTACACATACGCATGCATGCGCTTTTACATGACACATGTTTATACATGTCACGCAGTCCCGTTAGATCTGTGGGTGTAGCAGCACGCTCTAAGGTATGTGGCGAAGAAGCATACGCGTCGGCGGTAAATGAAGTTTGTAGGACGACTTGGATTAGGACTTCTATTTGCTGCTGCACCTGTCCTCGGCGTACTGCTGCACGGTATTTGCTGCTGGTAGTGTCACAGCACTGGTATTCCGGCTCCAACAGCCACTGCCTTCAAGACTGCTGTTGTTACTGCCGCTGCCGCTTCTCGTGAAAGAACATCGACGATTAGCCACCCCCACTGGCAATACAGTGAAGTGAGGGGAAAAGTGGACAGAGCGGCAAACGGAGGAGGAGACAAATATAGGACGAGGACGGAGGGGCCGTCTTTTTTTTCTTAAAAGCCGAGAGGGAACTGTGAATGGCTCGTCAGCGCACCTTCTTTGGAGAAAAGGTAGCAGATGCTTTCAGTGTATCCACCGTACTTCCACTGCTGCAGTTAGTGAGGAGAAGAGGAAACCACAACGCAGACACGCTGCAATGCTGCAAACGAACACGAGTACACATACGTCTCCGCAGGTGAACTGGTATCCGCGTGTTTACACATATATATATATATATGCAGAGATCGTTTGTTCACACTGACCGAGTCGAACGGGTAAGCAAGCGCGACTGCATGCAACTTTCTGCCATGATAGCCTAATAAGGGCCGGAGGCTCTAATGAATGGAAGTAAACGAGGAAAAAGGGGACGAGAGCCAGGACGAAGGGGAAGTGGAAATAAGGAGTGGAAGCAACGGAGAAGAGCGGGGGAGGAATGTAAGACTGGACAGATACACAGTAAGTCTGAGTAATTAACGTGAAACCGAAAAGAAAGTGGAAAGAGCAGCCACGCAAAGGCGGAAGCAGATAGACTCGGGGAAAAGACGACCAGGGACACATATTCATAAAAAACAAAAGGGAAAAAAGGAAAGTTGCGGTCGGGAGGTGGAGGTCTCTCTCTGTGAAGCGCGCCAGGCAAGCCCCGAAAAAGCATGCCTACAAATGTATCCTGCGCGCTCTGCAGAGACGCACACTTAGATATATTAAGCATATTTTAATAAACAACATTGTCCAAGGAATTAAATGTGGAGGAGAGGAAGGCACCTCTTCACTCATGACTGATTTCGTGTTTTGGTGTCTTCTGGTTTTCCTCCCATGCTGCGTACGTACCACACCAGTACGCGTGTGTGGATGCGCACGAGTTTGACCCTCCTCTCTCTCTCTATATATATATATACACATACATATATGTCAACTGTATTATATATTGTAGATGTAGACATGAATATTGTATGGACTACCCTGCCGTTCTTGGGGAGAAACTGGTATGTACGCATACGCTAGATTATGTACATGTATGCATAAATGAATGTGTACTGTTAATTGCGTGCGTGTGAACATACACAAAAACATGAGTTTTATATACAGTCACCCCGATAAGTTCAAGCACAGCTGCAACTCTATAGTAACAATGCGGTAATGCAGACGAGCTCAAGCGATGTAGGAATAGCACGCAAACGTAATCCCAGCGCGCCCTCAAACGTCGGATGCGGCCGCGTAGCTTGCCGCCTATAAAGCACTCTACGCAGCGGCTGCACGTGCACGCATAACCTGCGTACCCAGCTGCGTATGCATACGTGTATTTGCATTCTGTAAAAATACGTCGCATATGGATATGTCTGCGAGGAACATACAGAACGTGCCTTCTATGTACGCCGTTATGCGCGTGCCACAAGGATATGTGCGTTAAAATGGATACCTCTGTGGCACCTACCTGCCGAACCTTCCTGCCACACACGTAGGCACACATAAAGTAACTATATGTACAAGTTGTAGATGGTGTGCACACGTACGCGCGGTATATACTCTAATGTGGTAGTTACAACATCTATGTATACCAGTGCTGTCCTTGCATATTATACGATACAAATGGATATCCACGCGCCACGTAAACGTATGAAACTTGTACTTCGATGCGTATTGCTGCGTTGTTCGTCAAATTTCCGCCGAAGCGGCTTCAGTGGAACGTCATAATACTGTTACATGGATGGTACAGTACGCCGCCCTCAGCAATTTAGATTTGCCAGGTGCCCTGGTTCTGTGGCTGGTACTTGTGTACGTGGACGACTTAGTGATTGGGGAAGCGTTAAAAGAAGCCGTAATGCTCGTATCGTGAACGGCGTGAATAGTTGAAACACGACAATTCCTCCCTACTTCCACTCTGCCCAAGCGACGGATGTCCCTTCTGTCGATGTCCGCTGCGTGAGACGGCTGCACACGAAGAAACATCGTCCTTAGGCAAAGACCTGTTTCAGACGGACCTTTTGGCGCTAAAACCCGCGTACAGCTCCATTGTTCGTCAGCTTTCCCCTTAAAGCGCTCAGTAGGACGCTAAACTACTCCTCCATGAGTTGCACAGTACGTGGGCCTCCTGAATTCTCGAGGTTCTGGCCGTTAAACCCAGCTGATTTCTATCGCAGTGTCCTCTTGACGTGTGAAGCTACGTTGTTCGATGGATTTCCGCCTTAAGGGGCTGAATAGGACGTTTCACTACGCTTACGTATGCAGTACTGTACGTCGACCTTAGCAGTTCTGATGTTGTTGTCGACGTGGATGCGTGCGAGTTAGTGTGCACGTGGTCGACTTAAAGGCTGATGCAGCATTATGAATAGCCGAAACAGTGTCCGCTTGACCCGTGAAGCTGCATTGTTCGTCGGATTTCCGTACTACTCTTACGTACGTAGCACTGTACGTCGACTTTAGCAGTTCTAGTGTAGTAGTCGACGTGTTTGCGTGCGAGTTAGTGTGCATGTGGACGACTTAGAGGCTGGCGCTGCGTTATGAATAGCTCAAAACACGTTATAGCTTTTCTTCCACTTCGATGCTTCACGAGCGATCGACGTCTTCATTTCGATGTCTGCTGGACGAGGCGGCCGCCGACGAAGGAACATGGTCCACCGGCAGACCGCCGTTGCACAGGGAGGTTTCGCCGGTGAATCCACTTAGTTCTCTCTTGTTATTCCACCGTATTCACTTCAGTTTGTAGTGTGTCGCCTGTTTGTTCATCACATTTCTGCCGTAGGAAGCTGTCTCTCCTCCGTGCGACAGGCGCCGCGGGTGGCGACGTGCCGCACCGGCGTCGTTATGACCACCTCGGATCGTGTAGATTCTATCAACGAGTTGTAGGTTCCACTCACAAAAAACGTTGCTTTGCTTCTTCTACAGGTTGTCAAATGGTCAAGTGTGGAAACGTTTTCGTGCAAATATACACTCGTACGCGCCCAATTCCGAGCCTGCGCGTTGTAAAGTGCAACGCGCATGGAAGGTCCGCACTGTACACCGCGTCAGTAACTTCGTAGAAAAGGCACAATTCCTCGCGTTCATGCGTGGGGCCCTCCCAGTATCTTTGCAGCGTGGACTTCTCCGGAGCTGGGACAGAAGTGATAATTGTTTTCTCCTCCTTTGCCTGCACGAGAATCGTTGGGAAACCTTGAAAACTATCGGGGCCAGAGCAGAACAGTCTCCGAGCGGCACGAAGTTCACCTCGATGGTGTAGTCCTTGTTAAGAAGGCCTTACAATACGCGAGCGTTCTGAATCCTAGGTGACAATGCTTTGCCACTCCAGGCTGACATGTCATGTCGTTCCACCAACACTTCTAGCTACTCCATCGCTCTAGGAGCGTACACCTTGAGAAGTCACATGGCGCAGCAGGTTTGCTGCAGTGCAGGTTAGTAAAGATTCTTTTTTCCTCGGAGAGCTCGCTATCGCTTCCATTTCTTTGGAGTTCACGATGAGGACATCATTCATGTGTTCCCGCGTAGGAGGGGGTCGCAGCTCCTGGGGGTTCTTCCTTTCTTTCTGGCTTCTTCAATATGTTGTTACCATAAACGACGAGGGCGGGCGATTTTGTTCCGCAGGCCCCTCCAGAGACGGATCGCTTCAAGAAGATGCAGAAAAGGCTGCGGACTTCGCCTCGCGGACACCGGAGGATGGGGGGCCATCCAACGAAAATTTTGTATTCCGGCTTCCACCCCGGCGGCCACGCCCTGAACCGGCCTCTTCTTCAGGTGCTGACTCAGAGGAGACCACAGTTTTCAGTAACCAACGAAGGAGAATTTCTCCGCCTAGACAGGACGAGCAGCATGCGGAAATGAACTTGCGATCTAATGCGGCCATCGTTGCCCCTCCTCAGCCGCTAGCTTCCATTCCGGTGTGCGTGAAGCCTCACCTGAATATTCTTTTGAATCATGCCTTTGACGTGCTAATCTACAACCAGCAGCGGTATCTCTTGACCAGAAAGGGAGAAAAGACCGAGAAGCCAGGCTCAGAGAAGATGGGAGAAAACGAGGGAGAGAGAAATAGCAGCTTTGAAGAGGAGAACAAAACGTCTGGCATTAAAGAGGTGCTGGTGGCGAGAGATTCAGAAGAATTTCAGGGGGAGAGACTCGCGGAGTACATTAGGATGAGCATGCTTCTTGCGTTGATGGGTCAACCGTACGAATCAGGTCTGTTACCTGGAGTGCCTCAGTGGACAGCAGCTGACGTCAACATAGATAGCGACCCGATGAACCGCGACGAAAATCTCGTTCTTCCGCCTTTTTCTTCTTCTTCGTTGCCTCCGCCCGCGCTTCAGAACAGATGGGAGCTGGCTTACGCAAGGCTGATTTCACAACTGAAGGCGCCGCGATCGGAGAACAATCAACTGACCTCTGCCGAAGAAGCCGCGGGACTCCATCAGTTTTCATACGACACCGCCGTTCTTCGTGATCTCGATGAAAATTGTCAGATTGAGGAATTAGCTGCCCTGCTGCAGGACATCGGGCGCGCATCGCTGCCGAATGAACCACAAAAGGCCAGTGTATATCTCCCGCTCCTTACTGCCGATGGTGAATCCATGGATCTATGGCGCAGCCACATTCTGCGCCATGTCTTCGAACGCTTCACCTTCTCTCCGTGCAGCCCTGAGAAAACAGCAGCAGCCACCACTGCAACAGCAGCAACGGAGGCGGAAGCAGCAGTGCAGCCCGCCGCAGCACAGAAGGAAGAAAACGATCCCGCTGGAGAAGAGCTACAAGAGGGACAAGGAGAAGAAGGAGTAGCATTAAAGACAGAACAGAAAGGGGGAAGAAGCGAAACGGAGGCTCACTCTCGTTCGGGTGCTGCGGCGTTGCGGGCTGCGACAAAAGACAGTATCGTCGCGTCCTCGTATGCACGGCGGCTCCGTGCAGCGCGCGAAGGAAGAGCAGAAGGAGGAGGGGAAAAAGGAGAAAATCGCACAAGAGGAGGAAGAGGGGGTGAAGAAGAGAAAGAGGTGGAAGGAAAAGAAGAGGAGGGAGGTGCAAGACGAGAAGCAGAAGACAACCCAAGTTTTCCGAAGTGCCTGCTAAATTCAAACTGGAACGGTCTGCATGGGCTGCTGGTGAGAGAACTGCAGCAGCAGTTCTGGATGGCAAGGCCTGCCAGTTCCGCTGCAGCAGTACAGATGATTCAGCTGACGAGACAGTGGCAGCAACAGCAGGTTGACATGCAGGGGGAAGGCGGGCAGCAGCAGGAGAACGACGCGAGAGGGAAGCAGAGAGGCGAGCAGCAGCTGTCGCAGCGAGAGGAAGGGCACGTGCAGGAAAAAGAAGAGGGGACGCAGCAGTCAGAGGAAGACGAGGAGGACAGGAAAGACAGGGACGGAGATGATTTGATGAAGGAGGAGGAGCGAGGAAGAAGCAAGAGCAGCAACGACAGAAATGACGACGCCGAAGGAGGAGCACCGTGGGAAGCGGAAATATCGATGCGCTTCCGCTTCTTGAGTATGAAGGACGCACAGCGCATGATGGGTACGTTTCTAACTTCCAACCTACATCCAGAAATGGGCTTTCCTCTGGGGACGAAGCTGCCGCCTAAGTCGAGAAGCACCAGCAGAAGGAGAGAAGCAGCAGCTGGTGGAGCAGCAAAAAAAGAGCGCGGGACAGAAGAGGGAGAGGAGACAGACGGAGACGCAGAAGGAGGAGGAACAGGGGAACTAGGAGAAACAGAGCAAGACGAGGGAGATGAAGGTGGAGAAGTCCCTGACCACTTCGATGCGAGGGAGGCCTTCCCCGCATGCAAAGAAATCATCGGTCATGTGTGGGATCAAGGAGAGTGCGGCTCGTGCTGGGCCTTCAGCAGCACCACTTCTTTCAACGATCGTGTATGTATCAAAAGTGGAGGTACGCATGTATATACGTGTATACGTATATTCACTTTTGTTTCAGTTTTTTCGTCGTATTCTATAGAATATTGGTGTGCATCGAAGGAACGAGAGAAACAGGTAACTCCCCGCACACATGCGGACGCAGATAAATCTGCGCGTGGCCACATATTGAGGTCGTTCGACTTCTTACGCGTACACATCTAAATCCCTAGTGACACACGTACGTAAAATAGTCTAGTTCACGTGCTTCTTCACATGTACATCGATGTACATACAAGGACAGGTGTAGGCATATTTGCAGCTATATTTGTAGCTAAACGTGGATTTATGTGTAGAAATACAGCTGTGTACACGTTCGCACAGAATTAGTTTTCGTAGTTGGCCGTGAGTGTGAAAAAAAGGTTCCGTTTTTTCGGACTTGTCTTCCCATAAACACGTTTGCTGGATAACTGGTGTCTGTCCGCATACGTAAGAACTGATATGTAGTTGTACGCGTGTGCGTAAGAACGAGGAGTCATTACTGCACCGAATAACGCAGTACGTATGTGGATGTTTACACGGGAATCTGTTGTATTGTGTTTCCTCAACTACGGGAGCAGCAACTGTCACCTCCCCTACACACGTGTATGCGTATGTATGCAGGGTTAGTGTGTGGATGCTTGAAAATGTCTTCTTGTATATAGTCACTGTGAGTACGTCTTTTTCTTTCTGCCTCCGAGTGTTTTTTTCAGTTGCAGTGAAGACGAAGCAGCTGCTTGCACCTCAACAGTACACATATATATGTCTATATATATATACATGTGAGTATGTAGGTCAATTTGAATCTAAAATTACGTGCACGTTCGTGGAGTGTGTGTCTGCCTCCGTTTTACGTACTCGTGCAGGCGAAATGAAGCAGCTGCTTTCACCTCAACATACGACGTCGTGCTGCAGTCCGAGTCTCTGCGCCTCTTACGGATGCAACGGAGGGGAGCCTGGTTTTGCCTGGCGTTGGTTTTCACAAAAGGTTACTCTCTTCTCTCTTATTTCTGTCTGTGTCTCTCTTCATATGCATACTTTCGTGAACACTGGAACACTCGCTGAGTAGGTAGATAGATTGGTGTGGATATATATGGGTACGTTACGTATATTGGTGCGATTAGATACGTTGAGATATACGCGTCACTACTCTTATGTGTAGCTATAGACGTGTAGAGAATTAGGCGGAGAGCTACGTGTGCCTTCTCTACACGTACGTATATATATGCGTGCACACGCAGTGAGAACTGAAGAGGTATACGGAGGTACCTCTGATAGGTGACATACGTAGGTAAGTAGTAGGGCTTGTAAAGACTAACGGTTGTCGTTAGATAAACGTGCAACCAGATGTGAACGAGCACGCGTGTACGGGGAGAGCAAGGCACAACCTCTGCAGAACACTATCTGCGTGTGTATACGTGCATGTGTGTACACATACACAAATACACGTAGGTCAAAAATCAGACGCATATAAACGTATATATATATATGTATGGGTGCAAGCCTCTGCTGCGTCCTTTTTTGCCGCTAGGAATTGACTTCTTTTCGTTATTGTTGTGTACATTCCTCGTCGGTCTCCTCCGTCTTTTTCTGTGCGTTGAGACTATAGTGCGCTGCACTTAGATCCTGCTTGTGCACGTAACAGCCGGACTTCATAAATATATATATATGTGCATGTGAGTACACCTCTGTGCTTCTCTGTACAGACTTCTGTGTTAAGTTGTTCAGTGACTGTGCCTCCTTTGCTGTGTAGGCTTTTTATTCTTGCGGTCCCGTCATGGCACCCTCTGCATTTGAGTGTGTTTCTCTCTCATTTTCTCCTTTGTCTGCTGTCCCTCCCTATTTCTCCCTCTACGTCTCTTAACTGTCTGTTTGTGTCCAAACGTGTGAACACTGAGGCAGTCCCTTCCTTTTCACTTTTCGCCTCTCTCCTTCATCCCTCTCGCCTCCAGCATGTGGTAGAGTGGACGGAAGCTGCACGTGCCTGTTCTTCGACGTTAGTATAGAAGTCCGTGTACGTGTATGCATCCGTGTTGCTTGTACACATATGTGCGTGTACATGCGTACATATGCGGATGCACAAAAAAGTGTGAATACGTTGGTACTTCCGTTTTCCCTCGTCCTACGCTGTGCCTACTTCTGTTGCATTATCTCCTGTGTCCCGTGTTTCTCCTTCGAAGAAGCCGTAAGTGGTGGGATGTCAGGCTGCCTACCCGGCTTGCACGTGTGTCCACATGTCTGAGTGAAACGTACCTCTTTTCATTTGTAGGCATCTGCTTCTTGAATTTCCTTTCGCTGTGTGTCTCATGCTGCTGCACCGCCTCACGGTCGGTTTTTCCCATTCGTTTTGCTATCTTTTACAGGGGGTCGTATCGGGGGGGGACTACGACACGCTGCACGCCGGAAAGAGCTGCTGGCCTTACGAAATCCCGTTCTGCAACCATCACGCGAACGCTCCCTTTCCAGACTGCTCTGCAGATGAGGGACGTACGCGTACTCCCGTATGCCGTTCCGAGTGTGAAGAAAAAGAATACACGGAAAAGGTCCGGCCTTTTGCACAGGTAGGAACTGCCGTGCGGTTTTCAGTCAGTTGGGTGAAGACCACTTTTTACTGAACGCATGTGCGTAGGTGTTTGCAGATGTGTATGCGGATATTCACAGGCAGACGTATATTTTGCAGCTTGGTGTGACCGTCATGCCGGATGTGAGGAGCAAAGGTACCAGAAAGAAAAAGCGTCTCTCGTGTATATGATTCTACGTATGTATATATTTGTACGTGTACGTATGAGTGTCTGTCTGAATGTATTATACGCCGCCTACATAGTTTATCTGTATATCCCGTTCACATGCCGCTGCGCACTTGTCTGTGACTTCTTCATCAAGCATATGGATATCCCTTAGCTACGAGTACGCTGGCTTAGAGACAAGGGTACACACATACGTATACATATGATAAGCGCGCGTCACATATTGAAAATTGTAGGTCTGTAGTTCTGTGTATGATTTTGATACTTGCGTCAATATTTTTTGCCCACGTTTCTAGTAAAACGGCCGCAAACCTGCCCCTTAATTTCCAGACGTGTGAGTATTAGCCTCGTGTGCGCTGACGTTCCTGGTGGTAAAGTGAAAGTTGGTGTTGATGCTGCTGTGCGACAGCTTGGGTGCTTACGACTGCCGAGGTCTCTGACTGCTCGTGCGATCTTTCCCGCTGCGTACGCCGCTGCTAATGTTGTCTATTGCTGCTGCGACTGCTTGGGTTTTGATGCTGTAGGCTCCTGTCACTGCAGTGTTTGCTGCTGCTGATGCTGTTGCGGGTGTTGTTTGTTGCTGGTTCTGTGGCTGTGACTTTGCTGCTGACGCTATGGCTATTGCCGCTGAGTAGTATTTGGCACCCTGTTCTTGCCACTGCTTTCTCCGCTGGTACTTCTGACGGTGCGGCTGCCCCTCCTGCTGCTGTGGCTACTGTGTTGCTGTTGCTCTTTGGTTATATTTGTGCGTCTGTTACTACAACTGTTGATGTTGCTCTTGCTGCTACTGCTGTTGCAGGACCTGCACTACGCTGCACGTACTTTTTCATTCCCCACCCGGATGCATGCGAAGAAGGACCTCATGCGGGCTGGTAGCATTTCTGCCTCTTTTGTTGTCTACGAGGATTTCTTAAATTACAAAGACGGGGTTTACAAACACGTCTACGGTTTACCTCTCGGGGGACATGCCGTCAAGGTTATTGGGTACGCGTTAAAACCTGTGTAATTCTACCTCCAGGTGCTGGTGCTACTCGTGTACTTCTGACTGAGCTGCGGCAACAGGAGGAGCCTTCGGTCACCCGTTCTGCTGTCCTCTTTCCTGTGGTGATTGCGCCTCCCGAGCGGTGCTGCTGTTGCTCGTGCGATGCTCCGCCTGCTGCGTCTGCTGCTGCCTGCGTGTCTTCTGCTGCATCTGCTGTTACGGGTCGTGCTGTACGCGCTACATTTCTGTTTGTTCTGAGGCTTGTGCTACACCTGACGATGCTTGTGCCGTGTGCTTTTGCTGCTGTTTCCGTGTCTCTGCTGCCTGTGCTGCTGTTGCTTTACCTGTTGCCCTGCATGCGGTGCCGTGTCCCGACGCAGCTGGGGCGTAGAAGAAGACGAAGAGTACTGGCTGATGATAAACAGCTGGAATCTCTTTTGGGGAGCAAGTGGATCTGCCAAGCTCAAAATGGGAGAGGCAGGTTCGTCTTCATGCATGTAAATATGGATACAGCGTAACGGGTTTGTCCCCGTGCTTATATATATATATAGATGACGGTCTGTGTGCGTACGCATACACATACACATATACGTTTGTGTAGGTGGGTAAGCATATATCTGTGTAAATTTAAGTCATCTGCGTAGCCGTTGTGACACGCGTAGACACGTGCGACCAATTCAAGTGAGGCAGCCAAGGTCTTTCCCATTCATCAAAAAAGCGTCTTTGCATCTGCAGCTGTATCTCTGTGAGCATCGAGTGGAAGAAGCATCTGCTCGTTAACTCCACAGATACAGGATTCTTCTTACGTTAGTCTCCAGTGGCAAAATTATCTGCGTGTGCTTACGTATACAGGAGAGAAACATATATACGTGATCCTTTTTGTATGTTTCGTGTGGCAGCCGCACGGCCTCGGACTTATAATTGCCCACGTCAGTGAACAAGTATGTATGTACAGAATGTTGCGAGCGTGTATTTTATATATATATATATACGTACATACACGCAGTGGGAAGCGCATACATATAAATATACATATATATATATATGTACCTGTTAAGCTTTTGTCTTGAGCTCAGGACGTGTATATATATATATATATATATGTACATACATAAATATATATATATATGTATGTGGATGGAGATTTGTATACGTCCACTCAGATAGTGCGTACTTGCAGTATGCCTGGGCGTGTAAGCACACGCTGACGATGTTACATGCATGTGTAAATACATCCGCGTGTATACGTAGATAACAAGTGTATGCAGAGACACTGCATCATTCAAAATCGAAGACGGAACAGGGCTGCAATGACAGAAAACACAAAGAGGTGTATGCTCAGATTAAAGGGCAGACAAATTGTCATTACAGTCCCGGCCTGCATGTGGTTTACAGACAGGCGTCTATACTTACGTGTAGATATATATATATATATATTTGCAGAGAGAAAGAATCGCGTATGAATGTAATATTAATGGTGCGTTCCACGTGGGTACCCGCTCTGCGTCACCACGACCTCGTTATTGTTAGAGGATATTTCGTTGGTTTCACTTTCAGCAGGAACAGCACCACCGTGTACACGAGGCAGGCGGTAGTGTACGTATGCGCAGCAATGAAAGAGTCTTTGTACAGACTAATAATAGCAGCAGTAGCGATAAATCAGGAGGGAAGTTTTTTTCCGTTTTGAGGATGCGGCATCACCAGCAGATGGAGCACTGCCTGCAGAAGGAGAAGAGCGGGCTGCTGTGTTGTTTCTGCAGCGTTACGTTTACATAAGCAGGCAGAAAATTTAAAATGGAATCCTCTAGGCAGTAGCGTCGTCCGCGTGTCCGCGCTTCTGCGGTGTAGCAGCAGTCTGAATACGTACACGTGATTTATTGTGTAGGGTATGCAGCAGTAGCATTGCACACTCAAGGGAAAATGCAAGTGTGTCTTCAATCGTGTACGTTCGATTTACTGCTACTGGTGACTGCTGCACAACTCAACGCCGTACTATCCACCCCCGCAAATGCAGAAGAATGTGTACATTTTCTTTGTCATCATGATCCTTTAGCATAGGCCATAATGGAGTTCTCCAGTGTTCCGTTCTCGGAGAGAGATTTTGTTCTTTTCTAAAGTGCTATTTGCGACCTGAATGGAAAAGCTCTGCTTTCTACTCGCTTGTCATAAGCAGATGATTCTTCTCCAACTGTCGTCTTTGTCAAACGGGCCTGGGCATGCCATGTTTGCACTGCGGAACTCTAGACGTATCTGAGCTTGTACAAATTTATATGTAAGGGTATACGTATAGACACTTATATTGTTCTCTCTACATAGGTCTCCCCTTCTTCACATGCACAGCACTCTGCGACTATTTCAGTTTCGATTCCTGTTTATCATCAGGAGTGCTACTAATACTAGCACTTGCTGTGTGTCTTTTTGAGGCATGGCTCTTAAGGAGTTGCTAGCAGTTCTGGTTCGTTTCTTCGCAGCTCTGCGCAAGAATGGATCAAGCTTTATTGTGGCTTTTCTTTCCTCAGGAAAATACCTGAGTGTTCTGAAACCGCGGGCGTATCGCCTCTGCTTTCGTCGACCGTATGTTAGTATTGTCAAAAGTTGTTCTCGTTTATACCACCTGTGTGCAGGCCTCGCTGAGACGCGTGGGTCTCTCTGCCCGTTGCGTGAAGTAGGGGACAGAGGAGGCCACTATTGCAGCACTGCTAATGCCCGTGTTCACGACTGTGTTCGTATAGATCTTTTGTGTCTGTTGGGTTTGCACACGTATCGTCGGATGGAGGTAATGTCGCTCTTGTTGTTAAGCCTAATGTTCCGTTGTTTGTGGAACAGGCGTCGATGACAACCTTCTCGCCGGCGATGTGGTGTGGAAGCCAGAAGCAGAAAAACCAGCACGAGAAGAGAAGCCAAATGATGTGGATCGTTTACCTGTTGGAGATCCAAATGTTCACATTTACAGAGAACTGTAGTAAAGAAGAGAACCAGGCAGTTCACCTGGACGGACATCGTGTAGCGTGGTTGAGCGCCTCGGCAGGCTGCAATGCAAAAGGTGGAGGCCGAAATAGATGAGCAAGACGTGGGCGCTGCCTGTGGCGAGAATATTCGAGAAAGATGGTGTTGCTGCCTCCCTAGTTAGCGCTGTGACCGGAAGGGGTCTCTTTGGTGCAGTCGGCACAGAAGGAACGCCGCAAAGGCCTGCCAGGGGAGAGTTGGAGTTTTCTACTGGTAACAGTGAAGTGTTTCTTGAAAACCGCAGCACCGTGTCTTTTCCGCAGCCCGAAAAGTGTACGATTGACGAAACACCGAGCCTGTTCTGCGGGTGATGACGTCGAAGCTTTGAGAGGTGAATGAGAGGACACAAAGGCGTCTTCTGAGGCCACGGAAACGCTGCGTTCAGCTCGCCGCCGACGGATCAAGTGTGGCTTCAAAGGACGTATACCTTCGTACACTTGGTATAGAGGGGGAAAACAACTCATTAGCCATGATTCGCAGCTGGCACAGCGGTCGTGCAGTAATCTTCTGTGAGTGTCTCAGCGTCTTCACGTGATCTTCATGATTTGTTGCTGACTAGTTCAGTATTTCCCCAAACCTGTAGGTGGCTGCCCATTTGAGTAGCAACTTTCTCAGATCAAAGCAGGGGTAAGAATCCCGTCGGCGTTGATAAGCTCGTTGTTGCAGGGATAGGCGTTGCTTAATACTGCTGCCGGATGATGATGCATATTACACCGTCAGTTCTCGGGTTTACATATGGCAAGGAAGCCACAAGCGGCACTTGCCCAGCAAGCAGCCGTGAGCTGTATTGTATGGCAGAGCGCACATATTTGACAGACATCCTCACGCCTTCGCAGATTCTTTTGTACGCTGCCGGAGACGAGGCTGCGGGGAATCGTACGCCTATGAGGTGGTCTGTCGAAACTGCACCGGTCAACAAGGGCGGCACGTACGACTGCATACATCAGAAACGTACACGCGTTTACACACATATAAATGTGTACGGGGGCTGTCCCTTGGATCCGTGAAGAACTTCTCCTTACTCGTCTGCTGCTGCGAAGGAGCTCGTGCGTTACCTACTCTCACGTGTGTAAAGCAGCTCAGAGAAGAATACAGTGCTTGCTGCTGCGGCGCGCGACACATATGGCGTATCTACCTCTACATCACACACACGAGTAATTCTCTCAATGCATCTCAGTGCATATCCCTCAATGCTGTTGATGTTGGTGGTACGCGGGGAGTTTTTCCAGTGTGTTTGCTCCCACTTGAAATGGTGTTACTTGTAAGGTAGTCCTTTGTGCATGTGGCAGTTCACATAGGGAGAGGAGACTGAGCAGTTCCGCACTGTGCCGTAAAGAACGCTTTTAACCTGCAGTGCGCGCTAACAAGAGCACAAAAGAGGTAGACCTGCGCACGTGTCTGTGCAAGTGATATCTCTAGCACAGGTGGGTGAACCAGCAGCGGAAAGCCTGTTTCTGCAGTGTCTGCACGAAAAACAGAGCGCATGTTGCGCATTGTACCCTCCTTAAAGGTAAGTGCGTCAAGCGAAGTGCACGGATACCGAAAGACGGCTCCAAAGGGCTGTAATGGGTGAGGAAGAGGAGGAAAAACAGCCAGGAATATCTACCTGCACGACCGCGTGTGCTGGAACGGAAGGGTGCGCTGAGTCAGATTTTCATGTTGAAGCACCGCAGTGTTTGCGTGCAAATGGTGGAATGTGTGTGCACATATATCTGGACGTACCTACTGCTTTTTTGAAGTTCCATTGTCGTCTACACGCGATAGTTTTTATATGTCGGCATCATTGCATTCACCGGTGTACGTTTCTTCGTGAGTCGTATACGCGCAGGCAAACGGTTGCATATGCATGCATGCGTGACACATATGCCAAGGCTGCAGCGGGCTTACGTGGGAGCAACCGAGCAGTTCTACCCAGACCAAAGGCACAAAAATTGCTCGTTTTCCTGTGGAAGCTCCTTTACTTGACGGAGGATAACCCACTTATAGCAACCCACTTTGTCGTTAGGATTTCAACGTTCTGCGCTACACGACGCATCACATCGCCCTTGGAGACAACGCCTTTCTCTCTCGGGATGAAACGTAGGAAGATGTAAGCTTTTTCCCCCTGTGCTTCTCGACGGGAAATCACCTAAAGCTCGGGTGAGTGTTATATGTGTTGCGCGTGTGGGTTTGTACACCTCCACATCCACGTACCCAGTCAGCTGGACGTATTTGTACACACGTATTCTGTTTCGTGTCCAGGGGGGAGGAGCACTGTACTGTCGTCATCTCCGATGCCGGGCAGGGGTCAAGCGCCTGCTCGAGCGTTGGCGCGCTGGAGCGCCTGGTTTGGCCGTGAAAATGCTATGCTGCTTGCACCGACGTAAACTCAACAGTTGTATATATGTCTCTCTACACCTGCGTGTGTCCGTAAACACACGTACATAGCGTACCCTTACTGTATGTAGGTCAGTGCATATCGACTAGACTTCTGTTCTGTCTGACGCTTTCTTGAGCGAGAATCCACGGCGCCTTTCTCCACGTCGCATTCGTTCACTGTGTGTATGTACAAATTGTGACTTCTACGCGGGTGTCCGCTCGACCAAGCCTCGACTCGGCAACCGGACTGGATTTTAGTTCACTGCAATGCCGGCTGTACTACCCTCGTAAGAAGCGGCGTGACTCACAACAAAGCTTCAGCAAAAGCCTATTTTTTCTGCCGTTTGTTCCCAACTGCAGTGCAGTTACACAAAAACATCTTCAGTGCTGTTTTGAACGACGAGGTTTACAGATGAAGTTAAACCTGTATCACTACTTGCAAACCTGGGACGCCGTACAGTTCAGAGATGGACTGGCATCTGCGCACAAGGAAAAGACTTTTTCTGTCAAGTTGGACTGAGACATACCTGCTGCTGAGACGAGGACTGCTGCATGTGAAGTGAAATCCTCCCCTGTGCGCAGGTACTCCATTGTCGAATCGGAAAGCCCAGTACACCACCAAAAGCACCACGTGTACATGGCGGCACTTTGAAAAGGTGCGCAGACTCTACCTGTCGAGTCAGCAGTCAGGTGGTCGGTAGAAGTCCTTTTGTGCTGGATCAGTTCTGTTGAAATGCCACAGTTTCATATCATAGCAAAGAAGGAGGTCTTCAAAGTTGCATGGCGCCTGATTAACAAGGTCGCTACTGCTTCAACCTTTGAGAGACAGAACGCCAGTACGTCAACTCTTCGTGCCGAGACGCTGTCATTTCAGCGCCGTAGGATAAGTGCCACCCGGCAAACGACAAGGCAACTGAGACAGGTCATGAATTATATGGTAGGGTAACCGCCGATAAGAAATTACTTCGAAAACCTACATTTTTCCGGGGGCCACCCAGTGTAGTGCTCGACTCGCACACCTCACTAGAACGCCTGTGAACAGAAAGCTATGCGGCGTGCGTCCTCTCAAAATGTTTTACATATTCGGCTTTGAACAAAGATCTGATCGAAAAAAAACGCAACGACGTCTTTGCGGGACGTTATTTTCGGGTAGACTGCGTCCTCTTTTGAGGTAACCAACATTTTAACATGACCTTTTTCCACTCTGTAAAGTTACCGGTTCTGCGCGTAGAGTGTCCAGTTGGATTTTTGACTGTCTAATGTCGACCAAAAGAATACTCGACGGACACCAGGTTACGACCACTAGACTACGCGGTGGCATAGCCAGTGTACTACACGAACTCATCGACGTGGAAGAAGGTCTGAGCGGCCGCTGTTTTTCTCACTGCCCACTGAGGCAGATTTACTCCACTCTGCACAGCTAGTGGACGGCAAAAGTGAACGCCCGTGTATTTTGCCGGAAAAGCTTAATATGAAGCAATTGATTGTCGAGAGGAGGTTTTCACCAGGAGTAAGAGTGAGAAGCAGAGCGAAGCAGCAACACAACTCAAACACTAGAATAACAGGTAACGGCAGCTGAAGACGGAAAAAGCAGTAACAGAGGCTGTCTTCCTGCGCCGCCGACATTGGCTCTAACGCTACTCTCCCGAAACCTCAGCCTCAATGCTGCACGTACCTGCAAGAACTCTTCTACATTCCTTCGGGACCCGAACTACAGCGGTAAAGTTTCTACGCCGTGACCACTTCATCTGCAGTCAGTCCTGGCCAGTGCGGACAGGTTTCCTGTTCCTACATGGAAAAATAGCAGTCTTCATTGTGTCTTTAGAGGCCCTTCCCACCTTTGTGTACCTAAGGTTTTCTGTGTTTTTCAAACCGGGCGACCTGTCTGTCGTTTCTCAGCCTTCTGCGGACGGCATCGTTTGTGGGTGCTGCACGCTATGCCAACAGAAAACGAGCTGCCTGCCTGTTCGGTAGGTAAGTCTTGTGCCTGTCCTTGTGGCCTGCACGAGCATTGAATTGATCTTCAAAGTTTAAAATTCATAGGAGTTACATAACCGCAGGGCAGTCTCGTCGACAGGCGCGCAACTCGCACGAGGCACACGCGGAGCGCGCTGCTGGTTTATTAACTGTCCACTTCACTACCCAAACTTGAGGAGTTCGCAAAATGTGTAGCACATACAGCTGAAGGCACTGCTCACCGATTGTATGGGTGGATGCACAAACCTACTGCGGCGTTGCAGCCGCGGCGGCCCACATTACATCTGGGCTACACCGTGAGTCTCAGTCTAGGTCACGGCTGATCTCCGGTTTGGTCGCAGCAAGAAATTTACACATGAAAGACGACAACCTGAATCTCTTGTGACACATTTTCATGTTTGCTATACTGTGTCTGGTTTCCGACAGTGACGTGAGCATCACTAGCAGCGGAGGACGTTGAAATAATTTCGTGAGTAGTTGGTCCACATTGTGTCCAGCATTGACTGTGCGGGTAAAAACATCCGGGATCACTTGTGTCATGCACTCCATAAAGATAGCAGTAGTAACGAGCAACAGATGTATATATTAACATACATACCGAACGTGTGTGGCAGCACTTCTTGTACGCGGAGCCATGTATACGCTGAAATTTTCGAGTGCGTATGGATGGACGTGTTAGCAGGGCGTTTCAGTTCTTAAGTAATACCCCCTACAAACATGGGATATTTATCTATTAAGCAATACTTCCCTTGGTATCCGCTCACTGGTTACTGCAAACAACTCGTGATGCACAAGTCGTGGAGCTGTTACAGCTACCACGGTTTTAGTTATCGATTAATTTGCTCCTCCAAGCAAGGCTTTGTGTTAACAAGCAATCCTGTTCCTAGTATCAGCTCACTGATTACTGAATATAATTTTCTGTGCACAAGTTCCGGATCTGCTATTACCGCCACCATATAACGCGACCCCTTAGCGAAGGGTACGCGGACGTAAATGGGAGAGCACAAGGCAGCCCGGCCGCTTGTTTGGTATACTACGTCAGATGCGTGTTTTCGTTCGTGTACGTTTCACAGAGAGCGTCTGAGCGGCTTTCACGTGGGCGGAAAAATAACCTAGTAAAGCCCACTCCACAGAGCAGAGGTACCAACAATGTCAACAGTAAGAAAAGCACACGAGCACACGCACACCACAGAATCCCTGATGGTCCGGCGATTGCGCGCCTTATTGGAACGAACTGCCGCTATCAGGCAACGAGCCACCCATGTGGCGGCTTCCCCGAAGCGTACAACCGGGTGGGCGCAAAGTCCTGCGGTCTCCTTGGTGCACCGACCTGCCCCATGGCACGTTTACACAAGGTCAGAAGTACCAGTTCACTCCGTCAAAAATGTGCACCTCGAGTCATGTGCTTGACATCAGCAAAATGAGCAGATGCATTGAATAAGTGGGGTCACAAGCGCAGAGCCTCTTCAACACTCATTTTTACCTATGCGTTTACGCATACTTAAATGTTCGTATACACAGGTTGATAGACGCATGAATCATTGTACTTTCACGACCCCCTTTCGACGCAGCGGTCGACGCCCCTGTTAGTTTTCTTTCTTCAACCTTCAAAGACACATGAAAAACACCACTCAAGGCGCCGACATGTTCTAGAAAGAACGCCGATAAAGAACAGACAAAAGAGGCTGTGGACAAAAAAGCCTCTGGACGGCCAGGTGGCCTTTTGACTGCACTTTCGTAGGCAGGACGTTTGTTTCACAGAAGTGGTGAACCACAATAAATACGCGTTGAAATTTCCGCTTCGGGGCCTCCTAGACACTTGTGCTGAACTCGGGAGGCTCCTTTGTATGCATTCTGCGTTTATCTCAGAAACGCACTAGCTGGGTTTCAAATCGCTGTTCCTATTCCGAGTGTCGTTCTGCGTTGCCACCTTCCGCGCATTCATCTCGTGCAAGCAACTGGGCGACTAGCACTGACGCTGCGGCCTTCGGGGGACAAGTGAGCGACTCGACCCAAAACTGAGGGCGGGAATTGCACTTAAGTAAACAGCAGAAACACAGTTTGCTTCGGACAACGTCATATCTCCTGACGGTTTCCTTTCGTCGAACTTCAGAAGATGAAAAACTGTTGCTGCTGCTGCCACTGCTGCGGCTGCGGCCGCTTCTGCTCCTGTGACTGAGCAACAGTGGGCCCACGAGTCTCCAGAGACATTCGACATACGCTAAAGAAGAAAGATTCACCAGGGTACATCCTGGCCGTCCAGATCGTCTTTTGACTGAAGATTCTCGAGCAGTGTGCTCTTTCCAAGTGGTCGATGAAGCACTGCATGCAGACATAGGGACATCTCCTTTGTGACCCGTTAAGTTTTGAACTCCTTCAGGAGAACGCCTCTTTCGCCGACCTATCTGGCTTATGAGTTTTGCCTCTTCCCCAAAGTCGCAGCAGCTGTGCACCAAAACAGCTCTGCTCTTTTTGCCCCAATTGCTCTGCTTCACCAGCATCTGCAGATTCTTCTTTTTCCAGCAACTGGGCGGCAGGTACTGAAACTGAGGGTGGGGGGTCCGTATCGACAGATCGCTGTCTCAGCAGACTCCACCATGAAACTGTTATTATAGCGACGAGTACAAGGGACACGAAGCCATACGCAACGCACAGAACGGGCTTTCTTAGTGTGAAAACTCGGTACACGCAGCCTGTGTCGCCGTCTCCGTTGGACAGTTCGAGGGCAAAAACAAACACTTGAACAATGAAGTACAGCACAAAAATGATGTACGCGAAGCCCACGTGGCGCATTGGAAACGGGATGCGGGTCAGAAGCAGGGAGTGAAGAACATTTATAATGATGAGGACTGAATGCCGCCAAACACTGTACCAGAATTCTGTAAAAGAAGTCCCATTCGCCCGCAACGACGAGAAGTACACAATGAAGACAATGGCCGAGCCTATAAGCTGCAAGCTGTGCAAGACCCACAAAGAACATACGATAGGGCGCTGTACTCGGTCGACATCTCTCAGTGCGTGATCCGTAAGTTGTCGGCATGTACAGGAGGAGCCACAGTTGCAGTCTGCCGCTGTATTCTCACATGGTCTCTGAGAGCAAGTCGGGTTGGGGGCAAAAATAATCCCTTTTACACAGAAACGGCGGTCAGCCAACAAATCCTTGTAGCCCTGGATGCGCCAGAAGCTTTTTATCCAGCCAAGCACTTTCTTTACTCGAACGCTTACAAAAGACCCGAGCGGCTGCTCGCGGAGTCCACCTTCCTCCCTGTCCCCTGCCTGCACAGTGGTGGGCCAAAAAACGTGTATGTCGTGGAAATCACTTGTAGACGTTCCGTTATCGTTCGTGCTGAAGGATTCACCAGAATGTCCGGTTGTCGAAGCTGAAGTAACATTTTGTGTCCTTGCTGCTGTCGCGGTGCTCTCGTCCCCTCTCCTTAGAGAATCTGGCGGTGACGTGGGCTCCGCACGTAGAGGCTCTTTCCAGGTTATCAACGCGTGGAAGGACACCACAGTGATAAGCACCCAGAAGATACTTACAAGAAAGCAGTATGTGCTCGTGAAGTAAAGGAAAACCGGCCAGCCGAATTGTTTACAGGAATGTACTGTCGCGACGACCTCAAGTACGACGACAGCCATGCAGATAAAGACCCGCAGCGTCAAGAGGCGATTGGGGGGTACAACAGTCGGGAAAGGCGAAGCGGCGAACACCTGCCGCCAATCCCTTGAGTGCAGATCGCACGACCAAAATGCCTTAAACTTGGACAGCTCGTAGCGGAAGTGTTCCCCGTAGGGAGGAAAGCGGACGGCCATAGGAGCCACTTGGAGGACGGACTGCTGCTTTTCCTGTTGCTGCGAAGCAAGGCTGCTGGGATTAATTCCAGGTAGCGCGTCGCGTGACTCTTGTCGAAAGCTCGACAGCCTGTGCAGCTCACTTGACGTCGTCGCCAGCAAACGGGCTCCACCGTCTTCCCTTTGACGGCTTTCGACTGCAATTATTTCTTGTGAACTACCTCCTTTTGCACCCCGGTTTCTCTCTTGTACACAGTACGCAAAAGTTACGTCCTCTGAGGGAAGACACTTGGTGGAGTGCTGGGCTGAGGAACGTGGACAGTGCTTCACACAGAGTTGTCGTGCATTTGGCGAGCCCGCTTGGACGACCTCTCCTTCAGGGAGCTTCGCGCAGAAGCAGTGCTTCCCCATTGTGTATACTTGGAAGTGCCCTCACCACCCTCTTTTGCTTCGCTTGCAAGCATCGCTTTCGCGGACGCTGCCGCCCGACCTGCATTCCACAACCTTTTGTGTGGAACACCAGCAAGAATGTGCTCGGGAGCAGATAGCGTCTAGCGACTAGAGTCATCCAGCGTCACCTTGGCGTCCCCCTGTACTCCTTTACTTGTGGCCTTCTTTCGACTGATCCTGTTATCGTGCCTGAACCCATCACCTGTAGCCCCCCGTACCCTAAATGCTGAACAGGTTTAGCTCGAATGACACGGATTTCGGAAAGCGTCAGCTCCGCATTCTTAGATTGCTTCGCCGTCTGCTTTACTGCCGAGCTCCTTGTCCATGTGCGCTCTTACGTCGCTGCACGTGGTGTTGCGTACTTCTGACGACTCAACCCTGTCGAATTTAGAATAAATTATATTGACAGTGCGCGAGCTAATGCACCGCGCAGAGCACTACAGCGGCTTTCTCGCCACAACATAGTGTGCGGTTGAATTGTCAGGTGATCACGTGCCTTCATCGTACGAAGCTTCTTGTCTTGGAAGTTGAATGGCAAAAAAGAGCACTGATTTACCTTTTGTTCGTTAATACCATAGCGACGAAATGGGTCGTGAGGCTTACAATGGACATCATCCCCCAGATCTTGTTCAACGGTAGAAGTTGCACCTGCAGCAATGTCGGAACAGACTTCCACCAAATTACCTCTACGCTGAAGCCAGTAGAAGGCCGTGGTTCGAGACCCGCAGGTGAAGGAATACCTAACACAGGTTCCCGACTAGACGCACGGCTTCAGACATTCTCCGCCTCGAGTCGGATGTACTTGTGACACGTCGTAAAATGCTCTCTCCTACAGAGCCAGTGATGCAGGGCATACTTCAGATATTCTTCCTCTGTACATGCCTGATCGCGCCGCCGGCGAGAGGACTCGTGGACAGTTCATGAAGTGCTGGCGACAGGCGAGAGTTCTAGAGACCTGCTACCACTCTTGGAATCGCCCTTTCAAACACTGTTCTGTGCGACCTTTGTTGAGTGCAATGTTGCTAAGTTCTTCTCCAGGCATCTAGTGTGTTTAAATTCTTGGCGTTCCTTAAGCGCTCCCTCTCAACTATTGCTGCCTTAGCATGTGTACACAAGCTTTGTTTGTGAAACCTGATCTCTTCCCTTTTCGCTGGGTTCTCCGTCAACAAACGTTATCGTCGTCCTTTTATCCTCATCACGCATACGACGAGATCGTCACTACGCTGTTCCTCCTGGCGCAGCCGTCCACCTGCTACCGACACGTGTATGGTCGCCCCTACTATAGCCTATACTGCCCCACTCTACTCAGTCCGTGTGCATTTAATCCACGTCGCATGGTGAAGTATCTGTCACATCTTGCAGTCCTGGAGCTCTATACATGTGCAACAGCATGCGTATCTGTTGAACGTGTGAAATGAGGAATGCACAGTTCGGCGCAGCAGGCCTCACCGTTATTGTACAGGGACACCTGTTCGCCTTCGAACTACTCTCGTAAGTGACACCTGTTCGCCTTCATGCTACTCTCGTAAGTGACACCTGTTCGCCTTCACGCTACTCTCGTAAGTGACACCTGTTCGCCTCAAAGCGACTCTCTAAAGGAAGTTGACTGCAAACAAGTATCACAAGCGTCTTCTACGGTAAGAAATCCGCTAGGCTGAATTGGATTTGCTTGTACATCCTCCTTTTCTGCTCATCTGGGCGTCCGTTCCGATCTTGTTCTGCATCTCTTAATCTGAAAAGTGGCGGCATGTGGACACCCGCCGTGAGAACTTCCTTCGAAGGCACTACAGCGGGAGCGGAAACTTTCACAGCGAAAAAATTAAATGGAAAATCTGCCGTTGCCACTTGGTGTCTACTACACGGTCGCCGCCGTTCCGCGGTACACACGCAGGGGCGCTACTTCATCTGCGCGGTGCAGCGCTGCAGCGCCGCAGCGCGACGTAGCTGCTTGGCATTGCTTGCCAAGACCCCTGCAAGTACCATGTACCACCACGAGGATGCAGAAAGGAAGGATATACGAAAATTCTGCTCAAAACACACCACTGCAACGAGAAAAGCTGTCGGGACGGGTGTTCTCCCACGCATGCCACGCCAGCACGCATTGATCGAGAGAACGTTCTCTGTTGATGAACATAGACTGAAGCGTTCCACACGCTGCTCCATAAACAGTTGTCCTGCGCTCCTTTAGTAATTATGCTGTCGACAGGAGCGTACTACACTTTGAGGGATCTGCATGCTGGTCCTCTCTGTACTAGCAGGCGTGCACACGTACTCTTCAACCGGAAGAGGGCAGACTAAGCGTGTCGCTCAATTTGGCAAGCTTCGTTGGAAGGCGGAAGAAGAAACTTGTGAAGAATGGGACTACAGAGGAGGCGCCCTGTGGCGACGCCAGCGGTCGGGGTCATCATGCGGAAAATGCAGTACAAATAAGTGAAGTAAACATACTACGAATCCCCGGCAGTCCAGCGGTACGGCAGAGCTTCGTTGGCAGAAATGGTATTTTGCTAATCTCGTGAAGCAATTACAAACCAGCTCGATCCGCAAGGCTGTCCGAGACCGTGTACGGAGGGGCTTCGGTTCGTGGGTTGGACGGTGTACCCGATGAGGGTTCATCACGCGTGGCTGCTTGCCTGCACAAGCTTAAAGTGTAACACAAAGATTAGTGAGCCCCTGTGCCAGTGTCTCTGAGAGTAAGCGATTCATCTGCATTTTATGGAAGCGCATGTGTTCGCCAGTGCAAAAGGCACAGCAAAAGAAGCGACCCCAAATCCTCTTCCGGGACGTACGTGGACATCGCCGAAACAGTCGCGGGATGTATATAAAGTACACAACAACGAGATAACATCTTTGCAAAACGCATGCGCTGCTATTCAGACTGCCGTCAGGTGTGAAGATGCAGCAGTTTTTCGTAGCAGGCTATTGTTTGCAAGAACTCTCTCATCCACCGTAGGGACACAAAGCCAAATGGCTTGCTAGCCGTCTTTACCGTTATGTGTCACTTTAATGCTTTGTAGAGCCGCATGGCTGAATGCAGAAGCAGTCTTCCGGAGGTCCAGGTCTCCGCTTCGGAGGAATGGACTCTCCCTCACTGTAGTCGTTATTTTGTATCGACGGTAAACAGCTCCAGATGCTAGTGGGACTTGCCGATACAAAGAATTTACTATGGAAAGCGCCTTTTATGCGTCCGTGTCTATGCACACACGTACGAACATACAGCGTATACATGGGTTTTCCGATACAAAGAATTCGCTACGGAAAGCGCCTTGTATACATCCGTATCCATGCACACACGTACGAACATACAGCGTACACAGGTGTGCACGGAGAGGAAAAGTTGCAGATCAACGCAGAAGCGTCCGTGTTGAAACCCTGGGTCAGGACACTACAAAGCTAGTGCAAGCTTTCACCAGTGCCAAGAGCAGTCCGAAGCGAAGCGAAGACGATCAAGCGAGACATACGTCAACACTTGAAAGATGATGATGAATGGACTGAGAAATCCATGTGCACGAAGTAGGGCTTCTGGACATGGTCTGCACTCAATAAAGGACGGCTTGATCACTTCCTGTTCGAAGGGTCGCATGCGTACCATGTGACACTTCCCTGCAACGTTCCCTGCTGCTCCGTTTTGCGCTTCCTCGTTGCCTGGTTACCTTTTTTAAAAGACAGGAGGCTGCTGGCGGCCGGATACTCACTTGCTCTCTTCCTTTGGACGACAGCCACAGGAAAACCTCCCACGCAGGAGGCAGAGAACCTTGCATCGTCTATCGCAGGTACTTGATGGATAGAAAATGGAACGGTGAAGTAAAAAATCTCAGTGCAAAAGACAGCTTTCGGAGTACTTCAGCCGAACAGCCATCGTGAACCTCTAGCAGAAATAAACGTTGTAAAAATTACCTCTGTGAGTGCGTGTTGCTACCGGGTTTCACGTCGTTTCCAACTAATCTTTTCACGTAACGGAATCAGCACGATCCACATCAAATTGATTTGTCCCCGGTGTTCCCGTGGGAACCAGCCGGGGAACACAGATGAGCTGGCGCTATCATTCCCGCACAGCTAATGCCGAGTAGTTTTGAAGGGAGGAGAGAGCTGTTTCCAGCTCCTTCCTTCTACAGGAACTTAGTTTGCTACAACTTCTCGTTTGCCTGAATCACGCGTGCTTGCCTCATTTTAGTGTTAGTTCTTCATAGTAGCGCACCTGACGTTCTGACTGGCCACCCTTTCTTCGTTGTTTGCCGGTGAATGTTGCCTTGCCCTATTTACTAAAAACGTTGCTCGCCTGGCAATTCTGCCGAGTTTGTGGAATAAAGTTTGCTCCAGCAGCGTTTCTTGGCCCTGTCGGTGATTCTTCCGCGTACCAGCTGACTCCGTAGGACACCTTCCACGGGTAGCTGTTGAGTGTGTCTCACAATGGGAGTGGCATCCTTCCGATATACTGCAGACTTCGAACCGCGCGACCATTATGAAATTCCGGTGCATTGTTCTTTCCGCTGTGGACGTAGATACTGCCTCATTTTTCTCTCTGCTGTCGAATGCGAACAATCTGTTGCGTTCCTGAGGTAAGGGAGGCTCAACCGTCACATACAAGTGTATGTAGAACTGTGAGAGAGGGATTATTCCCGAGCCAAACTCTTAGCTTCGCATTGTAAATCCGTCTGCGATTTCCAAGAAGACACGCAGTGGAATGACGCTTGTACGAACAGAGGCGGTCGACAAGAATCGAGGAAGGAGGGAACGGTACCTATACGACACTGTGTGTTTATCCATATGTACACTCACGGGGCGTGTGTATCAGCGACAATAGGCTTGGGCTTCGCGGGTGCCACTCAGTGGCGTGTAGCACGCACCGCAAAGCTACAATGAAGACGCCGCAAAGCACTGTAAATTCGCTGAAGCCGGACCAGTCAAATCTCGCGAGAATTCCGCCAATAGATATGGCTACTCCAGACGAGCGCTTTCGAATGGCTTGCAACTATTTCAGAACACGGGGAGGGTAGTAACCCATAAAAATGCCGCAGAAATGCGCAGTAAAAAATAAGCCATTAAGATCTTTAAGAAAGTAAATAGAATATAACAGGCATCCGCTACCATGTGCTGCAGTACTCACGAAGCTTCGTATAACGATTGCTCAGTCGCAGAGACACATTAAAGTGCCCCTGTACACTGAGAAAATAAATAGTGTGGTGCCGCATTAGCGCGTGACTGTCGCAGTTCCATCGCAGCACTGACGCAGATGATTATACCGCCGTGTTACCCAGAAAACAGATCCGCCGTCACCCAAACATAAGGCATCTACATGACATCTTATATATGTGCTCCTGTCGCTCTCCTTGTCATGCTTACTATAAAAAAAGGTGTCTGTTTGTCTCACGCTCCACCAGGAAACGACTACGTGTTTACCCTTCGCTGCCGTGGCACACAATTCCCATTTCCTACTTGTTCACTTCTGCAAGTACTAGACTTTACTTCATCTACATAGAACATACAGCAGCCGCGACTTTAATGCGGTATTACGCGTACTTACTGCTCGCTACATAACTCATCTAAGACTCGTCAGCGCGATTTCTGCTCCGTGGACGAGGATTTGCGCTGATTATGGACATACGCATGAAAGGAAATATGTATACGTATACACGTGTATACACACGTGATGCAGCGCCTTACACAGACACGAAGGTACACTCGCAGAGTAGGTATCCATTGCCACATCTTTTCTCTGTGAAGCGCCTTCACGCTTCTGCACACTCTGCAACAGTCTTAGTTCGTCGTGTGCCATGCGGCAGCAGACGCGTTTCAACCTCTTGGTGTAGTACGCATCCACACCGCGCTCATCTTTGTAACCGTACCTAGTAAATGCCATGTGCATTAACTCTCCCAGCCGTGGGCCAGTGTGAGCAACGTTTGTCTTCGATGACTTTATGCTTTGCTACCATTTCATTCTCGGGCGGTCGTACCTGGCCAGGTGGGAAGGACAAGCTTGTATTTTTCAGCTAGAGTGCTGAAAGGGGCAGGACACAGGAGCAATACGCTGAAGGACGTGTAAGTAGTCACACGTGTGCACTACACAGCAGAGACTACAAATGAATACGATGAAAGGGTTATTAAGCGCATCGACGGATGACAATTAAGAGTCTGTCTATGCAAGGGAAAGGACAGAAGAAGAATTATTCTCTATCAATACACGCAGGCGCTCGAAGTCACAGGTCGACACAGCTGTAGATACACAGTATACACGAGGAACACTGTTCTACAGTCCACACTGCAGGGCACGTAAGAGAGTTCTTCTCTGGCAAGATCCTCTGGAAGACAGAAAACGGAGCAGATGTCCATTCCATTTGACATACCCCCTACTGCTGTGCTATGTAGAGCCGACACACTGCTCGATTCGAGTGGAATTTAAAAGTGGAGAACGGCCGCCTTCGAGCGAAACCATCAGCCTGGTAGTGCCAAGCGGAGTTCTGCGTCTCTAGAAAATGATCTCCAACAAAACCATACGTCACCCGCCATTACACGCACGTCGCTCTCCGCCGATCCGCAAGGGATGCAGCCAGCACCTGGCGGAGAGCTGATAGGCAGTGAAAGCCGTGTCTGGCCGGTGGCGTACGACCTGTAAGCACAACCTAGCAACGCCGGACGGAGTGCTTCGCTGGCACCGTATACATGAGTAGCGAGTATAACGGACAGACAAACTGGAAGGGCCCTAACACCACACATAACGTTAATGTGGCTTTTGTAGAGTGAAGCCATGCAAAATTCATCGAAACCTACCCGCACGTAGTGCTGAGATAACCACGCTAGAAAATGTGAACAGCTACACATATTCTGTATAATGCCACAGCAGAACTGAGGAACCACACAGACGTCCTCGCCCGTTAAGGTGCAGTCTCAAGTCAAAATCGGAGGACCAGTCACTTCTAGGCCGTTGCATTTGAGGCGCTGCGGGGGAGAAATTATCTGAGAAAGAGGGATACTACACATGAAACTATAAACGCATGAGGCAGTGCAGAGAATCCATTGTGTTACTCACTTTGTGGAAACCAAAAGAGCTTTCACCGATTCTAAACCCAGCTCACTGATTACTTCTTACAATGGACTATCGTTCCTAATGGAGTAGTATTGAAAAGATTGATAAATAGCTACTCTCTAATACAGTGGGTAGATGTAAGGAAAATGTGGGATCAACCGCTGTCCAGAAACAGACGGAGCGCATCACCGATTGCCATGAATTTCGCCTCGCGTTTTTATCATTCGGCGCCATCAGTGGCACTAAATTCCACTGGCGCGTCCACCTCAATCCAAGACCTCTATATATGTGAGTGTGTCTGCATGTCCGTAAGTGCAGAGACATTTGCACCTACTCACGCGTTTGTCATTCACGAGTAAGGCAAGTGTACAATGCTCTATCCGTTGCACATCAGTAAACATATACGCTTGCGCTTTTTGGCGTCAGCGCGTTGTTCCCTTGGTCCGTTTGCTTCCTGCAGTGATTCCTTCGCGCCAGAACCACGGGACCTTGTACTTGAGTGTGGCAGTGATTGCATGAGCGGTAGCAAGGTGATGTAGGTAACGCGAGTTCAGAAAATGCACTGTTTGGCAGCGGGATATGTGAAAAAGGAGGAATAGCAGCGACAGTAGGAGTAGTGGTAGTAGTAGTAGTAGCAGTAGTGGTACCAGCAGTGGCATTTTTGCATGTGTCAAAGTAGTGGTACTAGCGAGAATATGGAAAAAGTAGTATTAGTTAAACGCTGTAGTGTACAACAGTAGGAAACGGGGAGCGTAGCTAGAGTAGTGTGTCAAGCGCTTTAATGATTCCCTTCTTTCGCACTGTAGCAAACAACAAAAAACAGTATTAGTGCTACTGTTGCTATTTCCAGGACCCATTGTCACAGTCTGATAGAAGCAGCGAGACTATCATAAAGACACAGCGGCTAATAGCATGCGAAAATAGCAGTAATAGTAAGAGAGTCAATGAAGAACTCATAGGAGCATTTATGGGTCCAGTAGAATCCCATTATAGAAGTACGCGTAGTTCTAACAAAACCGTTGTAAACGGTTTCATATGAAGGATCTTATGAAAACAGGAAGGGACTTACGCAGGAACAAAACGTCCTCCTACGTAGTGCGTCAGTTCGAGGTCCTTCGCGAAAAGCTTTGGGGCCGTCAGCGATACAAGACAAACAGGTTTCAGTCCTTTACCAGAGACGTCCCCTACAGACGCAAGACATAACAATAACATCGCCGGCGAGAGTGGTGCGCCAAGACTTGTCTGCGAAGCGACGTCCCTGCGTGATTCTTCATCTGCAATGTACCTTGTGTAGCAAAAAAGCATTTTAGGTATTTTCTAGTAGAAAAGGCGGCAACTATGTAGATAAAAGTACGTTAGTGGCCACCACACAAAATGAGGTCTCGCCCAGTGTGACTCGAGTGCTCTCTCCATGTCTCTTTCCTGTCAAGGAATGAAATCGTGGAAAAAGTGTTGTGCGGCTACCTCTTATTAGATGAACAGCGTGACACGTTTCTTGGCTGTCTTGCAGTTACGTCGGGCGCGTTTGTTCGCTATGGGATTTTTGTGCTTGGACGTGTCTCTTGTGGCTGAATCCACTTGTCTCTTTCACCTGTTATGCGAGCTTGGGGATCTTCTTTGTTACGTATCTACAGGTGGTTTAATACCTGATGAACGAACAATTTTAACTCTTGCCTTCCCGGCGGCACAATGTGTCTATATCCTAAACTGCGTACTGCTCACTTCCCTTATATCTTGCTTCCCACCCTGTCTACAGCGTAGTCTATACGTATTCATCAAGGACGCAGGACTGCATCAACGGTTGACTTCTCAGCGACCTTCCAAATTTATATGAATACTGGAGGTCTTGGTCCGCCAACATCCGGGCGTTAGAAAAAACTTCTGTTCTCCACGTCTAAGGTGCGTATCAGGAGAGACGCGCGACTCTACCACTGTGTGATCTGGCACACATTTTCTTTTTCCTTGCTTCGTAGTCTACCTTCCGCGGGTCAAGATGTCCCCAGTTCCACAGGTGCTTGAGAACAAGCCGCTATATTTTTGTTTCATCTTCGGTCTAAGTTCTAAAACGTACGAATTATCATTTATTGCATCTGTGTCACCAGCGGACTTCTCAGGTGACAAGTAAATTGCCGACGGAATTTTCCCTTCCTGTTGTCGCTGATTATTTCTGTTTACAGCTACTTGCGAGAGCGTTACGTATTTATTCTTCCCCTGTTGGGAGCAGTCCGCAGTACGTAGCCCCCACCCAACCAGCGATCTCTGTCTTCTTTTGCTTCTAGCCTATCCTGTCTCCCGTTCCTTGTACATGCCTTCTTGCTCACACGGGGCAGAATATGTGCGTATATGTTTGTGTTGGCCCTACCACATCTGATTCAGCTATTCAGTGTCCCGGAAGCCTCCTTTCTGCGACGGGCTTCAAAGAGTAGAAATACTTCATCAGCGTAGAAACCACGCAGTTTTGGTTGCGGTGATTTTGCACGAATGAAAAAAATAAGAAACTTCAGCCGTTTGACCTATACGCACGTCTTACTGTTCTACTTAAATGTAAGGGTGACTACAGGGCTGCTATATGTGGCGTAACCCGATTTTCGCCGCTATCAATGTGGCAGCCTGATGTTGCAAATAAATCTCACCCCGAAGTATAAAAGGTGACACAGGAATTACTAATAAGTTTTCTACTTCGTGTGTAGTGTTTGATCGGTCACACATGCGCAGCGCACGTATCTACGTGCGAGTGAATTTTCCGAAGACTCCACGAGGGAACGCTACACCTGACGCTCGTTATGGTGTGACAGGCTCAGCAGTCAAACCTATTTCATCCGTCTCTCTGACGACACTTGCCGTTTCCGTGTTCATATTTCCTGTTTGTGTCGATCCCTAAACCGTAGCGGTTACCGCGTGTGTTTATTTTGGTGAACACCTGTCTGTGTGTGTACGTGTGTACACGTGTATGCATGCGTATGTGTATGCATCAGACGGGGCACGCAAGACATATACAACCCCCGATCTTAGCCCAGTATATAAAATCCAAACGGGCGGTTGCACGGACGCCGTCTCTGCACAAAGGTAGTGCAGTCTGTGTGTGTGTATATATATACATTACTTATCTAAAGATAAGTGGTAGAAGAAAGATTGTGGGCAGCAGGTAGCGTAAAATTTACACACATGTGTACATGTATTTGTATGTACGTAAGTCGGTGCTCCAGCCTCCGGTCAACATCGGATGAACGCAGAAGCCTTCCTGTAGGCAGCAGGTGAGGAAGATCGAGTCACGAGGAGAGTGGCAATATCTTCTCAGTGAGTGTCATGCTTTATGAATTCTACTCTTCATTTCTCTGGACATCTCCACAGCCAGTGACTTCTGTACCCAGGTCGCACACACATATAAAGAATGAGACTCACCCGCTCATCCGCTGTGGTCGGGGCGTCGTCTTTGCCGTCAGGTGCACGTGAAATGGTGGTGCGTCTACCTACACAAGTAGGTCGCTATACAGACAGGTCTTATGGATGTACGTGACCTGTCGAACTGTAAGTCTTCGAATAGACACACTGCAGAAAACTGTGTGTGATGATGTACGGATTATATATATACTTACGTAGCCCCTGGCGCACATACACTATGAAGAAAGTATGTGACGTGTACCTAGTGTATGGTATAGGGAGCAGGCGAAAAATGCGCACAGCTTCTTTTCCACCAAAATTAACGAACTTCTCGAAACAGAAGACTTTAACGGCGACGCGAGAGACGCCATGCATTGGTGGAACACAGAACAGATGCTGCACTAGTGAGACATCCGCCTAGTCGTGTTCTTGAGGTAAACTCCCTGAAACTCCCTTTTTTCATAATCGGTGCAAGCACATGCAGAGTTTTACTTATTTTCAGGCACGCAAATGTGTGGAAGCCTGAGCAGATGATATATTATAAATGTATAAAAGCAAGCAGGTGTCATTATTTGTAGGGTGTAGAGCGAACCTCAAGAACTTCAAACGGCCACTCAGCTTTTGCAGCAGGCTTGTTATATATATATATATATCTGTACAGAGAAGGAGAGATACAACCACGTGTTACGCCTCCGTGTCTATTCGAATCACTACTGATATATGCTTATATATCTGTGTGCCAGCAGACCAGCATTCCTAGCAGATTTCACACATATATATATATACACACATAAACATAGGTGTATGTATTCACACACATTGTGTGCGTACAAACAGACGAATACAGACACACTGGGTATACAGGTGCTGTTGTACGCTTGTATTGTAGACCGTGTGTACACAAGCGTGTGGTAAAAAGAAGCATGAGCACTCGACAATTTGAACAAAATTCCCACTACACAAGAAGTGTCTCACCTTGTTCGACGTCCCAGCCAGAAGGCACATCCACAGCGACAACGGGAATGTTGGACTGCTTGATTTTTCGCAGTACGTCATCGAAAGGGGGACGCAGCGCCCCTGTGAAACTGAAGCCGAAGATCGCGTCCACCACCAGCGTATATATAGAGAAATCTACGAAAAGAGAAGGCGACGGGCATAACGAGGGCAACGCAGACAACGAGACACCGTTGACGACGTCGCACGGTGACTACGCAGGAGCCGGCTCACGGAAGTCAGTCACATCAGGAACGACCTACTATACACGTTGATCTTTTTTCACTCACTCTCCAAATACGTATAATGCTGTACGTGAGCACTGTGTTGAGAAGAGGTCAGGGAAAAGAACTGCAGTGCGACGAAAGAGTAAGACACGCGTGCGCGTAGCCCTACAGAGAAGAACATCTATACATCTACCCATATATGTAAATATATGATATGGACGTCGGAAAGGCGTGCACAGGAGAGAAAGTAGAGCACACACGAAAAAGTGGACGCATGCATTCACGTGGATGTAGGGGCCTCAACTGCAACGCATACAAAATTTACTGTTGATGTATGGTGCCCGTGGGACGACTACACACATGAGCATATAGTACCTGTGTACGGCATATTTAGCATAGTTATACAAATACATATATATATGTATATGTATACGAAACCTACAATACGGATAAACATATATATATATATATATAGAGAGAGAGAGAGAAAGACGGATAAATAGACGGATAGATAGGTAAGGTCCTTAACGCGTACGTAAAGCCCTGGGTGCATGCACCTTTAGAACCGCGCAGCAACAAAGAACACTTACAGGATGCACATGCCTACCGCTACAGATAAACACTCTATAGTACGTTTGCTCTAAGGGTTAACTGCCTCTGTCCACTTCGTACACGCCTGTAAGGGCACCCAAGGATCTCCTTCGCACACATCTGGCTAGTTACGTATGATCTTGCGTGAGAAGGGCCGACTTATACGCATACGCATACACATACATACACATATACAAGCGTACAGATTTACCACCACTGCGCAGTTGAAGACGACGCAATCGCAACAGCTGCAGCAGCTCTTTTCGGGTATGTACTTATCTATCTATCTATCTATCTATCTATATATATATATATGCATATCTCTGTCTCTCTCTGTCTCTCTTTCTATACACAGATGGGCGCGCAGCACGGGTGGTTGCAGTAATTGACCCAAAGTGAACCTTCTCTCGGGTGTATTATAGCAACGGCCACACACCGCCTTCGCACGCACAAGTATTTTCATCTTCGTAGACACAAGTACGTCGTTGCATTGATGCCTGCATGGGTGGTATGGCTCTGAAATCGCGCACCTCATACACCTGTACGTAAGTAAACACGAATTTCTATGGTTTTGTAGTCAAAGATATACCATTGGGTCTGGAAACACCTGTACAGCTCAACGGTCACTTTTTTTAGCCAGTCAGAGCATCCGCACACATATGTGTCTATTCATATCTGTGTGTACACACATATGCGCATACCCACAGACAGAATTATCCGAGTACAGCCTTGTCCATGTAGAAGGCGTCTCGCTATCTGAACCAGCACGCAGACATACGTATAAATCTACTCCCAAATACAGGCACACGTACACACACGCAGAGGCACACGAACCCGTACACAGAGAGAACCCGTTGATTCTTCTTTGACTCTGCGATGCGTGCGACGGTATTCTTGCGGACGTCTTAAAGGCAGCGAAGTGTTTTTTGTACAAAAAATTCCCCAGCACGACTAACTGACGCGATTCGAAAAATGTAGACAAAATTAGAGACAGGGGGACAGAGAGAGAGTAAGAGGGAAAGTGCGAGATAGTGAGAGCGACAAACATCCGTCTGCGTAGCGGAATATGTACGCGGAGCAGAGCTTCTACAGAACATGAACAGAAAATCCAGGGGCACCGAGGTACGCTACGTGAGCCGTCTTACAGGGCAGCGGCCCTCGAGAACAGCGTGTAACCGCACGCTGCGTAACTCAGATTTTGGCGTGTACGTACTGCATATTTTCGTGCGTACAAATATGTCCGCGTAGCAACGACTATACGACAGAGGCATGCACGCAATGTTGACGCCTTCTCTAATGCAAGAAGACATATATCTGTAGCCTTCCTGTTAGTATCCAGAGGCACCTACAGGAAGTAGTGGCCTTCCTCCTAGGATGTGAAACAGACAAGCAGATAATCGTGGCCTTTCTCCGAATACATATAATATACATATATACATATATATATAAATATATGTACAGAGCACTAGACATATTCTGTACACGACGCGCAAACCTAGTGCTTTTGACAGTGTACGTACACCACGTCGTACAGTTAATGGGGCCTCCTCTTCTCTGCACGACCCCGCTACATACAGAACGCGTGAGTCAGTTCATGCTTCGCCGCTGCTCTTCAATGTTAGTTCGATGATGTAGGGGGAGGGACGCTACGTCCAAACGTCTTTTCACAATATTTGTGTGGGGTCAGACTCCCCACACATACTCATATATACATACATATA
Organism: Sarcocystis neurona; assembly: GCA_000727475.1. Lineage (NCBI taxonomy): Eukaryota > Apicomplexa > Conoidasida > Eucoccidiorida > Sarcocystidae > Sarcocystis > Sarcocystis neurona. The sequence goes on from KL647325.1 coordinate 356,476, forward strand.
TATATATATATGTCTACAGAGTGCGGTCGCTCAGCATGGCTTAGTGAGCAAAATAAGGCATTCTGCCTGGTATTCAGATACTCGCGCTGCTGGTGTCCCTCCCCGTAACACCTTCTCGCTTCACGTGGCACGACGCGCCCTCTCCTTTCACGTCTATCCTGCGACACTCCGTTTACTAAGTCACAATGGCTCCCGTGTTTCGTGCTCCTGTAATTTTTTATGCAGCCGCTTATTCAACGGGTGTCACGTGGACACCAATACACACACACAGAGACACACATACACACACAGAGAACACTACGTCTGAAGAAGAGTAATGCGCAGCGGAACCAACGAAGTGGTTTGATTCTGGCGCACGTGCTACTGCTAAGATACAAGCCCTGTGTATACATAGCTACACAGCATAGGTGTATATATGTGGGGAGCGGTATACGGGCCTGCTATCTAGATCTACCAGGACCGCTTGTCACCACTAAATATACACGTAACAATGTACCCCGTGTAGATATACTTTCATATATCTTGCACCAGTATACACATATATATATATATATACACACGTAGGAAGCGGTAGAGGAGAGGGAGGAGTCTGATGGCCGTGAAAGCCTGCAGGCAGATACGCAGGCGCGCGTGATCGTCTCGGCAATACAGTGGCATGCGTACACACAAACACGCACACGTATACACCTCTGTACGTCTCCGTGTTTACATACCCCAGTAGACACCCTTTCACACACAAGCAGACACGTAGACGAACATAAAGAGCTGTCGCTATTCCCAGATGTATAGGCAATTCCTCGTATATGTACACACACAGATAACGCACAAGTATGCAAGTGTGCGTATGTACGTATGTGTATGCACAGATATGTGTATATGAATGTAGATATAGATGTGTCTGTACAAAGGTGTGGCTGTGTACAAAATGACGTACACCTGGACATGCACAAGTGTACAAGTAAGTGTAGCTTACACGTACACTGAGAGACAAAGACAGAGAAGAAGAGAGGGCTCAAGGAAGCGAATGGAAAGAATACCTTTTGGTTCCTCTTGGAAAACGGATACTTTATGCTGCTCCAGCTGCTTCACGAGCCTCTGCAGCACCGCAGTAAGGAGACAGTATACGCAAGCAGTTGCGGCTGTCAGCCAGATAGAGGCAGAAAACGTCTGCAACAACAAGCAGTTCGCTTTTCTCATACTTGCCCAAAAGAACACCCAACAAACGAACAAGGCTGACTCCCTTCTCAAAAAAGCAGTCAAAAATATGATGCAGCTAAGAATAGGCTCGCACCATCCCCAAAGACCTACTCATACATACACGTATATGCACTTTACACAGGGGTAAACACGTGTCTCTGCAATTACACACAGACGTATATTACTTTGCATATTTTGACGTAAATATTTACTATAAATATATGTGTTTTCATTGGCACAGATCCAAGTATAAATATAGTCATACACTGAGGCATGTAGGAATTCCTACGTGGAGAGGTCGGGACAGATATATAGAATGTCAAGTACGAACCTCGCACGTGCGTGACTGTATAAACAGAAACGTCTGTTTATATATGTATATATACGCTGCTGCAAGGGGCTATGTGGATTTATATATATATATATATACATACATATACATACGTATATGCTGCAAGAAGAGAACATGTGGAGCTTTGTCTACCTATCTATACCCGTATATTTACACACATATATATATGAATACGCGACGTACACGTGGACGTGAGATGACATGGATGCGCCTATATTTATGCATGTCTTCCGGACTGTCTGCATATTTTCCGGGGTACATATGAATAAACAGAAATCCATATACATGTCCGCGTACGTATATTCAAATATACGTGTATGTGTCAATGTTCATCTGCACATGTGCGCATATACACATGTATATATATGAGTGTATATGTGTGTACACGTATGAATATATGTACATACAAGTATACACACGCATACGTAGATATATATATATATATACACACACCACTGTGCGCGTGCATGTTTCTAGGGACAGTGCCCATAGAAAGACGATTCACGTAGTTATATATGCCAACTACTTTACCAGTGTACGCTTGTACATTACAACATACATATATTCATAAAGATATATATATATGTAGGTATACATGTACACATATAAGTGTGCATCTGGGTCTGCCTGACGTTTAGAAAAACCTGCCGTGACAGCCCACCGGTCGTTATACACGCGTATGAATTTACTTTCTTCTGCGTACACTGATGTACACATGTGTGAGTCCTACTGTATGTATGAGTGTCGCTATATTGATATGCAATGCGAGGTTGTGCTCGCACACGTAGACGTGTAGATATTTACGTGTAAAGAGTGGTGTATGTACGGGTATATACATTGGCGTACATAGGCGTACATGTGTGTATATGTATATCAGTGTGTATGTGCGTATATATGCACGTGCATGTACAGACGCGTATGCAGCGCCACAGCGGAATGTTCTCCTGGTGAGAGCACGTCAACTTACACGCTCGTGCATGCCTACCAATATGTATTTATAGTGTGGACACGCATACATAGACAACGAGTTGATACAGTGCAAAGGACCTGTACAAGTTTTTCTGCGGAAGCAGGCGTTGCAGCAAGAAGTGCTTTGATATCTTGCCATAATAACAATGCGTCCAGCAGATGTGTATGTACTTCACATACATATATACACACATACGTGTCTGCACGCATTCGTTACTACGTCTCTTTCTCTCTCTGTGAAAACATATACACATATATACACAGAGTATAAAACACACAGTCGCATAGATTTTATTGGCCAGCTGTATACTAACTTCATTACACAGAGATGCGTGTAAGAAGAGATCTCCACAGGCGGGATTCATGAGTATTCATATATACGTAAATGTACGCAGACGTCATCCATAGCTTACTTCGTGTCCCTTTCGCTTACCTGAAAGACACACACATACACAGATATATTTGTATATACATGGTATGGACGTGTGTACATCTGTGCGTCTGTAGAGACCTGTATATACGTGTATGTGGATGAACATATGGATAAAAAAGGAAGGACTGTCAAAGAGACGAACCTGATAGAGATCTTTCTGGCCTGGCTTTGGGTACCAGGTGTCCACATCAAACCCGAAATGCGTGAGATGTCGCGCAGCTACAAGGCCGTCTCCTCCGTTATTGCCTGGCAGGCGGGGGACCACATCGTAAGTAAGACAGAGAGAGCCATGCCCCGCTAGCAAGTGGAAGCGAAGGCCAGGGAGAAGAAGAAAAGGGAAGAAAAAGGCAAAGCGAGGAACACGACGAAGACGGGAATGAAGAATAAGAAAAGGGAACAAAAGAGAAGGGAATGAAGGGTATGCAGCCCAGCTCGTGTACACGCGGGCACACTTACGGCAGTGGAACACCACAGACATGGAATACAAACATAATAGAAGGATGAGCCAAAAAAGTGAGGAAAAGGACATACTGTGGAGCTACAAATGCAAGAGAGATGTAAGACAGAATGTTGAAGTGAGGGAGAAGAAGGTGCTTCTACTGTGCACCAACACCAGCACACCAGACGTGGGCAGGAGGGACGGGTGGGAGTAAAAGAGAACGCTTCAGGAAGAAAAAGAAGAACAAAAAAGAAGCACCAGTGGACGACGGAGGTGGGTCTTAGACAGTGTTCCGCAAAGTCAAGTCCTGCTTTTTTACACCTCTCAGTCACACCCACCACCAGCATGAGCGGGACCCGCAGCAACAGCAGCGAGAAGCACAAAAGAACAGCAGCAGCAGCAGCAGCAAAGCAGCAGGAGGAGGACAGCGGCAACGGCACACCGAAGAAGTAACAACAGCAACGGAGAAGGCAGCGACAGGCTCAACAGCAGCAGCAGAGGCGGCTAAGCGGAACTGCACCAAAGAAACGGCAGCCGCGGTGGAGCGTGTGGTGACAGCAGCTATGGATGATAGGTGGATATCAGACACTGCATGCAGCACAGTTTCTCGTAGCACGTAGTTCTGTCAGCTTCTTCCGCAGCAGTCGCATGGGTGACTGCTGCGAAATCTACACTTGGCGGAAAGGAAGCCACACGAAGAATGTTGTACTATTTACTACTACCAGTACTACTACTACGAGTGCGGCTACGCATACATATACGTGGGGGTGTGCGTACAGGGTCAGACCGGTTAGTATACATGCGCGCCGAAGCGTTGGTGTGTGTGCGGAAAATGCGACTTGGCCTCTGAATATCAGTGCATCCGTACATGTCTGCCAGAAAATGCTGTCTAGGAAAAATAGACACGTATATATGTCCACACACAACCTACATGGAGAAGTGGCCGCCTACGTCTGCCAAACTACGTGTTAATACGCATGTCCGTATGTACGTGTCGCACACGCAGTGAGTGACTCATACATCTAGAGATTCACCTAGTGTGTCTACGTAAGTGCTGACACACTTTTGTGGAGCGCCAGTAGACAAACATACACGTCCTGATATATACATATATATACACGTATAAATTTACAGACCCGTATATAGAGAGGAACAGAGACGAGTTTACATAAGCCCACGTATTCAAGCGTTTCATGCACTGTAATTCATATTCAGACACATGTGGACACAACGGAGTAAAAAATGTTTACATATATATGACTAGAGCGAGACCTGTATTTCCGTGGAACACGTGTGGATACAGGGGAGTAATGGACCTACACATATATATATATATATGACTAGAGCGAAAATTGTCCTTCCTCTCTGCAACACACATATTTACGGACACGTAGAGAGGTACGTCTCGGGCTGCATATCTATGTGTGGAAACATCTGCGATGTGTTACAAGCAAGGATCAACGTACGTTGACAGAGTGCGCACCTGCGCAAACGTGTTGCCGAAAGATAAATGCACTGCCGCAGCTGGGTACACGGACGCAGGTCCGCGCATACTCCATAGAGAGGACAGTTTTCTTACACAGACATCCACACCAACATCCCTGCGCTTCTACCTCTTCATCGTATCCCTACATATGCCTCTCTCTTCCCATCATATTTCCACGTGTAGGTCTCCCTTGCTATCATATTCCTACGTATATAAATTTCTCTGCCCACCGTTCTCCTGCGCATACGTCTTTGTCCCCGCCATACTCCTACACACATGTATGTACCCACCGTTGCACTACGTATTTGTACCTGTCTGCTTAGCCTGTTTCTACGTACACATATGCGGATCTATAGACATGTCTGTATATGTATTCCTGGTTGGACGTATCGTATACGGGAGAAGACAGGGAGGCCAGGTCAGGTTTACAAATGTAGAACAGAAAGAAAGCGATAGATAGACAGACGAATTAGCCGCCTTTCAGGAGGACAAGAGGAGAAGATTAGGTATACAGGAAAGGCTTCGTGTACTGGTGTGGATGAAATAAGACGTGTGTCAACACAGATGTCTACGTAGACCTACAAATGCGTACATGTACATAGGCATGTATGTACACACGCAGATGTGTGCAGTCACAGGTACAAAGGCGCAAGTGCGGAAATACATCGCCAGTGTGTGGCAGAGACATGCATATATATATATATATCATATCACATGGATATATGTGTAAATAGGTACGTGTATCTTTATGTTACGTATGGACATACACATATATCATCCAGTGAAAATACACAGAGCCGTATCGGGACACAGATTCATTTAGAAGTCTGTGCTTCACAGACGGACACATACGCGAGCTTATTCACTCATATGTGGGCAGACACAGAGGGGCGCAAACATACAAGCTAGTACAACTGGACGTAAGGTGTACACACACAGATTTGCACAGAGGTAGCAGGTGCGAACACGGACACAACAAAGGATAGATAGAATTCTGATTAGATTCAACATTTCTCCATAGCGATGTGGCACGTGTTTGTGCGTCTTACAAAACAAGATCCGGTTACACGTAGGGGACGCATCTGCATAGACATACACGACACGGACGCACACATAGCTAGGGAGCGTGTGCGTACACCGAGCTAGGAAAAAGCGTTTTTTGGTTACTCTGCATATAGTCGATAGACGCGTATTTATACGTAGAAGTTAACGAATACACAAATAAACATACGTCTGCGCCGATTCACATGTATATAGATCTTCTCTGTGTGCGTGTGGGTGTGCTTGTAGACGTATGTGAACACATATTCATACAGGTACGTTTGCGTATGAATAATATGCTTAACAAAATACACATACGTACCAATACCTAGATATGCGTATATACGTCCGTCTCTAAAGTAAGATGCAAGTATGTCCAGGCGTTTGTATGCTGGAGAATTACGCCGTCATGTTCCCCACCAGGGCCGCAAACAACAAGAAGTTTCCTCGGTCCGCTGCGTGCAGCAGCAGGCGTAGCAGCAGGAGTAGAGGAGGAACAAGAGTGGAAATCTGCGACGGCCTGCGCGACGCTGAGACCTGCAAGCTCCATCAGCTGTACGTACACCGAAAGTAAGTTCCACACGAGTAACCGCACCAGGATCCGGCACGGCATGAATTTTCCAAAAGATGCACCACATACACAAGTAGGCATATATATATTTATACATATACACGTAGATAGATAGATAGATATATAAGCACTTTGTATACACGTGATACACACAAATGCTGCATATTCATGTATAGAGCTACATCACATACAAGTACATCCTTATATATATATACATATATACATATATATAGATAGATAGATAAACAGCTACATTCATGATACACGCATATGTTTGGATATGTAGGTATAGAGCTAAAGTACACACACCTACATCCTTATATATACATATATATGCATACACATAGATATATATATATATATACAGAGAGAGATAGATAGATAAGCGTCACGTATATACATGGTACACACACGTGGATGTATATGTATGTGTGGTGCCACATCATATATAACAACATGGATACACACATATACGCATACATAGATAAGCACACGTATATGCATGATACACATATGTGTGTATGCATATGTGTAGTGCCACCTCTTACATATTAGCAACGTACACATATACACATATGCCTATGTATGTAATGCACGTATTTAGAGACTGCAGCACTCCTCTGCTGTGTTACGCGTGCCCGACGCTGTGAATGCTTTTTTTCCCAAACGGGCACATACGGTGAAACCTGTGCAGTCCACATTTCCACGTGCCCGCGTACATAACGTTTTACGTGTAGGAGTACACGCACTGACGCATATGTGACCTTAGAAATGCAAGTTCTCCCCAATGTGTATTAATGTACACACACACATGTATACATACATACAGACGTTCGGTTCAATTCTCTTGTGCCTGCACACCGTTTTGTACGTACACGGCAATATGTATACACAGGTATGTGTATGTCGATGTGCAGACACGTATACCCGCTTCTGTCAAAAAGTGCGGGTTTATATCTCCCCCTATCCACTCATACGTGTGTGTTCTTTCACATCGATAACACACCCACATATATGTAAATAATATACTTTTTCATGTGTACCATCATACGTGCGTAGCTTCTGGTGTGCGTACATAGCTGTGCCTCTATATTTCCGTATTGCAAATAACCATATCCACCGTGACCTACAAAGAACTACATATATATATACACGTGTCCCCAAAGGTACACGTATAAGAACTATATATATATACACACATGTCTCCAAAAATACATGTCAATATGTATATACGTATATAATATATACGTAGATACTTATATATTTTACATGTATGCATAAGCGTATATGTGTGTGGTGTGTTGTACAAATTTTTTTTTTGATGTATCCGTAAAAATGGACACAAGATTTACGGAAAGTGTACCTGATCAACGGAGTAGCCCACGTGGGGGCCCATCAAATCAGCGTCGATCTGCTGCGCCTGTTCCTGCGTCAGGTACTACCCAACAACAGCCGCGGCACCAGCAGCAGCAACACCAGTGCCAAGAGCAGCAGCAGTGGCAACAGCAGCCGCAAGAGGAATAGCGGATGCACCACCAGAACCACCAGGAGAAGGAGCAGCAGCCGCGGCAGTGCCCATGTGTACCGACCTATTTATATGCATATATATGTATACACATACTTATATATATACAGAGCTACATCTATATTCCTACGTCTAAGCATACCTAAATATATATTTTTGAATACATCCGTATGCTGATATACGCGTCCCCACAAATCTATATCCACATGAAGCCGCAAGACGAGCAACAGGAGAAGAGACCCAAGGACGTCAAGGCGCAGCAGGAGCAGCCCAGCCGCACTAGTATCGGCAGTCGTAGCAAAAACAGCATCAGCGGCAGAAAGAACTCACAAACGGCAGCAGAAAGAACTTACAAGCAGCAGCAGAAAGATCTCACAAGCAGCAACACAAGAAGAGGGAAAGCAGCAGCAGCAGCAACAGCAGCAGTAACACAAGCAGCAATAGCAGCGGCGACAGCACGACAGAGCACTTGGGAAATGCTCGTGTGTCAGTTGCCTACTTGACGCGTCACTCGGAGCGGAGAGGTACAACGTATGATTGCAGTGAATGTGCAGAGTACGCGTACATGTATCTTTATTCGTTCGTGTATGTATATATGTATAGAAATATACGGCTACACATATGTGTATCTACATAAATACATTCATAGGAGTGCGTGTGTGTCCACTTTTATAGATGTCATGCAAAAGTTGTACTCAGGTCGCACACGTATATCGTCCACATAACTGTATATATATACATGTATATATATATATACACATATACACGTAAACATTCCGTAGCTACACGTATGACTCGTATGTGTTCGTGCGTATCCGTCTGTCACAAATACAGACACGTATGCATGTAGTATATACATCTATGAAGCACACAGCACTAGGACGTGGACTGTGAGTGAGTGCGCCTCTCAGGAGGTGCGTGGCGTGCATGTGCATGTCCATACATTTAAATATCCATAAGTACTCATGATATTCGTGTATATATATACATGTATATGCACAAATGTAAAAATACATATATATGTATATATATATGTATGTGTATACATATATATACATATATACCCACACAGAGGCACACACGCGTCTCTCTCTCTATATATATATATGTAGTTATGTTTGTGTATTTATGTTTGTGTATGCCTATATCAGCCTGCGTCCTGGAGAGATAAATGCATACGTATGTGTGGCAGCCGTGACTGTCTGCTTAGAGAGCTGCTGCAGGGCGCGCAGCAGACGACTGTGGTCAACGATTCCGTCGCATTCAACAGTGCGTCCTCCACACGATACACACAACTACATGCATGCGTATCCAGAAAGAAAGAAAGAGGTAGACGGCTATATGTACATATATATATATATATATATGTACACTAACTACTTGTACGTATCTATCAGTGAACTTTATGACATTATACGGAGACACACAATTACGTAAGTCTTTCTCTCTCTACCTGTGTACAGAAATGTATGAACATATCCTTAGGAGTTGTGCATCTCTGTACATTATATGTATATAGGCGCACACCGACACGTCTACAGAGACATTCGTAAATACAACACGTATGAATAGACGAGTAGTGTAGTATTTCTCTGGGGTCTTGAACATTGGACAGGCACTTCTTTTTCGCAGGCTGCTGACCGACCGGCTGTCTCCATTCTTTGAATTTATCCTTGACCTTACCGAAATGCTTGCTATATCCATCTTCCGTGCCGTTGGAACCTTAAATTCTCGGCTGCCTGGCAGGGGCTGTCTGCAGCTGCATGTGCCGCAACGAAAAAGCAGAAAGGTGAGAAGTGAAAAGTGCGTCTGTAGTGACGCGATGCTAGGCAGCAAAAACTTACTATCTCAGGCAACAGGTAGTTTTGTTCTGGGTGAAATACTAACGTTTGAAAAGAATCACTGTCCAAAAAATCTTTCAAACGAGAAGCTTTCCAGTGTGAAGAACGCTTGCACGTACATGCGCATGTCATCCGTATGAAGACCTATACGTACATATACATTTCAACACACATACATATATGTAGACATGTAATGCACGGTTACACACGTAAATGTAAGAAAACATGCAGGTATCCATCTATGTGTGCACACTAAAGGAGGTATACACAGAAGCAGATGCAAAAGTGCATGAACAGCGGCGGCGCAGTCAGTCTCATGTCAGTTGCCTTGCGTATTGATTGGAGGTGGGGGAACGGCTGCCGGGCGACATACACGTATTTTTTCCACTACGTAGCCGCTACCAATACGTGGAGACAAAAGCGCATTGTACATGCAGACCTAGCACCGCGCCGTACTGCATTGCGCGCGCGTGAAGGGTGAAGGTACTCACAATAAAGAAAACATAGGCCGAGGAAACGAAATTCCGGCAGATACACTAAAGAGACGCACATCAATCTTACATGTATTCTCCTCACATGTACACGCATGAAAGTACTTGTAAATATACTTATTTGCGCATATATACACGTATTCATAGACACGTGAATCCTCGCTTATACTCGTACGCACATATATATATATATATACATACACACCATACGCCTCACCAGCACCCGTATCATACATACACAGCCACATCCTCGTACGTTAAAGTATATGCAGATATTTACGTATTTAGATGCACAGAAGGCCCACCGTATACGACTATGTCGGGCATATACACAAAGATCCTTGCGCGCATGCCCATACAGGCTAACGCGGAAGAGTATGGTGAAGCAATGGCATAATACTTGTCTTCTCTCGAACGAAAGGCGGCAACGATAGTGCAGCTGCCGCCGCTGCTGTGTTTCGCGTTTCTCAGTGGCGATGCGATATGCCCATCATCGTGTAGCTTCGTTACACCTACGATGAACGGCCCCATCAATACTCTCTCTTCTGTAATTGTGTCTTAACGATTACAGTGTCCTAGAAACCAAGTGGTCTCGATGAAATCTGGAAACACAGTTTGTTTGCCGTTTCGTGCGGTAGTGTGCAGACTCGCCGACGGCGATCATCCGTTGCAGAAAGCTACGAGGACGAAAGTTGGCACAGACATGCGCAACAAACAAAGGGAAGACGAAAAAAATTGCAGAGAGACAAACAAATAAATTGCGAACCGAAGAACACATTGATACAATCCAGCGAAGTAACGCATCGCGTTCATGGACGACAGAGCACCGTGCGGAGACAAGCTCCCCGCTAGGTAGTCCTCTGCTTGTTCTGACGTGCTGTACTGTGTGCTACCTAACAGAGAAAGACGCCCTGCTGAGGAAGAAGAAAAAAAAAGAGAAAGCGTTCTGCAGCCTTTTATGGGTGAAGGCGGAGATTCACGTTGTAGGGATCTCTATGCATCTTTCCGCACCAGAGTCAAGCTAGGGGAAACCCTATCCACTTAGGCAGGAGAATTCCTTGTACTTTAGGTGAACGAACGACTTCTGGTAGAAAACACTGCATCTGCCGGCGGCCAGACGAGACACTGCAGCATCGGTACACCAGGTCGCTAATCAGTACACGCAGTGCATTGGGGGATACAGATGGTGCTGAACGTGTAGAGACTCGTGACATCCCAGTTTCAAGCTTTAAAGACACCACACGGGATGCGTTTCAAAAGGCGATGAGCAAGCTGTTCAGCGGCAACGTAATAATTCGTCGGACACATTTACCTTGTGCCCACAAACGCGAAGGTGCGCGCGTGCCGCGGGTCACGCGTTAACAACAGATTCGTCTCCTTCCTCTTGTTCGACAGATGCCCAGGGAAATTCCTGAGTAGCTCTGATTCCTCCTTGGAAAGGCGCCCTTGTTTCAGAAACGACGGCTGCAATGTGAGAGAGGTGCCGCGGTAGACAGGGGGGTTATACCAAGGTACGGATGGTAGTAGATGCGGCGGGCGAGGGGGTCGGAGGGAGATCCCTGTAGCCAAAGTCATAAGCATGACATGGTTACGATGTACGTTGCCTCGAGGATAAAACATTTGTGCGCTGGAAAAGAAATGGTAAGACGAAGTGGTTCCATCGAACAAGGCCGCGAGTGTGCAAGCCGTGTCGCACACGACTCGCCAGGGGGAAAAAAAGTCTACTCCCACCCGAATGACACCTTAAGCGCACACGGTTTGTCAGCGGTGTGCTGGGAAATAGAACTCTGCACGCACATTGGTTTCTCTACGGTAGCGCAAGTCTAAATTTCTTTTGTCTTTGCCTTTCATGCCTTAAAATGAGACGGAGTCCCTTCGAGGGTGTAGCAGGCCCTGCGGTGTGCGGGTGCTCCACCGAACACCGCTCCGTAGGGGGACTACTCTTCCGCGTAAACGGGGCTGAAAATCATGAAGATTTACGACAGAAAACAAGAAGAGAAGCTATAAGTCTATCCGTTCCATTCGGTAATTGACGCGGACCACGCGGCTAGCCACTGTCAGAAGGTGTTAACCAGCACCTGACGCTTAAGAGCTTTGACACCTGAGTACACTCCCACGACAGCCAGAAACTCCATTTTTTTTCGGTGGCGAGCTCTGTACACACGAAACTTACCGCCAGCTGGAAGTGACGAATGACTACATATGAAATTTGTGTGTGTCCCCTTGCGTGTCTGCCCGCACGACGGCGGTCGTCTGTGCGTGGTAGAAGGCAGACAAGGACTTCCCCATACAATGCGCTTCCAATATTAAAAGAGATGCGCTCTATCTCATGCTTCAGCCACAAACTAGAAGGTGTCTGATGATGATCAGCTGTAAAATCTGCAGTGTGGAGAACTGTGACGGACACAATGAAGACAGAAACACCTTCGAGTTGATCTTGAGGTTGAATCTCTACAGTGTACAGCAATGAAACAACGGAGTACGAGAGGAAGATATTTCCACCTTGTAGACACTTCCTGTTGTAAAAAGAAGTCCATTTGGATACAATAAGTAGTACAAGAAACGTTCATTACATGTCTTGCACGTAAGCTCACTGTACTCAAGTATTTATCTTGTGTTCGGTACCGCACGACTTCGTCAGCGTGCCGTATATCTTCTGGTATACCACATTCGTAACCTACGTAAGTACAATATACATTCGTTGGGGGCCACACTTTCTTCCTCGTACCTCAGTGTTCCCCATAGTCACGCAGGACGAAAACAAAGCTGGGCGTAGAGCAGAACCATCTTCCTGTGAAAAAATCTTTGTAAATAGAGCACGAAGCATACATGCGTCAACTCAGGTATGCATTCAAGCAGGACACAGCGCAGCACGCATGTACGTGCAAGTGGACGCACAATAGTTGTCTCATGCATTCTCTCCGATCAGATAGGAAGCAGCTGCAGCATTTATGCGAAGAAGCGTGTGCCGCCGGCGGCACGCATCCATAGAAGATGTAGGTGGAAAACGACTGTGCCCAACTCACATCCGTCTCGATGCCTTTTAGTGAGGTATCGAGAAGAGAGAAGGACACCACGTGAGTCAGGGCTGAACAAAACCATCTCGCAAGCCAGTACTGTGTGGCGCCTTACCTTTCCTTGAGAGAATAACGCCTTTCAAATATATGTGCACCCTGTGTTCGAGTAATAAAAGTGATACGCACATTTATTGAAGCAGCGTCTACCCACAAAGAGGGCAGCCGCACGAACGAAAGGTACAGAAGCACGTTTAAGCGACATATTTCTTTTAAGCTGTCCTTCTGTATTCGCGCCTACACACACAGATCCACGTACAGTGCCCGACGTGTCTGTGCATCCGCATATAAAAACACACCAATATACACGCGTGAAGAGCCACGTGAAAGTTCCCACTTCAGTTGCCGACCCTTGAATTGAAGGATACAACATCGACTGGAGCGCCCCCAGTTCAAGCACGCTAGTACGCACACTCACGCTCCAATACACGTACGCACACATATATTTGGATTTGACAAAGTATATATGTTTCCTCGAGAAAGGAGACACTGTCACGTCACATCTACAGCTCTACCGCAAAGCATCCTGAACATACATACATATATATATGTCCATACATATATATCTACATCTATCTATCTATATATATATATATATTCAGGGACACTTATCCAGTGGATTGCAGATTCGAGTATCGCTGAAATCCCTTCAGCTCGGAGCCTTCCAATTGTGACTGCATCACCCACGCTGTCGCAAGCTGTGTAGGCGCGTGCAGGCTAACGAAGTTTTGCTTCTGCCTAGAGCTCTCACAGGATGGCGCAAGCCTCGTTGCTCCAGATATGGGTCGTGCCGCGATTGTGGACGCTACTTCTGTGCCACTTTTGGGTTTGTCAGAAAGTGCTACCTGTTCGGCGTCCACTGGCTTTATTGAACAGGCAAGTGCACCTCGTTCCCCTCACCACACACAGACACACACGTGCCCAAACACACATACACGTTCTGATACACACTTGCGTGTGTACGTATTCACATATGGACATACGTACACAGATGTATATATAATTTCACGCTGATGTGCGCGGTATTTCCACGTGTGTGTCAATCTCGTTTTCATAAACTATCAAGTCATCTTCGACAAAACCCGACAACTTTCCTTTTCGATGTTTAGGCGCACGATTTTAATCTACTAAATTGCGCAGCCAAATCACCTGCAACACGGCGAAGCGGGTGCTGCGCCGACAGTCAGCAGCGACGCCGGAGGGGGCCGCTTCCGTGGGCACACCGTCCCGATGAACACTTTCCCCGCTCTATACATTGTCCTTTGTGTAAGGCACATTATAGGAGGAGAGGTGGTGACTTTTGTTGCCATTCTGATGAATTCTAACCTCACTCCTTCTTGTCCTTTGTCCAAGGCACACTATAGGAAGAGAGTTGGTGATTTTTCGTGCATTTCCTGCCTGCCCTACCTGACCTGTTGCCGGTGCCTCCGGTGTTGTTGCTGTTACTGCTGGTCCCGGTGCTGCGATTGCTGCGGCTGACCATGTATGCTGCGGCAGTTGGTGGCGCCCCTGTTGACGCGCCTACTGCAAGCTTCGCTGTTGCTAGCGGCCTGCCTGCATGGAAGAGAGATCTTCTGGGGGAGGAAAGCCATCAAATTGGTGCCGTGCGTCCAGTTTTTGTCGTAACGCCGTGATCTCTGTTGCCTGTTTCATCGTTTGCCACACTGCTTCTCCCGCTTCGTAGCGCTCCGCAGATCACCCATCTTTAGCCGTAGCGTAGCGGCGTGAATGTTGGCTTACCCCACCCCTCTCCGGTTTCCCTTCCTACAAAAGATACATGATTTGTCATCTGATTTGACCAGCTGTTCAGCTAGGGTTTACTCCCGTGCGATCGTTCCTACCCCCTACCTGCATTTACACGTTTCCGAATGTGCTGCTGCACAACGTGGCGTGTGTCTCCCACTACGTCGCTAGCTGATGTGTCCGTCCCTCTGGGAGACCGACGTCCCTCAACGCTGTAAAAGTCCTTTCCTCAGTTGTTTCCTCTCTTCTCCGTTGGTGCATCTCACCCCGTCCTCTTGTATCTTGTGGAGTATCTAGGGTGGGCACACAACGTGGGAGAGCGTGGAATTCGCGTCTCACATGCAAATCTCTGGTCGTGCTGACGTCAGAGAGAGGTATACATGAGTTTCTCTTCGTTGGCGTAGAGAGGACATTAACGAGCAGGCTCTCTAGTTAACGGAGCCACGTGCTGGTCGACCCAGCACCAGATGTTCACACACAGATCTAAATGCAGATATACACATCGAAAGTAAGTGAGGGAACCGGGCACTCATCACGCTTGACACGTTTGCTGAATTCGCGTAGATGCCGTATATTTACAAGCAGGTGCACACTCGTATGACTTCGCGTCCGTAGATCCACACCTGTGTTGATGTCTGTGTGCCTGGGTGCTGACGTTATACGTTCTGACCTTACTACACATCCTAGCAATGGAAATAGGCCTATTTGTATGTATGTATATATATATAAATATATACCTCTATATGCGCCCTTATATGTGAGTACGAACTTACACGTTTGTCATTTAGTGTAGGCGTACAGGTCCGCATCTCCTGGAAGCATTCGTGTGTAGTGTGTGTGTGTGTGTGTGTGCTGATGGGTCGGGAACACCTGAAGGAGTTGTACTTGTGTAATCAATGCTTCCGTCGAAAAACTCCCGCAGGCGCAACGAGACCCGTAAGCCTTTCAAATATACAGATGACATGTACGTTTATAGGGCCCTCCGTCTCTCTTACTCCCATACGTGGGATAGCTCTCCCTGTATGCATGCGTGCTCGTAGGCAGACGGCATACGCCCACCATAGACAAAAGCAAGGAAAGAGCCCCCGCACCACGTCCGCACAGCCAAAGAGCCCCGGAAACGTGTATGAATACATAGTGGGGAGACTCTCCACGCTGCATCCAACCCCGAATGCATATACATATGTATATATATATATGTGTACATATACGTACATAGGGATATACACATATCTGCACGCATGTGGTGTGAAACTGAGGATGCATGTGTGCTGTGGTCGTACAACCCCTGGCACTTCTACTGTCACTACTACTGAAACTACCACGCGCATCACTCCTGTCAGTGACGACTATTGATCTAACTGCAACTACTACATTTCTGGTCTCATATCCTACGTATTTTACGCTGCTTTTCTCCTTCCCGTTGTTTTTTATATTACTGCCGAGGTCACCAGTGGCACTGCTGTCATTGACCGTACTGGGGCTTTTGGTTGTCAGTCCATCACGTGGCGGCGGTAGCCTTTTCTTTCCTCACGCAGAGGCCAGCGAGAGGTTGTTCAAGTACACGTAGACGCTTAGCGCAGCTTACACACGTAGACGCACGTGTGCATTTGTGTGTAGCTGAAGGGAAAAACACATATACGCACCTGCAGAAGTAAACATGTCTCTACCAGCAGATGTTCGCCTAACCGTGACTTCTCGGTAGATGATCCTTTCGCCTACATACACAACGATAAACATCATGTCGTCTGTGTACATCTATACATATGTGTGTATATGTATATGTATATGCAGGTGTACCTACTTACACGTGTGTATGCAAATAGTACACGTGTAAGTACGTGTATGCACACGCGTGTGTGAACGAGTCCACATAAAGAACGTCTACACTGAAGTTCATCTCTCGCCCTTATCCT
This sequence comes from Sarcocystis neurona, assembly GCA_000727475.1. Lineage (NCBI taxonomy): Eukaryota > Apicomplexa > Conoidasida > Eucoccidiorida > Sarcocystidae > Sarcocystis > Sarcocystis neurona. Next base: position 373,554 of record KL647325.1, read on the forward strand.
CCTCGTGAGAACACTACCTGCTGTTTTTTCGCTTTGTGTCTGCTTGCCCTTTCTCTCAGCTCCTGTCGAGTAGCAGCAACAACAGCAGCGACGACAGCAGCATCGGGGTCCGCAACAGCAGCAATCGCTGCACCGACCCTAGCAGCCCACGCGGGAGCAGCGGAGCAGCAGCAGCGAGAAGACAAACGACAACAGCAGCGGTCACCACAGAAGCACCAGCAGCAACAGCAACTACAACTGCAGCACGGAGAGTGTTGCAGAGAGCCAGAGGCTAGTAAAGTAGCAGCAAGGGCAGCGACACAGCAGCAACAACGGCGTTAGCAGTACCAGCAAAAGCAACAGCGGCAGCAACAATTGCGGGAGCAGCAGCAGCAGCAGAAGCAGCAGCAGTAGCAGCAGGAGCAGCACCAACTGAACAGGGGCACGAGCAGCAGGAGCATTCTCCGAGCAGGTGTTGCATGTGACTGGACACGCAGCAGCAAAAAATGCGTGACATATCTTTTCTCGGTCTGACCCGTCCCTCTGCGGTCTGTGTTTACCCGAGTGTTGCGGCGGGTGTTTGCAGACGGACAGTTGTGGGCGAGACACTGAGGAAAGGATACTCGGGTGCATCAGAAGGGAACAACAGCGAAGACATATTTATTAGCGGACGGTTAAAAATGACCCGCCGCATCGGCAGCTGCAGCGGCAGCAAACTCTTTGCTTCACGCGTGCTGTTAACCAGCTGCTTCTTCAAACCTCCTCCCTGGACCGCGAGTTCTCTTCTCTCGCGGCGAGCTGCTTCTTCTTTTCATCCTTCCCCTACTAGTTTTTCTTCTTCCGGTTCTTCTGTGTCTGCCTCCATCTTCTTTGCTTCTGCTTCTACACATCGACGCGAAGCTCTCCTACAACAGACTCTGCCACCGCACTTTTTCTTCCTTTCTTCGTTCGACCCGTCCCCTCCTCATCCTGCTTCTTGTTGGTCGTTTGCTGCGGGCAGTTTTCCGTATGCACTCCAGCGGTCTCTCTCTCCTTCTTATATGTCACGTACTGGCACTGCGTCTGCTCCCTTCTGTTCCGCTCCGTCTCTTTCCGCTGCTGCTGCCTCCCCTACTGCGGCTTTCTCTCTTCCTCCTGCTGCCGCGCCTGCCACCCGTGCTGCACGTTCTTGTGCTACCGCTTCCGCTTACCCTGCTGGTGTCACTGGTTCTCTCGATGATTCTGCTGCCATCGGTGCGCTGGCTGAACAGCAGAAGAAAGTCGAAGGAGAAGCAGCAGATGCCGCTGTGTCTACAACTCTCTTCCAGTACACAGGTAAACTGAGAAAACAGATATTTTCGTCGATTGTGCCGGCCGCAGCAGCTGCGTCAGCGATCTCTTCCGCTGGAGCAAACGGGAGAAAGAGCCAACTTTGTAGGAACAGACCTGTGAAATACGTCCTACATCAAATGCATCTACATACACGTACGCACATGCGTGCACGTTTGTGTGTGTCCCTATATATATATATACATAGATAGATAGATATTTAGACGTCTCTATACACTGGTATAGCTATGTGTAAATTTATGTAAAGGTGTTTAGGCGTGTATATACAATCGTTTGTTAATATGACAGATTCATCTGCGGGGTGAATATTTCTCAATTCGTGTGTACATAAATGTGGCTCCACATTCGTATATGCACAAGCCAATAAAGTACAGGTCCGTTCACGTGTACTAAATAGTCGTACTTTTCTTTAGTAGATTCAATCAGTAATATGATAGACAAAATAAGAAGTTGAAGCTTTCTTACGTTCACACATACAAAATACGTGTGACTGCGAGAATATATATATATATATATATATAAATATGTGACTCTTCTGTAGGTCTTCATGTAATTGGTACATAGAACTACGGTCGAGCTGCGTGCAGTTCTCTGGAAAGATATATATGTATATGTATATATGTATATGGCTATTTGAGTGTAATTAACCATATGCATCCATAACTCGAAGTGGTGACACGTGGAATCTCGGGGTTCGTTATTCTTTTTGGTATCTTCCGTTGTGTAGCAGGTGTCTCACTGCGGAATCACGGCGCCGCACAAATTGCTCAATATTGTCCCGTATACATATGTAAATGCATACATATGTATACACTGCATTTGTACAGGCAAAGGTACATATATATATATATACACGTGACGCACGCATCTGTTCGCGTATCTGTAGCCACACACACATAACTCTACACCTCTGTGTGTATTTGTCTGTACAAGTGTACAGATGTGTGCCTCATACACTACCGTATACACGTATATAGAAATATGCACATGTGTGTATAGACAGATACACACGTGCAGGTGAGGTAGCGAAATTAGTAGTTGTGTGGAAGTGGGAACTACTTCAAGTTAGAAGCTACGCGCCGTATACGTCCTCGTGTGTGTCTGGCATTTGCGTCTACGTGCAGTGACCCGAAGAGGCGTGCGTCGCAGAGTCCTCTTTTCGTCTCCCCTCTCTCTCCGTCTCTGAGAAAATGCACCACGCGATGTGTGGCGACACAACACACGTCATATCTGGTGTGGGGACATTCTACCTGTGTGCACATGTATGTATCCAAAAAGCTGTTCGCGTGTATCTGCCTTTACGTGTGGGTGGATTGTTGTAGATACCGAAGGAAAATTCATTTGCAAGCGGTGTGTCGTCTCAGTCGCTATGTGCGTGTATCTGTCCCTGTGTACATACTCATTTCTGCGAAGCACTCTCTCTCTTCCTGTGTCTATGTGTGGCTGTAAACGCACAGCGGTACATGCATCAGCATGTATACAAATGTTGTGTCTCGTTCTTTGTGGCTGAGAGTCTGAAGGTGTGTATGCACGCAGGTACATACGCATTAAAGTAAGTGTATGGAAGTTATGTGTATATATATATATAAGTGTATGTGTAGAAGTACATGGGTATATAACGTGTACGTAAGTGTTTACAAAAACGGTGCACAGATTATCTCACTGGGTGCTTGTGTGGTTCTCTCTCGCTTCTCTCTTTGTACACATGTAAATGACGACGGCGGCATAGAGAAATCTAGTCCCAGATAAGTTTCTGTAAAATTCGTTCAGATTTCTGTTTCCACTTCTTTTCAGTCTGCGCGTACTGCACAAGCGTCCGGGAGGTGCTGCGCTTTTTTCGCCATCCCTACCGCGCCGTGGAGGTAAACAGAAACGATATGTAGGTGTGTAGGTGTGTACAACGTGCACAGAGAGGAAGGAAAAGCAAGAAAGAGGTATACGTTTATACTCGAGTGCACACCTGTAAAAATGCACAGCAAGGGAGGAAGACGAAGACGGAAGATACATATACATATATATATATGTATGTATATATGTCTATAAACGTACGTAAAGAGAGAAACAGGAAAGCGAAAGGCCGACATCAATATATATATGTATATATGTAGAGAGAAGGAGCCAACTGAGGACGTGTACATATACACATGAGTGCGTGTATGTGAACATATATATATATACACACTATATATATGTGTATGTACGTGTTGGGGGAGTGCGAGAGACATACACACATCGGCGCATACATATACGTGTGTGTGTGTATATCTAAAGTGTATATATCGAGCTGCATATGTGCGCGTATATATGTTTTGAATTGTTGAATAAATCCCCATGTGTTACTACGTACGCCTGTGCCTACACGTACATATATGTATGCATATATGTATGTGTATACGTACTTGAATAAAGGGGAATGTCGAGTTTGTAGACCAGTGTTTACAGGTACGTGCAGAAGTGTGTGGGCGTCTGTGGACGCATATATATATATATATGTGTAGACGCACGTGTATACATGTGTACATTCTAGAATGACGAAATAGAGACGTAAAGAATTCCTCTGTCGTGCTGTGTGGAAAAAATTGGGTGAGACAACGAGTTGTCTTCCTACCCTGAATGTGTGTGTGCCAGATTGATGTATCACGACGTATGCCTACTCATGTTCAAGGGCGCACATGTACGAAGCGGTTTTCTTCTCGCCCGTGAATCACATATATATATATATATACATACATATATGAAAAGGGTATACGCTGTTGAATAATGTACATCCATGTGTGTACATATCTATTAAATACATGTATGTGTGTATATATATATGACACGAGAGACAGAGAGAGATAGTCTGTTGAACAAAGTACACCTATGTGTAGGCATGTCTATGAGATGTCCCGAACTTCTATCTCAGTTTGTGCGGGAGCGTTTAAATGATATACGTATGTCCGTGTTTAGAGAGAACTCAAGTGTCAAGTTGCATGCGTATAGACGCGTGTACGTGCATCTTAAAAGGAGTTGTCTCCTGACAATTATCAAGTGAACACGCGTACGTACTTACGAGATATGTATGTTCATCCGCAATCTGTAAGTATATATATATATATCTGGCGGGAAATCATACGACAAGCTGATAACAAATTATACCTGTGTATATGCGTGTTTTCTCTCTCTCTCTACATATATATGTGTATGTATATATATATATATGTATAAGGCTACAAATACCTGACACACATACATGTACAGATATATGTTTATACATACGAGTAGAATCTCTTTCTGGAGAGTACACAATTTTCGCGACGCATATAGATATATTCATATATATATATGTAAATTTGGAGAGAACTCGAGTTCCTCGATACACATATACGTACATATATACACATGTATGGGTATATATATCTCCACACATAATCAGAAGCGTCTACATATCAAATTACGCGTATGTGCGAGCATGTTGCCTATATATATATATATATATATGTATAAATAAGGCTATAAATACCGACACACATATATGCACTGAATGTGTATCTTCGGAGGCTTCAACAGCCATATATGCACATCTGTATGTAAGACTTTATAATAATTCAAGTGCCCTTTTATATCTTTGGTACTGTCTCTCTCCTATATGTATATATATATATATAGGTGAGAGGTGTGCAAAACGAAGAGAGCAAAAGTACAAGTAACGTTTAAAAAAGTTTTGATAATTACGATCTCTGCTATACGTCTACAACTGAGTGTACTGCAAACGACCACAAGACTCTCCGGTGGGTCGTTATAGAAAGGTTTGTAAATATATCTCCCCACATATATGTATATATATGCGTACGTACATGTCTCCCATATACAAATGTAAGTAGGTCGATAGACAGATACATTTAAAGGTATACGCTTTCCCACATCAAGAAATTTTGAGACGCGTGAGTGTAGGCGTACTTGTTTGTGAAGCTCCGCTGAAAAGGTCGTTGTAGGGTAAGCAACGAAAATTCTTCAGACACACGCACATGCGAACACACCCACTTCTCTTTAGTTGCACGAAAGTGCTGCTTTGCTTGGACGGCTGTGCTGCAGGTGAGCCCTTTCGGGAAGAAGGAGCTTTCTGTACTTCCTGACAAAGCCTACCGCAAAGTGCCTATTGCGTTGATTGAAGGCGAGCAAGTGAGAATTCTCCACATGTCCGAAGAGCAAAACGAAAAGGACAGAAAAGAAAACAGGAAGTGCAAGAAATACAAAATGACTGCAAAGCACGTGGTTCTGCCATGCTCCGTTCCGTGCCCTTTTTTGCTGCTGGCACTTTTTTTTATTGTTGGATCTCTCCATGCGTCTTCAGAGTTCTTCATGCGACTTGCGCTCCGACTTGTCCTCTGTCTTACTGCCTATATCTACTTTCCTCTCTCTGCACACGCTTTCTCTGTTTCGTGCTTGCGGCTTCTCTCAGTAACTTTTTCTTCCGCGCATGCACTCTGTTTTCCTTCCAGGCGACTTCGTCGACTGCCGTCAGACACTTAAACTTTCCTAACGTGCGGTCCTCCCTTTCCACTCGTGCATTCCGCATTCATTCCGCGTCTCTTTTGCATTTTACGCGTGTTTCCGTTTTTTTGTCGGCCCGGGGTGTAAGAACAAAAAGTGACTGGACGCGAACGCGCTGTGGAAGTGCCTGTCTTGTTCCGCAGGCGCCAGTGCAGCAAGGGTGAGAGCGGTACCTGCATACACTTACATATATACATGTACGTAGTATCTGTATATGTATATATAAGTGCGTCTATATATGCGCAAGTCTAGTAATGTGCATGAATATTGGCTTATGATGTCAAACTCTGCACAAACAGGACGTGCGAAGAAGAGCAGTTGTGGCCGCTAAGCGGGTACGACCGTATTGCACACAGGCGTCGCTGCAATCTCGAACGTCTCCAGCATCCTTCGGTACCCCAAGAGATATTTAAATCTAAAAAAAGCAGCATCCACACGAGCGAGTATCCTTATGATATATATATATATATATGTGCATGGTTAAGTGTACCTCGAGTAGGCAGCCGACGTCCTATTCGTAGAGATAGACGTGCCTACACCATGAGCGAACTGGCACGCAGAGAACAGCATCTCTTTCTAGAGGGCACGCGCACACCTGCATCTGCTGAACGGTGTTGCACACGTATATTAATTTGTGTGTGTATACGCTTTTATACGTGCATAGTCCGCAGGGCTTCACACACGCTCAAGCGTACACCTTTTACTAGTATGTAAAAACACCACTCACTACCGGCGCTATATTTAGTGCAACTCATACTCTGACGTCTCGTATGACTGCAGCTCATGCATGCGGGGAAGGGGTGCCCTCGCCTTTGGAACCCGCAACACCACGTTTCAGTCCCATAAGCTACCGCCCCGTGCTTCCCCAGATACGAAATGGCCCTATGCCCACCTGGTTACACAGTTCGTACGTACGTACACATCCGTGCTAGTCTCTGCATACCCCCAATCATGTATCTATAGACATACGTATATGTATGTATGTGCTGCCGTGTCAGCGGTAGGGCTAACTATATAAATATATATACATACGTATGGGCACCTACGGGATTACTGGGCAGTCTTTTAGCGTGTATAGTGTAGGCCCTTCTTTCCGTCCGTATTATCTCCGCACATGCGTATACACGGAACTATAAGCCATCACACATAACGCACATGAGCCCATTTGATTCGACACGTACATACGGGGATGTCGCTGCGCATAAATATGTAAGTGCGTTTGCAGCACGTTCTCAGGGAGTTACGGAGGCGTGTACATAACGACACACAAGTCCTGCTACGCGGCTCTTCTACGTTGTACGTAAATATACAAGTGTATTTCTTCCATTTTTTCGTCTTTGTCTTTTGCAAGCCATCAATTTGGAGCGAAGGATGTGTCAGTGCACCCTGCGGCACCCGCCGAAGTACCTGAACACGTCGGAGTGTACACACGCTCGCCAGCAGGGGTGTTTGTGTGTCTTCTGCGGGTCTCTTCTCCCTCGCGTATTTGCCTCACTGATTCGTCTACTGGCAACGGTTAGTTGTTCTCCACCACCCCTTCTGATTTCTTTCATGTCCTTTTTCGGGTTACTTTAGCCTTGGTCGAATAACACGGGAAAGATACGCTGCTCTTCTCCATCGTCGACGCCTTCTGTTTTGTCGTCTTCCTGGCTTTTGCCTGGTGATCCTGCCGCAGGTAAACGGGTCCTTGAACATCACGCGGCAGCTCTGCAGGTTGCACGGCTGGAATGCGCAACAGCGACCGTTCCAGGCGAAAGAGAAAGTGAAGGAAACGGGAAGGCTGCTGGACACCGAAGAGTCTGCGATTGTCTGGGCGCACGATCATCTCGTTCCTATTTTTCCGGCGTGCATGTACGAGTCGCTGAAGGACTGGTGAGAAAGAAGAGAAACGAGGCAGAGAAGGAAGACGCCGGAGAAGAGAGGCAGAGGGAAAGGAGGGGGAGATTGAAGAGTCGCTCCTGAACAGTGTTGTGTCTGAGTACGACGAAGACAGACGCGAGACAAAAAGAGAACATGAGAAATAAAAAGGGACAGAATGTTGGTGGTATCACGTGCACTGCAGAGGGCACTGCGACTCCTGCCACTGCTGCAGCTGCTGTTGTTCTGGCTACAATAAGTGCGCACCATAGACCGAAAGGCAAGGCAAGACAGCGTCCTGCCACTGCTGCGCTGGTCTTGCTGCGGCTGACACACCGAGCAGAAACTTCATTGTGCGGGCAGCCCCTGTGCGATAGAGAAAGAGCTGCTGGAACGTTTACTTGTGGTGCGGCTGTTGTTGCTGCCTTTACTGGCGGTTTTATCCTTGTGTTACGAGCCCCTGCTGCTGCCGGTGCTTTTGCTGCGCGTGTGGCTGCTGCTATTGCTGTTTCTATTGTTGCCACGATTGCTGGTGTTGGTACCGCTTGCGCTCTTGCTCTCGCTGCCGCTGGACGACCAGTGAGTGTTGTTATTTCCGCTACTGCGGCTCCATGTAGAACTGCTGCTGCGATTACTGCTGCTGCTGCTGTTTTTACTGTCACTGCTGTTGATGCGGCCGTTGATGGGGCTACTATTGTAGCTTATACTGCTGTTCCTCTTGGTGTCGCTGTTGCTGCTGCAGTTGGACTGTTGCCGGACGCATCTGCGCTAAGAGTAATTTCACTCCGTTGGAGAGGTTTCTCGTCCGAGTCGGAGCACCACCAGCTCTCTACTACGGTAATGCGTGCAAGAAACGAAACACATTTCCTGTTTACGTACCTATGTATCCGTCTACCTATCTATCTACACATACATATATGTATATACGAATATGATGTGTGTACTACTCCACCTGCATAGAGACATATATATAAGATATAATTGGGGGGTATCTACCTAAAAGGCGGGAGCGAGAAATACTGTATGAACTTGTTGAGAAGTACGTACGCGTACGCGTGAAATCACTGCTGCACGCAGAGAGCATATACACATCTCTATGCACACTGTCACTGTATGCATATGTATGTATATATATATATATATATATTTATACTTATATATATGTATGTATATATATATATGTATATGTATATATATGTGTGACAGCTAATATCCTAGTGTTAACGCACGTGATTACACAGTATAAGCTCTTGTGTACGTAGATACCCATATGTGTGATAACTGCGCATATCTATATATATATATATATATATATGCTTGTATGTACATACATACATACATACATGTCAACTGTAATGCTGCGTATGTACACACATGTCTAATCTGCTACTCGTGTATATATGTATATACATATATTCATATGTATATGTATATACATACATGCATACATGGGTACACACATACACACAGGTCAAGTGTTGTGCATGAACATATGCATGTGTACTGACTGTATGATGGACACACATACGTGTAAACGCAAATGGGAAAGAACATATGGGTAGGCGTACACTGAGGGACCTGGTCCACGCGTATCCGAGTGTACGAGCGCTGCTCCTGTACATTCAGCGCAGGCGTACATACGCGTGCACGTGCCTACGTGTTTGACTGACGTCCATTCATACGCATACATATACACACACACACCCTCACAAACACGTACACACATATGTATACATACGTATACGATTGTCACTTGTACACACGTGTGTGTACCTGCACATGTGTATATATATATATATCTATATGTACATGTACATATACATATATGTACACATGTGTGTACACACGAAAGTCAGACATGTTTATTGATCCATGCCCCGCGGCAGCGGTGCATGGAAGGACGGACGTAAAGATTGAATCAGAATTTTTGTCTCTTTCTCAATCTCAGATGGATTGCTCGGCGTATGTAGTGGGAAGCTAGACGAATAACAATCCGTAGAAAGGCAGACTACCTAGACGACTAAATAGGGGGAACGCGCCTGCATCTCATTTTTACCGTAAGGCTGGTGTGGTGTTTCCAGTAGGAAAAAAGACGCAGAAGAAGCGGGGTATCAAAGACCCGCTGGAAGCTTTGCATGAAGGAGTTGCGAAGTGGATGCAACGCGTCAGAGAGAAAGAAGAAGGGAAAATTTTTCACGGAGGCGCGCAGCCTGATGTAGCAGACGTTGCTGTTTACGGATTCCTACGGTGGGGCCGCAGAGACGCTTTGTATGTGTTTTCCTCTTTAAAAGCGTCTACGTGCTTATGCGTGTATACGCGTATGTATACATATATATATATATATATACACGTGCGTACTTCCGTATGCGCACGCACGTGTGTTGGCTGTGAGCGTGACGGGTGTACCTTCGATCACGTACGTCTGCGACAGCTCTATCGTCTCACGTCCCTTTGTCGTGCACATTTCTTGTCCCCGTGTCTTCATCTGTTTGTGAAGCTGCAAATATATCTCCGCCGCAGAGAGGGAACCTAACGCAGATCTCGGCGTCTCCACACTTTTCCTTTCCCGTCTTCTTGCTACTCTCCTTTCCTCAGTAATCTCTGTTATACTGTGTATATGAGTATTGTTGTCACTAACACGGAGTTACTAATATTGCGTCAAGAAACACGTGTGCAGCAGCTCGTGCAGCGAGAGGCAGACGTGCCTGCAAAAAAAAATGTCCTACACACGTGTATATATGTATGTGTATATGTGTGTGTATATCTGTCTCAGTGTGATACCTGGATGTGTGTCAGATTTGAATACATGCCCTTCTGTACACAAATGCGCACGTGCATGCTAGCATTTATATCGCCGCTCGACGTGTGTGTACACATATATGTATATATATATATATATATATCAAGACTAAACACACACCTATGAAGATACACATGCCTGCGTCTTTATGTTCAATCGCTCTCTCCACAGGTGTATGTATATATGCGTGGTACACATACGAACACGTTTGCGGATATAAAAAGCCGTACATTTGCAGGTCAGTGCTGTACACTTGGATGGTTACTCACGTACATATCATTCCATGAATCTGTGCACGCGTGTATACATGGATATATACACAGATTTGTTTATAAAACTTCTACACAAAAATATTTGCGTAGATAGAGCTGTATATGTTAGAGGAGTGTGCGTATTACGCGTGCCCTTAGTGCGCATACGAAGGGGGCATGTGTCCGCGTGGACGTCCACTGGAGTGTACCTACACCTCGAAAATCTGGTTAGCACACACCCTGTTTTCTTCGTGAGCTTATCGTTGTGCCCCCCCATCATATCAGGGTGGATCTCTCTTTCCCTGTGAGTCTGCACACGTGCTCGTAAACCTGCCTCTGTGCATCTGTCTCTATTATTATCTCTGTCCGCCTGTGCTTGTGCGTACATGTATGTGTGTAGGTATATCTGCCACATGTACTTCTTTCTCCATACATGCTTCAGCGAACATCTGTGTGCATGTCGATATGCCTCTCTTGCGTCACCTCTTGAGTAGTGTATACCTCTCTCAAGTTAGAACACGTACACGTACGTGTGTCAGCGTGTGCATGTACAGACCTCCCCACACAACGTATACCAGCCTCTAGCTGTATGCACACAGTTCATTCGTTTCATTCCCTATGTGGCTGGTCATCAAGCTCTCAGCACGTCCTGCATACGTATGTAACCTGGAGTGCACATCCATCGCAACACGTAAATATATATGTATCAGTCACTCTACATATCTCCCTGTTTACATTCCTTGCTGACCCTCTAACACTGTGTATCTCTCCTGCATAGACAGAGAAATACATCTGCGGCAATACATACGCAGCGCACCCGTACAGGTGTGTACACAGATACACACTTCTGTGTGTATGTGTCTGCGTTTCTTCTTACGTCTGGGTGCGTGCTTGGATCTGTCCGTGATATTGTTTTTAGAGCCTTGCAGGTGTGTCCGGCTGTTGAGGAAATTCGCAGTAGGAGTGCAGAATTCGATAAGTGGTAAGTCTTCCAAGTTGTTTCTGCCTTTTTAAAAAACCAACTTTGTTGATCCTAAGAGTAATTGAGTCCGTTCTCCAGTGAATGCCTGAGTGTTTACACGCTGGATAAAAAGTCCCGTTTTGCGCGCAGCGCAGAAGGATTGCCTACGCTTCAAACAACGAAGCTAAAGAGACGTGCGTACTGTTAAGTACCCACGTCTCTGCCTCTTCGCTTCGTGGTGTGCAAGTAAATGATTACATATACAGTGCGTGACGCTGCACTGAATGCTCAGGTATATATATATATATATGCATATACAGACATACGTAGATATGTACATACTGCCGACGCCTGCGCTGCGAACACTTTCAAATAATTGATTTTGTACAAACCAGGAGATCACCTTAAATATGTATTTCTAGATAAACGTATGATGATGACGTTTTGTTTGCATCTACCATACATAGACTTATTTTCCTACGTACTTGTCCATGTACATCACACGCCTGTGTACATATGTAGGTGAATTCAGTTCCACGTTGATACACTGCTCTTCGAGTAAAGATAACACCGCTTCACCCACAAAGCTCGACTCTGTAAACGTGAAGCATGCACACACGCGTAACGTCGTGAGTTGGCAAAGAACAGCACTGTGTCTTTCAAACAGCGCGGCGTACACCGGCACAGCCGAGACGTCTGAAGTGTACAACTACGCGCACGATTTTGCAAATGTCTTCGTAGGCATACCTGTTAACGTATTTCGTTACAAAGCGATACGTGTGTTTCGAGTATACCGGCGTCATTGTTCAACTATTCATCAGTCCATACATATGGATGCGTCGCTCAAATCTCGGTAAATATGCAGAGAGGAATATTGACGAGTGGACGTCGCTTCATGGATATAAAGTCTTCCTGGTGCGTGTACGTGTATGCGTGTATCTAAATGGAGCTTTGTAATCCACGGCGGTACACCAAGAGATAGATGCGCTTTACCACATTTGAGCTCTACTGTAATTGCTTCCAAGCGTACGTATCCCGTGCAGCAGACTACAGAGCCTTAAAGGACCAGGTGGGCGCTGCACGCGGGAGCGAACCGGCATGTCGTCTGTCGGTATAAATAGAGAATGCTGCTGTTGTTGGCGTCGGTGCGTGCTGCAGGTTTGCTGAGGTGGAGAAGCACTTGGCACAGAGATCTGGGACCTGATAAAGGATAGACTTGTGCTGTCACTAGGACCTGGTAAAGGATAGACTTGTGCTGTCACCATACGTATCGTTCTTTCTGTTGGCATAGCTACACTTCGCCGGGAACCACATTTGCCTCTGTACAGTTCGAAGTTTCACACGTACGTATAGGTACACATATTTACTTGCGTGTACACACACACACACATACACACATACACACGTACTTCTAGGAATGTGTACGTGTGAGATGCGTGTAACATATTATAAAGAAGCTCCTTTTGAAGGAAATGTGTGTAGCGTATGCGTACCCTGCAGTATAGCACAATTTCCAAATCTGAGTGAATCAGCAGGGCAAAGATCGTACTCTACAGAAACCGATTTCAGTCTTGCAAATGAGGTACACTTTTATTTTGTTTGAGTGAACAGGTGTCTTCAGACGGTGATATATATATATATGCATCTCTAAACGGGTTTGAATGCTTAAGCAGGGTACACATATGCTGGAGAGGTGCAATTGCGAGGCGACCCCATTACCGCAAGGTGGTCTACGTGAAAGAACCTATATATACATCCGTGAAAAAGTGTGCACTTGTGCAGTCTCAACGCCGCGCAAAGCAACCTGTTTTTTAGTGGGGATCTTGCGTGATATTAAGCAGATGGTTGATTTTTTGTGAGTTTTCACAGATCAGATGCAGGCGTGCGCAGGGGGACACACTGCGGATAGATACACGTTAGGCGTCACACAAACCCTCTGTACCTTTCACGCGTCTGCCTCGTTCGGATTTTATGCCGCTCTTGGCGAAGTCAGGAGCAGTCGTGCTGCATACGATTCTTCGTGGCGTGATTCTTGCGGGGTGGCTGTCGACGTGTGATAGGTTCAGCATACATATATATATATATATATATGATACATATCTACTTGCATGACTTGGCAACATCTGCGAGATTATAGTTGCGTGTATATACATATGTGTATGTATATCTACTAACGATGTGATTACTAACGCATAGCATCGTCTTCAACGATCTACACGAGCGTACTGTTCGTTACGAGAATTATCTATATGTAGTGTGTGCTGCGTAGTCAAGCTTTGGATTTATGAGATGTATCGCTGCACACTAGATCCAAAGGAACGGTCAACCATGTACCTGTCCAGATCGAAAGTACATATGGGTGTATCACAGTGGGTATCAGTCCGATTGCATTCCCCTGCACGTTTTACTCTTTGGATTCGTGATCCGTTAGGAGGCGGACTACGGGCGAGCGAAGTCGTCTTTCTCTGTCCTCCGGCTGACTTCATGCACAGCACACGCTGTGGTGTGCAGTCTTCCATGTGCAAGTCCCTCAAGACACATCGACATTCTTACATACGCGTACTATACCTACATACGAGCGTACCTGCTCCAAGCTCGCTCGCACGTGCACTCTTCGCGGGAATACATGCGACTAGCGTAGTCGTGTACGTGTGTCCGTATACCCAGGTATGACTACGTGCCTTTCTTTTCGTACTGGTGTGTCATCGTACGCGCGCACACATATCCACGTACATATATATAAATATACAGACAAATAGCAGCCTGGGTCCGCGCACGTACCCAGCTGTATGTGCCCTTGCAACGCGTCACGTACTCTTTGTCAGGAATACGAGCAGTCATAGAGAAATAGCCGTTGCAAATTCAACAATCCTTGCTGCTGTACGTGTGTATAAACAGATATGTGTCCACGCGTTTACACGTGTACAAACATTAGCACCGTTGTCCCTACTTGCATTTTTCGTTACAATGTTCACTGTTACTGTTGACGTCCCATGATGTCTTCAGATAGTGCAGTTGAACTCACCACATAAAAGTACACGTAAGTGCCTCGCCGCGCACACAGGTAACGGTGTCTGGTACATAGTGAGATAGGTGCATTTATGTGTGTATATGCATATATACGTATTACATGTGTACAAGTATGGAGCTGAGGATGTGCACACGTTGTTGCGGACGCTTATTAATACGTAAGACCACTTCTTTTCAACGACTAGCCGCAAGACAGCCGCTCTTCATGCAGAAGTAACCCTGTTGCACATCGCTTCGCTTGTGTAACAAGTTGTACGGCTCGCAATCCTGGGGGGCGGAAGTGCCGTGGAAAACACAGTACATGCTAGACAAGCGTACTTACA
The DNA here is from genome assembly GCA_000727475.1 of Sarcocystis neurona. Taxonomy (NCBI): domain Eukaryota; phylum Apicomplexa; class Conoidasida; order Eucoccidiorida; family Sarcocystidae; genus Sarcocystis; species Sarcocystis neurona. The sequence continues at coordinate 388,617 of KL647325.1, forward strand.
TATGGGGAAAAAGAAGTCAACGTTCACGTGGTACGTGTATGTATCTTTAGAGAAGAAAAAGATAAATGGCATCGACAGTGTCAAATGGCTATGATATCGCACTTCCGGCTGCAGATGCGAATGCTCCTGTCGTGTAGCGTTATGCAGGTGAGTATATGAAAGGGCAGTACGACCAGACACGCAGCTACTGAGTTTGTAGTTTGTGCAACAATGTCAAATGTGTCCACAGCCCCTGAGGTTCGCATGTATCAGACAAGCTCAGCTGTCGCCTCTCATGTGGGGGATGTGTGCATTCACGTGAATGTATACGGAGGCACACACCTGCGAATATTCATACAACATGTATATATATACGAGCTTCACATATCTGGAATTCCTAAACGTGTAGCAATACGTATTCGCGTGCATCCGTCTGTGCGTGTGGGCGATGTTTACACAGCCGTACACGACACAAGGGGGTTCTACGAATGAAATCTAAGTAATTACGTCTATATCCCCATGAAAGCGTGGACGACTACGTGGATTTGCACACAGCACCGCGTGTATTAGGTATCCACACGGATATACGCATATTAAGGAATAGGACAAGGTAGCACGAATCCCTGTGCAGCAGGTGGGTACTATTCTATAAAAATGTACAGGTACACAGATGTGTGTATAGGTACTTCGTACGTGCAGGCGTGTGGCGATCCACACGTAAGTACACTCTGGGTAGTCACGCCCTTCTAAAGGAGGCCTGCTTCGGCATTTCTGGAAATATCAAAAGTGCCACGTAAATGCGAGAATCTGTACCTATGGGTAAGCAAATCCACATCTGTGTCCACACCCTCCAGAGCTACCCTTCACTCGCCAAAATAAGCGTTGAAGAACGTTAATCTAAAAATTGTATCTGTGTATATGTTAAAACATTGCACGTATGTGTGCGCACTTACACAGTTATACATTAATATATTCACAGACGTTCGGACAAACATATACCTGTATATATACGTGCACTTATCTCTGTAAATATCTACTCCTACATACTTGTATTAATGAATACGCATGCGTGCGCAGGCGCACATATATGTACATGTATATATACCTGGACGTGTACATATACATATACGTATACATACACATAGGGATAGACAGATAGATAAGCTTCACAGAAGAGTTCAGTTCTCGTGAAGACCTGTAGGGGCGTCCGTAAAAAAACAGCCCAAGGGTGTCTTAGTAAATCACAAAGAAGACCCAGTGTATCATTCCGTGCCCTTCGTCTCGTTCGGGAGATAAAACTTAACAGCAGTTCCTCTAAATCACTTCTTGAACACACTTGAACTGACACGCCTCAGGCGAGTAGCTGCCAAGAACAGTGTGCTCGTTACATTCAAAGCTAGCTTCTGAAATTAGTTCTCCTCTTCTATACCAAGCATCCATACATGTAAACATATATATAAATTGATGTACACATATGTGTATAGCTCCGCCAATAAATAAGCTGCAGATACCTAAAATACGTACGCGGACTGATGTAACCGTCGGAAGCAAGACTGCTGGATCGGTGCACACGTGTCCCTGCCTCTTCGCGTATAGGCGTTCCACTACGGTAGCACGAACTAGGGTGGGATGTACATGTACCAGATGCAGAGACAGAGAGGCTAGACAAAACTACACACACGGGCATATAAATACGCATGTGACCAGTATCCCTTGACAACCAGCTGGAATTCTGTATCTACGTCAAGAGGGCGACCCTTGAGCCCTCTGTACGTATTTCGCTATCAGCATATTCCACGTAAGTGATTCAAACTGGACGTGTACGTAGACTCGGCAAGACGAGAGAGACCCACACCCAAAAGAACGAACAGACAGGCACGATTGACTTGAACGCAGACGCACACCTATGTCTGTGTCGGTGCATTCGTATTCGTTGTTGATGAATATGCGTCGCTCCCTCTGTATGTGTCCATATAGATATATGTGTGCCTGCAGAATCTACCGCTCATCTATATAAAGTAAGTATACAGCAGCATGAAGACAGTGACGCGGCAAATTAGGATACGAGCGAAGGGCGTTTACCTCCTTTTGCCACGACCGCTTCGAGTTCGCCAAGACGGATATACACCAAGTAGACTTTGTAGACACGTACGCGCGCGCGCATGTGTATGTATATATGTATGTACGCGGGGTGAATCAAAAGGTGAAAAAGACAGAGTGAAATGCACACAAGTGTACGAAAATTCAGTGAAAGGGAAACTTTATCCAGACCGCCGCACAAACACACGTACAAATTCAGTAGAATTCATGGAGACACACGCTCACGTGCACATAGAGATATAAATTTGCTGACAAAGTGTATAGATACATACGATGTAGGCACGTGCATTAGTATAGGCATCTTGGAACAAACTGTCCCGTCACACGGCCACGAAATAGCTACGACGCATCGCGTTCCCCTTTATCCGTGCGTTTACAATCTTGTTATGGTATGCAGAGCAATACAGGTGTCACGTCCACCTGTATTAATGCACTTCTTTCAAAGTGCGTAAATCTCCATGTATACAGGTCAACACCTGCGGAAAGAGACACAGACTACAATTTACACATTATGTTTGTATATACACATACTTCCGTGTACGCACATACCATATGTATACATACATGTGTAGATATGTACAGACCTCAGTACAGTTACGTATGTACGTGAATGTGTGAAAACCACTATGTACCTATATATTTGCACATATATTTACAAGCTTGTACAGACCTGCACACATGGACAAATATTGTTTCCATATTCGAAAAGACAGCTAAGTAGACACGCATACCCAGATAGGGTGAGAAAAATAGAAAACGAGGCACAAAGCTTCTTTTCCTACCAGCGTTGAGATGCTCGTTAAGAACCAGTGTCATATACAGCACTGTAGATTAGCAACTGCAGGCTGGAAGTGGGGAAAACAAAGCACAGCCAATGTAAACGCCGCAGACGTCTACAGAGTCTCCCAGTGTAGGTGTCCTTACGCCTACACGTACACGTGAACACACGTTACGCAGTAGAACATTCACAGGTGTGCGCAGTGTACATGGTAAACGTACACACGTCCTATGTGGTCGCCTCTGTAGACACGTTTCTACAAATACACACTTGTTTTTTCATCTGTGAACCACATATCCCGTCACAAAGACGGTAACTCTCAATAACATATATATATATATACATACATACATAGACAAATCCTTTACACGCCTACACATACACACTCCTCGCCGCGCATTCAAATACGTATACGTATATGTATTTACACGGTTCTGCCACGTGCTTGCATGTGGTATGCATAAACACCCCCACGTTTGCGTTCAGGCGGCCCTGTGTCCCCAGCTTTGTCATAGGTATGTACGTACTCATATACATTAGATCTTCACACAAGACGCTTTATGTATACGTATAGATGGAAGGATACACAAGAAGATATGTTCATTAACACACATGTGTTCACGTATATTTGCGTATACGAATCAATTTGGTTGAAGCGTGTGCAATGAAACGCTTGTGCAAGAGTACGCCACTTTTTATGAGGTGTCTGGGTCCGCGGGTAGCGCTGAGCGCAGGGGAACAACCGGCACGTCTGAGATACAGGGCACCTCGGAGACACGAAAGGCTTTCGCGGAAAGTGAAGTCTGCACTACTTTACCTCCCGCCTTTTCCAGAACTTCAAGAAATACCTCTCCATCTACTACGGACGCAATCGCGTTCACCACCGCAACAACTCCGTCCACCTGCACGCGGCACAGCGCACTTGAAGCCCCCTGCAAAAGCCTTTCTGTTTCTTTTGTAATGAATACCAGTCCGTGTACACGCCGGGACTCAGAGCCCCACCTCGCACGTGGACAAACACTTAGCAACGGTCTGGATGACTCTGTGCTCGCACACACGTAGCTGGACAACACGCACGAGTAGACAGTGAGGAAAAAACACTAGACACAATCTGGATACACACACAGGTGCACACTCGTATGGAATAATCTCTGAAATTATACGTAGGGAAAACTAGGTCTCTGTAGGCACACACATAAATGCACGACCGGAAATATCTTTGCACGAGCACGTTCCGAAGTTTGTGTGATGTACGTGAGCGTACAAACACGTGTCTAGGGTGTACGGGATGGACTCAAGTGTCCCGGGGGGTCCTTACAAACGACGGACTGATTAGATTGACATCTGTGCTGCGCTGCTCTAGCGCGTCGATGTTGTTTTGAAACGACAGCTCCACGTAAAAAGCAACAATTCAAACGACATAAACGCGTGAACCTTTCAGCGGGGACAGGTAGATGGAGCGGATATATGTATATATATACACATATACGTATATACTCGTACAGACGTACAGGTACAAAGACTGAATAAATACGCATATAAATACCCGTATAAACTGGTACGGGTTGACACCTTTCACAAAGGCCTCCTCCTCGACTATGGTATACCTGTGAAGACCTTACACAGAGAAGCGTAGGCTACGTCGAGTAGTCACGGCAGGTGCGTACGGGCGGCAGAGCTATTATGCTGGATATTCTCCACAATACGCTTTGTAGCGATTGTGTGCTTATTCTCTCTGGACGTAAAGGGAGCACATACAAACCTGCACCCAGGAACAAGCTACTGCGTAGCCCGCGGTGAGTAAGCAGTACCGTATACAAGCATACATATGTATATATACAGTCAAATACATGTATGCATACACGTACGTATGTGTATATATATATATATATGTATACAAATACAAACGTGTACCGTGAGTGCACTCTACACTTGAATATCAGAGTGCATCCGCAGTTGTTTGGCACTTCTTCGCTCGATGAGCTAACCTCCACAAAACACAGTATATACACGGGGACCTCTGATTTTGCATGGTGAAGGTGTAATACTGTGTGAACGCTGTTTCTTTCTCCGCGCGGGAGGACTGCGAGTACAAGCAGCACACGCACAGTACGCCTGAGCATCGTCAGACGTTGGCGTACCAGCGTACGTATGCACGTACAGATATATACATGGAGCGCTTGTAGTGTACCTATCAGCAAACGGCTGACGGTCACTACTACTACACAACTGGGTAATTTACAGTAGTAGCCAGCACTAGCCAATGGGCCGCTCTGCGGATGCACTTTGTCGTGCAGCAGACACGTGCAGCCGTAAAAGTAATGCTCCTTCTACTCCTGCGTACTGAGTGGCTGCTCTTCTAGAGTTATATGCCTGTACGTGTGGAATGGCTACAAAATTTCACACTAGAAGATAAACGTAAGAGTAGCCTACATGCCTCCACGGATCCTCCTTGGTGCTTTTACCATCGAAGATGACCGCGCAAACGCAGACGTCTACAGACAGTCGGGGACTCGCGTACAGATTGCACGTGAAGTGCGATCCGGAGCAGAGGGGGCAAACAACACGTCGCCTGGGAGGGCACCGTACACGCTTGTGTGACTACGCCCTCTATGGTGAGGTCGAGTGAACGCAGAAACGTCTTCTGGCGCACAGACAGCTCTTTCATCGAGTAGCCGAGGCGTCAGGTGTAACGATGGACTCACATTCCACTTCTACTAAGTCCTCTACTGTTAATGCAGGACCTAGGCTCTCACGCTCTTTCAGAGAGGCGCAGACTCGCATGTTGTTCTCGCTCGTGTATGTATACCCAGTCAACGCCAAGAGGTAAGTAGTGTGGTAAATTCGTTCTTTCTCCTCCCGCCCAACTGGGCGCGTTATCCGACAAAGGATTGAATTGTGGTCGACAGGCAACTTCTCTGATTTCGCTTCCCCACGCAACGCTACTGTCAGGTTGCTTTATTCAGTGTATGTTTGTGATTCCACTTATTCGGAATGAAGACGGTAGTGCAACTAGCGTCTCCACTCTACTTGTCCTGTGTGTACTTACTTTGCATGCTGCGCAGTACTTTTGGTCGTAAATCACTAGTTTCACGCTGCCGGTCTGATCGGCTACGAGGAATTCATAGATAGTCAACAGGCCGTCGTCCTCATCTTCGCCCTTCGCACCGCGCAGAGGCAAACCACTGTTTCCGATGTTCAGAACCGTACCGGAACTACCAGTTGAATATGTGCAAAGCGACGGAGAAGAGAGCGAGGGCTGGTCAGTAGAAGGGGAGAAAGAGAAGGGAAATGGATTAGCGGAGACGGCGGAAAAAGGATGCAGCGGTCGGGTGCTTGCTATAAGTAGGCGCAGAACGCGGACTAGACAGTTCACATTGTGTTGGCCAGGCTGCACCACTGCAACAGGAATAAAGAATGACGGCAATGAGAAAATTCCCTCAGAAGAATTCGAAGTACTTTCTATGTCAAGTTTCGTGTGCGGATGTTTCCGTTGCGCAGACCTCCTTGGTGGGTCCTCCATGTCAGGTTTGACACGATCGTCTACATCCGAAGTTTTCTTTGACAACCCTTCCATTGCTGTCATCCCAGTTCCCCCTTTACCTGCGACTCCCTCCACTTCGGCACCACCCCGCACACGACAGCTCACACGCTGTGACGTTCGGGCCCTTACACACTTGCCAGAACGTCACGAAAAATACGTGCGTTTTTCAAGACTCTATCCAGCGTCTTTTTTTGGAGACTTATGCACACTATGGTACAAACACATCTGGAAGGCACTGCGTCCTTTCCTTCCCTGGGGAGCGGGGACTTTTTCGCCACAAGACGCGCACAGGCGAGACGAATACGGTGCCGTTTCTGGGAGCAATATTCGGTGCTGCGGTGGGAATCGAATGTGTGTGTGCGTCTGCTTCGGCCTTGCCGGGTAGTTCACTGGAAGACGGTGCCAGATGGGTGAAATTGCGGGATGGAGGTTTTGAGCTTTCCGATGTTTGTATTTCCAAGCTTTTAAGCAAGGAGAGGGACCCTGACATACGCAGAAAATTCAGTGATGTTTCAGAAGTCAGAGGAGACGATTAGGTTGAACAGGCGCACAGGTTAAAAATTCGACGAAAAAGGTAAGCAAAGCTTAATATCTTGTGAGGGGGCATGCTTTTCGTGACGTGGTATGTGTATCCAGAAGGTAGTTACGTGTTAGTGACGACCGTACACGTCTCAAATGTGGTCGCTGTAGCAATCAGCAGACAAGCGGATGTCCCCGTGTGCGAACGCCGTCCACACACTTCCACGGAAACGCTGTCCGGCGTAGAAACTGAAGCAACAACCTGTTCCCACCATAGATTTGCAAGTAGAGTCACAGTTCATTTTATTGAGACACAGAACCCGGGAGCCGCTAGAGCATTCCGTGGCGACGAAAAATAAGACTTGTCACCATATTTCTATTAAACGTAGACGTGGACCTCGGTCCCGAGTGTTCCCGTATCTCTGACGTAAGCGAGTTACGACAGCCTCCAGAGGAGAACAGTAAGACGAGCGGAAACGAGAGCACATATATATATGAAGATGTCCAGGGTAGTATATCCTCTCGAGTTTCCGCCCATGCTGGTACGCGGTTATCCAGGCGTGCTGAGCACCCAAAGTAAGCCGATGCGCGTCGCTGGATGAGCGGCGAACTCTGTTGTCGCACTGGTTAGTTGTACCACCACCGGACGGAGTCGGTGGCAGACCCTCTCTGCAATTTGTTAACGGCGTGCAACAAGTGGTAGCAAGACACCTCGTATCCGATTAACTCACAGTTTGTAACCCATTAATAAACAGGATGCGGGTCAGTGCAGTGGCGATGATGAAACTTGTGAGAAGACAAATACGTTCTGAATGCGTACTGTCACCGTACATCGACCAGCGCGTTCCGCGGTCGCGGTGTCTAACAAGCTATCACACTGAATACGAGTAGACGGGCGGGGCACTGCGCCGCACGGTGTACACGCTGTTTTCCAAAATAACCCCTGGAGCATTATCCTGGCAAGCCGCTAATGAAATGTGTCCTTGCGACCAAAACCAATAATATATTGATCGAACGGCAATGGGTTGAGGAACTGGGCCCTTTGGGAGTCGCCCCCCTCACAATGGTGGGAATCACTGCAACGAGTAACGTGCGAGAGATTAACAGCCAAAAAGCAGCTTTTTGGCACAGGGACAGCTGAGTGAATGGGAGAGCGTTGGGGCCGTTCAGAAAAAACCTCGCTGAAAAGGTACTGAACCGTTTTTTTGGGAACTCAAGTCCGCTGAACTGCACGTATGTGGCGTGGACTCCGGTGATAGCAACTGAACGCACACGTTACGTATCATGTATTACTATGAAGACCATGAAAACCCCTGGTATTCTGATGGTGAAGAGAAAAGGAACGAACTGCTTCCGGCGGCCGTGGCACAAGGAGCGTTTCCTCCACGCAGTTAGGTGTAATACTCTCCGATTCTGCATACAGGAAATCGGTATGTATATTCTCTGGTATCGGTTCACAAAAGGTCTGGACTTATCCCGTGCTGCCCTAGTCCCTGAAAATAATCTCAACCGTCCCGACTAGCTTCGTCGTCGGGCCGCTGCTTGTTTAAATTTGGGCACCCTCTCAAAGACCGCATACGCCACATCACCGTGGTTATTGTTGATGTTCGGTGAAGTTTTCTTACCTGCGAGTATCACTGTGCCTTTTCAAATGCTGTTGAACCTGCAGGTGAATTACAGGCTTCCAAAAATTTTGTGCCATGTATATCGGTGCTGCATAGGTGGTAGGAGGTGAACATTGTTGTTCAGTCCAACAGTGGGAGGTAGACACTCCTGCTGAACTTGTAGTAGCATGTGAAATTTTCTTCTGGAGCCAGCGTAGGCGAGCTGGTCCCTTGATAGGGGTTCGGTCACAGCCCCCGTAACATAAGCGTGCGTGAGACCGTGTTCGAGCTCTCTCAGAAAAAATGCCTCAGCACGGATTTCGACGGTCACTCTTTAATCACAGTGCCAGGATCGTTCAAGGTTTTGCAGGGTTGCCTGGTGGAGGGTGATAAGAAAAATCAGTTGGAGGGGTTGTAGCACTGTAATTCTTTGGACCCTTGGCCTACTAGGGGATGATCAGAAAAATCTGTTGCAGAGGTTGTAGCAGGCGTTGTAGCAACGTAAGTGTAAACTGGATACCACGGATTGACAGCGCGAATGTGTAGCTGCTCTTTTTATGTATAGTAAAAGTGTTAGTTGCATTAGCCGAAGGAGGGCGCCTAGAGATGCTGTAAGAATTCTTTTCATAAATCAGGAAGACTTTGCAAAAGCTACGACGCCGATCACCATCACCTACAGAAAGTAGCAACGGTATGACAAGACAGTCATACAACCGTTACTACGACACGTTGTACAGCTGTTGAGGTGTTCCTTGGAATGTGAAGAAGGGTGGAGAGCATTCATGAGTCATGAATTTTGTACATCCTTGTCTCCACGTCTAGTCGAGCGTCACGTAGCTGTCCGTACACTCCATACTTGTTCACTTCTCCCCCAAAATATCGTGCAGACGACGACAGAGAATTCGAGATTCTTACGCTCTCCGGACAACTTCATACATGTTCCCCCAACTATGGCACCGGTGGGTCCAGCGAGAGAAGGCTCCGGAGGCCTTAGCGACCTCTCTAAAGGTAAGACAAAAAATCAACCGTGTGTGGCAATAATTTTGCAGAAATAACCTCTGGACAAAAGCCCCAAAGGAAAGAGATGAGTGTTTGGTGATACGAACGCATATAATTTTCTAGTGTAGCGCTGCCGTAGATAGTTTTCAAAACTGTCTAAATTGTTCACGTTCCGTGACACACAGCTGCAGACGGTATTTATTGCTTGAGTGTGGTCGCCCACTTCCAAGCACGATCACGTAGGCCTGCATATATCAAGTGACGACCTTATTGTTTGCTGTGTTCCCCTTCTGTGAATGGAAGAAACGACATTATTATTTGGTGTGTTCCCGTTTCGCTGGCTGCCTGAGTAAGGCGCTGTCCTCCAATGTGTTGAAGCAGGGACGCTAGGGATGCCCTTTGAGGTTTGGAAGACACGCATGGGTAGGTACGTTCTCTACACGTGAACTACGTAAATACGCCTGCAGTTGCAATTATCAGTTCTTGGTGAGACGGGGCGCCTCTACTGAAAGCAAACACAGATCTGTAGGCACTAGAATTCGGTAGCTGCCACGCGGTCGGTGCGCATGTGCAATATCACTGTAAAGGTGTGCCCGAGCCTTAGCTTTGTACGCGTTGTGGCAGGAAGGAAGGGGCTTTGGAACTGCGTGTTCGCACCTGTAGTTTGTCTATCATATTCAGAGATCGCCATTGTGGAGCACTGAGTATGGGTGTGACTGATGGAGAGTTGTGTAGAATGACGCCCGTGTGCCTGGGAGACGCCTCACGGTGTCAACACTCACACCCCTGTCTGTATCTAGAGACGTAAATCGTCCGGTCACATTCCTGAATTATAAGAAGAATGAAAAAAATGCTCATTCAACAGTATTTTACTTCGTACTTGTCTTCGACTGGTAAGGATAGAACAGCAATTGTATGCGTTGGTTTACTTGATCTCCATAGCGGGTGCTTGTAGCGCTCTGTGTACACTCAGGGAATTGTGTAAAAACACGCAAAAAACGTTCCCAGGTTTTTTTGCCTTGCAGTGTATTCCTTCTTTCTTAATCCATTGGAGAATGCTTGTTTGCCAGGTCCCCCATGAGACGGTAGATGGAAGGGGAAATGTAGTCGTGGTTGGATTTGAGTTTTGTGTGCTATTCGTTGTACATCTGTAGAACGAATAGCTGTGGAACAATCGAAACGTGTGAGGCCCCTCAAGAATAGGTGCTGCATTGTGGCTTTAGATCCTCTTTTGTAGAGAAATACTAACTTCCATAGCTTGACTAACTTCCATGTCTTCGAGCCTCGACAAAGGGACCGAACTGTGTGTTCCAAACAGCAATCGATCGTGATTAGGTTGCACGTACATCGAGTTCAGGCGTCCTTAAGGAGACTTTTCTTTTGCGTTACTTCACTGAAAATAGTTGCAGTGATGGCACAGCTCGCGACTCAGTGGCGCTGGGAGTCCAGTTATTTTCAACCTTCTTAACTGCATTTTGCCATCGCGTTTTTTTTTGCGATATCAATGGGACGTCCGTACAGGTACCGAAACGAGAACACAGTGCAAGCCTTTAAGCACATATATCAGCGGGGCGGTGTAGGCGCGTACTGGCAGGGTCTCAGCGCGAAGCTCGTAGAATCCGCGACGAAGGGAGCCATTTTCTTGTACTCGAAAGTAAGGAAGTGCGCCTAGGTTCGACGTTAGGTGAAGAACCTTGTTTCGCTTGGCATGTGTTTCGCTCTGAACGAGGAGACCTACTGCGGGGTGTACGGTTGAACAGCACTCGCTGATCCGGTCTTCCTTTACAAACACAGAAACTGAACAACAGGACAAGTACACATATTTATCCGTGCAGCGTAGCACACATTTCCCTGAAAGTAAGTCCCTATCCAACAGTCGAAGTCTACGGATGCCCGGGAAAAAAAATGACAACCCCACAGTGGACTAACACCGCAACTCTAACAACGATCCACAGGTTCTTGCATGTGTACTGATGGTCTGATGGCCCCCTACGACTGTACTGATGAGCTGAATGGTATGTACGCCTGCACCTATCTTGTACGTAAACCTACCAGACTACTTCGACTGCAGTGCATCTCCCCTGTCGTATCAACTGGAACTCTGTTTTTGGACTTTTCCTCCTCTAAGTCCCTGTACTGACCACAAATATGAGGACGTTTCTCCACGTCCGTGAAGCGAGGTGTCGACTGATGGTTGCAAGGTTTCAAGTTCGACTGATCACATATGATCTTTATGTACTTGAAATTACACCATGGCACCTTCTGCAGTACCCTTGCGTGGATGTGTTTGAACGGATGTAGTTTGAGGAAGCACAGGAGTCGCTTCTGTCCACGCGTCAAAATCCACGGCGCACACCGTGTTGCACAACTTTATATCTTACGGGTTGCCTCTATGTCTTTTCCGGAGGTTTTTCGTGCGTCACTGTCTCAGGAGACGCTCTTCGACGGCATGAGACGTCTAAATTTTTCTGAGACTGCCAGTGGTTTCGTTGCTGGTGCTGGTGGCGGAATTTGTCAAACTGCAGTAATGGGACCTTGCACGTACGTTGTGACGGCGCTTGTGACGGGGACAAGCACAAAACCAGAAGCTGCTACTGAAAAGATTCGTCAAGTCTGGAGGGATCAAGGCATCCGCGTAAGAGGCGTTTTCTCGGCTTCTTTATGTGGGCCTTTTCTGCAAGACAACTGGCGTGTCAGTAGTTTCCTGATTCCCTAGGGAGTTCAGGCATATGTAAGAAGTTTCGGCACTTACCGTATGTGATTCGATCACTACGGCTTGGTGGCAGTGTGACTTTATCCAGTACACGTTTTTGGAAGTGAGGGGGATTGCACCTGATAGAATCCGTCAGATATGCTGAGTGCGAGGCAGTCGCGCGAGGTAGTTTTTCCGTGGTTGACGTAAGTATGTCCTTGTCTCCAGCTAGTGACCAGCCGCAGCTCGCAGCAGCCACGAAAGGCATGGACAACGTCAGTGGCGAAGGCAATGTGTGCAAGGACTGCTGGTAGGATGTATCATCTGCTTACTGGTTCTGTAGTTCTTTTGCTTCAGAAATTCAAGGGTACACCCGCATTTTCTGACATGCGCCCGCACTACCATTTACTGTGGTGTGAAATGTCTCTACTCAGCATTTGTTTTGATCGTGTAGCTGTGTGGTGAGCACGATTGTTGCACTTGAGAGGGGGAGGTCAAAACTTGAGCCTGCGGGAGTTTGACCACACTGCACTTGAACTAGGCAGCACACGTGACTAATAGACTACCGCAACGGTCTCACTTGTTCCGTTGACCCCTCAACAAAGGCACTTCTTGAGAGGCAACGTGAAAATGCGACGGCACAGTTACGTGTTTGAAGATTGGAGCACAGATGGAAACCCCCTGTTTTCCGGCCCTCTGCGAGAATTTCCATGAAAGGGTCGGGTGCGGGTGCTCGCAAAGGAATCATTTTCATGTATTCACCGTCTGTTCTTTTCAGCGGCTCTCATTACACATCTCTTTCTTTCTTCCTCTTTCGGCCACTAGCCTGACCTTTCGGCACTATTCGAGGTGCGCGTAGGCCTACCCCTACCCGGCTGTTGCTTCGTCAATCGTTTTGTAATATTTCTGTGGCACCTTCGGCTCATCATCGTCCTTTTCGTAGGTTATTCCTTCTAGTACTTTTTGTCTTCTTCACAGGCTTTCTGTACAGAATTCAGCTTCTCGTATCCTACAGTTTCTCCTCGCCTATTGTCTCATTCTTATTTGTAGGATTTGAATTCTAATCAGGATCTCTTTACAATCTATGGGGCGTCCGTCCGGCCTATATTTTTCTCCCCTCTCGCATTGTTCCTGGTCGTCGAGATTTGCTCCATCTTTTTTTTTCGGTTGTAAGTCTGACGCGGAACATATGCTGGTTCTTCCGTACTTGGCTTCTTTCTAAGATCGTTCTCGCTCGAGGGGACGTTGGGCCGTCATGGCACTTCTTGTCTCTTCTGTTTGTAGGGCTTGTACTCCGGAAGTTCGGCCATTGCCTTCCGACAAGCCACCAACTGGGCCTCTCGCCAAGGATTTACTGAATTTGCTCGCGCTAAGATGAAGGGAGGAGACGAGACGAGAAAACTCACAAAAAGGCAGGAGGTTTGCGCCGGCATCATCGTAGGTCATGTCTGTAATTGTACAACGCCTATAATTCACCCGAGCACACGCGTGGAGGTGTGTCCACAATGTAAGATATGAAGGGATGGTGTTTCGTCAAGAACAAGTTTAGCGTACTCCATTACAGTGCACAAAACAACAAAGTCGGCAAAGGCTTTGCGGTGTTTTCCAGTAGCGACGAAGCGGCTAATCTTTCGTAACGCATACGTACATCCTTGAGTTCCGAATACTGGGCTGTTCGCCCACTTTGCCGAAAAAAATTTTGTGTAGTCTTTAAAGTGAACAACTAATCTTTTCCCCACGTCAAAGTGACTCTAATGCATGTAGCAGCACTGCTTATCCTAATACTGCTTCACTTGCACGCTGGAGCGTGTCCGGCTGGAGCCGGAGATGTCGTTCTCTCGTGGTACAACACTGATAAAGAGAAACTGATATTTTGTAGCAGCCTTATTTACTCTGGTGCGCTGCTATTCGGCTTAATACAGAAATAAGACACTTTTATCATATAAACACAACATCCTCACAGTAATCTCCTGATAAGTTGTCAGCCATTTTCCCCTATGCTAAGCGAGACGCACAGTCATCTACCTCTGTGCACTGCATGCTTCTTTCTCTTCCTCAGTTTTGAATGCCAAAATATCACCTTTCTTTCACAGCAAGTTGTTCGTAGTGAAGGTGACCCGTTTAGATTTACACATTACACCTGTGATTGAAATGCACGTTGGAGTGTGATCCTTCGTCCGCAGTTGTGCTATTCGTAAAACTTCTGGTAACACAGCTGCAAAACGATATGGAGGAGCGTTAGGAATCAACAAAAATCTATGGCAGAGAACGATATGAATATACGCGAAAACGTGAGGGGTAGACATATCGAAAAATAGTAGAGACACAAGTTAAAGACCGGCAAAAGTACGCCGAGAACACGAGTACAAACGCACTTCAAAATAAAGAACGTCTTGATGCCAGTATATAACCCAGCTGCGGAGAAGCAACAGAGCACATGTGCGGGGGTGTTGCTCGTGATATGGTGTTGGCCGAGGCGGCATGGCACAACAAAAAATAAATTCGTCAGAGTAAAAGCTGCAAGCGGCTGACTCGCTCCTGCTGTTAGGAGTGACAAAAGTTCGTTTACAGGAACTGTTTTGCTCTGCCACCTAGCAAAAAACCGACCCTGCGTTTGCTGTGACTTCTAGGGGGGAACACTTTCTACGTGGAACCAGCCCTTCGAGGTGGCACGGATCCATATGCAAGCAACCGCCAACCAAGGCAAACCTGCGCAAAGCTTGCCTGCAGTGAGTCACACACCGTGCGTTATTTGACAAATCAGCGCGAAAAAGGAGCAGCTTGATCAGAAAGGCCTTCACGAACAAGCTGCGATACGGAGTTACACTCCGGCCTGTCGCTTTTGGAGCTTGAGCGTGATCAAGTCATTCACGAAAACACGTACACGTTTATCTGCGTGCGAATGTGCGTATGTATTCATGTGTCTATAAACACGTATATCCTACACACCAGTCAGTTTGTGTGGAAGCGCTTCATGTGCGTACACAGGCGTTTATAGCTGTGTGTCTACACCCTTTTCTCACAGCTCGTGCACATCTGGGATGACCAGCAGTGAGCATACGTATACATTTTGAAATTTCATTGGAAGTGCCTCTCGTGAAGCGCTGAGGAACATACACTCTTTCAAGGCTTGTGTTACCTTCGAAACATCCCACCTTGTCGATCTCCTGGGTCTTGCCTCTGCGCACTCACCTTACGACATCTCCTGCAAATACACAGGTTGTAGAATCGTGAGGGTTTCTTCTCTTTGTACCCTTATGCAGACTCACAGGAATGCGTACTACGTCTGGATACATATATCTCTATACATTAGTAGATACTTCAACTGACGGGGGGACGGATTTTTTTCTCTTCGCATGCCACATGGTTCTCGTTCTGGTTTGGACTTTTTCTACTCCTTCGCTGTTTTGTCAGACGTTTGCGTGTATCGTGAGGGAGAATGGTCCGGCTGCGTTGTTCAAAGGCATCGTGCCCCGCATCGGTTTGGCCATCTGGCAGACGCTGTTTATGGTCACTGGCGCGAAAATTTTACGAGATTCTTTTGGCTGGTGAGTAAGAGACGATGTCATGCCTTGAGATTGCTTTTGGGGAGTGTAGGCGAAGGATCTGAGTATTTCAGCATAGGGTCTACTGGTCAGCTTTTCCTGGCGGTATTCGGGATGAAAATATGCCTCGATAGAAAAGTGGGCGTTTCGTGTTTGTCTGAATGTAGTTGTAAAGAAAATTCACCCAGTGCATTGGGATGGGAAAGTGTCACCACTACGAGACGTCCTTCTGGGTGTGCTTGTCGGTTGCCACATAACTGCAGAGTCACTGTTACCTTGTGGCCTCGGCTGCGGAGCGTTTGGTACGCATCAGCCGTCTGCTTTTACGTTCAAGCAGTGTACCTGGTACGAAGTGTAAGGTTTATTGTCACTTTGTGGTGAGCCTCCCGTACAGCCAGCAAGAAGGACGGTTTTTCGTTCGTAACTCCGTGGTGCAAGTTAACGCTTGATATCATTTGCGAGCTCCCACCTTGCTATTCTGCTAAGAAGTGAGCCCCAGGATGTGTACGGATGTGTACACGTGTGCAACATTTGTGAACACGTCACGTATAAGTATATGTAATACATGTACAGACGCTGTACGTTTCTATATCCATACGTGTATGTGTGCGCCGACGAAATTACTGAATACATACATGAGCGGATGCACAAGAAAATAGCCCGCATGTTTCTATGTAAGACAGGTTTGCGTGTGAAAAACGCTGTTCCACCAGCCCACCGTTCAACTGCTGGCACCGCGCCGTTACAAACCTGCGTATGGAGGTCGTAGGTGGCAAGACAGGAGCATTAGAGCAGTGGTCTCCTGTAGGGTGCAACCCCACCATAAGAAAGGAGATGCATTGAACGCTCTAGAACATTAACTGCAGTCTGTGTATCTACCTTACACACATTTTGCAGGTTATCAGCGGTGCGCACACGGAGGGCGCGAAGTCCGCGAGGGTGGTATAGGGGGGTGAAGGAAGAGATGGTGCAGGAGAAGAGAGGCTATATGCGTGTGTGTATGTGCGCACACATATGTCTATATAATATATATGCATTTATACATGTATATAATCCTTCACATGAAAGTGTATATGTAAGCACATGTGTATGAATCAACAAACATATGCATATACGTATTTCTGTGCGTGCAATTACGCCGTAAAGCACCAGAACTATGTTTTGTTGTGCTTTTCAGGTGAGACAGCATAACAACGCGATGTACTCGAACCCAATGAAAACTGGGAGCAGTAGTGGTCCACTGCAGCATTAATTCGATAAATGTGCGTAGCTGTCCTCAGAAAAATAGTTTCGCCTTTTGTTAGCGTCTCCGTCGTTGTAGAGGGACCTGAGATTCTACAGACAATCGGGTGTACCTCAGGTGTCTTCAAATGTAGAAGCTTTCGGTACAACGCGTGGCTGCATGCAGCAGCTGAACGCAAACGCGTGTCTATGCAGAGGATGACTATGACGCTGATGCCTCTACTCTTCGCGTCTACTCTCGTTTGGACGGTCTTCATTACGGGACTGTTGTACAGAGGTCTGCCGTCCAAGAAATAGAAGCATATTCAAATCGGCTGATTTGTGTGGCCATACCCGGTCACTTCAGATGGGGGGGGTGTTCTGGAGGAAAGACACTTTGGTAAAACGCTTACATACTCACACTCAAGTGCGAATATTTGTGATTGTTTACACGTTTCAGCGGTATTGTTGAGCAGTGTCTGGCAGAACTCTGGCGCCGACACGAGCTGAACTCGGATTAGCATGTGTTTGTTCTTCAGACAGTCACCAGTGCTCTGTATCACGTGCGTCGGAGCCTGTGTTTTACACTGTACATAGTGTGCTCATGTATGTATGTATGTGTGTATGTGCATGTTGCCTGCCTGCAATGAAGATGCCTCCTGTGTTTTTCACTATACGTCACCCGCGCGCAGCTAAGTCTGTACATAGCATTTATAAGTTTCACCACGCTAATAGCTATATCTGTACATACTGCGAGTGGTTTTCACTGCGCCCTGCGCTCATAGCTGTGTCTGTACAAAACGTGTAGTAACTTCATGCGAGGACTTCATTGTACGACGTAAGGTGCGCAGGACCAAATGCCGGACCAATCTCCGGCATTTCTATTTCGAAAACCGGAAAATGCTTCAAGAGAGAGCCTCCGTGTGCGAAGGGGAAGTCTCTGGCTATAGAGTTTCGTAAAAATCGGATACGGTTGCAAGCCCGAACACACTGTTTCATGCTACGTGAGGTCAATCGACCCTTCGACGCCTTTTCTTGCCCTGTTGCCTTGCTTGCGGAGTATTACGTTCAGGTAAATGCTTATGCATTTATACGCATACGTATACGTATAGTCGTATCTGCATATCCGTCACCGTATAAATTACAGTTCCCACCTTCACATCTGTGTATGTTCGTAGCGTTGCGGGCCTCTCCGTGGATGTTGCCGTTCAAATAAGGAGATGTGTACGTGTAGGTGAACACTTAGTAGGTGTTCAAGTGCCGACACGTTCCTGCATTTATTTCCGTGAGGGACTACATTTCAATTTCTATGGTAGGTATCAACATGCATGTCCTTTTTCACGGACATGTTACTGACCCCATCTTTGTATTTCCGAATGCCCCTTCACAGCGTTTTGCCTACTTGTGCACACCACTGGGGTGTACTAGTCCACCTCTGTTCGTTATATAAAACCAAACATGAATTTCTGTACATGCGTATGCCCTCATAGGTGGAGTGTGGCAGCACGGGCTAGAAAGCTTTTATGAACAACAGAGGCGAACTGAGATGTGCACTGGAGCGCCATCGCTGGATTTGTTGGTTGGCTACGTGGTAGGCGTTTGTCTTTGGGGACACGTCGTTCGTGTTGCGAACTCGAAATTCATGCTATTTCGAAAACTGTACCAAGAATGTATGTTCCTTGCAAGGCGCAACGCACCTTGCCTGCCTCACCCGCCAAACCCAAGCGTAATCAGGAGGTTTTTACACATACAGGAGCTGTCTTGATGCGCTCTGCTTCGAGTCATTCGCGCACGCACACATGCATATACGTACGACTGACGTTTGTAATTTTCTGAACGCATGTGCTCATAGATAGGAACCCAGTACCTGGTCACCGCCTTCTGTATATTGGTAGGTGTACGCAGGTTTCGGGGAAGTTCTACATATGTACATATGAACTTGATTTATGAATATTCGTACTACATATGTGATGATCATCACGTGGAAACAGGTGAATTCTTCAACTCACTTTCGGTGCACAAACGCCTTCTTGGTCACAGAAGGTAGACGACACCACTGGAGCTCTACAGGGGGGTGGCTGAGTACATACATAAGCTAGTCGGCACGCAAGCGACAATCATGTGACACAGCATATTAACGCACAGACTGAATTCGCGCGGGCACATCCATGAGAATGGAATGCATTCTCGGCCTGCATTGAACTGTAGCACCACCAGCTCGTACAGCACGGCCGCGGCTTCGTAGCTTTCAACAGCTACCTAAAGGAAGCAAATAATGCTGGCTTACCCAAAATATAGCATCGCTACTGCACAAGTAACACAGTTGCTTCGCGGTTGTGTGCACAGAGCATACACAGGTACACACCGGGGCAAAAAGACTTTGGACTCTGGAAGCTATCAACCACGTACACACCCGAAGAGTATATTATTGTCTTTCAATACTAACGACGTAGCGTATGACTTTATTAGCCGTTCAAAGACGCTGGAGGTGGGGGACACTAACCGGTTCCCCCCCAAAATCGTTACGATCGTCGCGGAAGACCACTCCTCTCGCAGACTCCGTCTATTTTGTGTTCACAGTCGTTTCTTTCCGCGTATGTATTCCGCAAAAGCAAACCCTTTGGATTCTGGTTTTCCGGTCAGGCATATGTGAGCCTCACGACGCAGCAGTCGCCATCCTGCGAAGGACTACTTTCCTGTGTACTACGACGACCCCTCGGAAGAACAAACCCAGTAAATTTGCAGTCAGATCCTGTTGTACCTTTCAAGGACGCAATTTGATGCCCCCTTTGTCCAGCCTCGTATTCTTCCGTCTTTTCTCTTCCGCTTCCTGTCCACATGCAGAAGCAATGTATGTCTACTTCACTGCAGCCGAACTACCGATCAGGAAGCCACGCCGGTACTCCCTGAGCTGTTACGCGGTTCTCTTCGTGCCTTCGCCGCGAAGAATATTTATCCAGAGGGTAGGGAAAGCTGAAAATAATTATTTGATGGCAGTGTGCTGCATGACGTCAGAGAAAGTAACATGTACGCGAGTGTCAGTGACAAAGGAGTAGAAACAACGACTGGTGTCGTAGTCCAAGGGAGACGGCGAGCTCGCGGCCCTATCCCTGGGCGCCACGAAAACGGGTGCGTCACGGCTTGCGCTCGTTCTCGAAAACCTTAATATTTTCATTTTCGCGATAACGCCACTCCCTGCGCGTCGTCTTCCTCATCGTATGGTATGTGTAGAGTTTGGCTACTGCGGAGGTAATTTCTAGCCATTAAACGGTCCGCTTCACAGACCGTGAAGTGATCAATGGTTAAGACAACAACAAACCGGACGTGTACGGCTGTGTTTCCAGCGTGGTCAGACGTTCTCTTGTAGTCGTATTCC
Source organism: Sarcocystis neurona (assembly GCA_000727475.1). Classification (NCBI taxonomy): domain Eukaryota; phylum Apicomplexa; class Conoidasida; order Eucoccidiorida; family Sarcocystidae; genus Sarcocystis; species Sarcocystis neurona. The sequence continues at coordinate 408,974 of KL647325.1, forward strand.
TATACATAATATTACTTGTATCGCTCCATTTCGATTTCGGTGATAGGATGTGTTTCGAAGCAGAAAAGGAAACGTTCCCGCACATTAGACTCGTCATGTGAGTGTGTGTGCCGTAAATGGAAGAAAAGTCTGTTATTTCCTAAAAGCGCTTCTTCGCTACGTCCTCTTGTAATTGCGGTTTTGAACCAAACAAGCATTCGCTTGAAGAACTGGCGTTCTTCCTCATGCAAACCAAGAGTGTTTCCTCTTTCCACTGCTGCCGTATATCTCCCTTCTCGCACATCTACTATAGGAACACTGTTTGTCCACTCCTGCGCACCGCACGTGGTCTGTTCCCTTCTTGTCGTCATACGCGTAGCCTTCCCTGTACTCTTTTCTTTTCGTGTGCCAACGTTGCTCCCGTTTCTCATCACAGTTCCCACTTTTGTTGGCCCTCTCTTATCCTCCTCCGTTCGTTCCTTTTCTTCCGGTTAGGTGCGTATTTCAACTGTTATGCGTGTGCAGCCCTCTTCTCCCCTCCCCTCTGTCTTCGTTGATGTGTTTTCCCCTTTAGTCGTACTTCTTCTGCTGTCCCTTCGCATGCTTGGTGTTCGTTCTGTCCGTCTCTGTACTCACATGACACTCACATTCGTTTCACGTTACCCTCCTGAGAGGTCTTCTTGCTTCCCCACCTGTGTCCCTATTTTCGTTTGTCTCGTGATCCCGCGTCTCTCCGTTTGACTCACAGAAAATTTATTCTATCCCCTCTCCCTTCCACAGCTCAAACTCAAACTTCATCAGTACATGTGCTCGTACGCCTCCTTTTATGTTCTTCACTTCTGCATGCCAATTCGGATTTTCTCCTCTTTTCTCGCTTCGTTGTCTCGACTTTGTCCTCCATTCCAGTGTAAACTTCCTGCACGTGAACATCTAAATTCTGACAAACGGGTCGAGTGACCGCGGCGGAGCATTGCCCTCCTCTTTTCTTCGCATTCGTTGTAGGGTCAATGCTACTACACGGTAACGTCATATTAGACTGTTTGTATCATCTTCTATAATTGATAGGGCTGCGTCGCATTTTGCTGTATTTTCGGACGTACAAAGGTAGTACACGCCTAGATAATACGCAGGAGATACGTATTCGCCTGCGTGAATACGTCTGCGTAAAACTCTTCGAACACACCGCACGTGTTACCAAGAGGGGTTGACGCACTTCAGCGGACGTGTGCACTGTCGTGTGGAAGTGTCCCTTTTCATTCACTACAACGGAGGAGCCGTGTGCGTTTCACTATCTAGATACGCCAGCAGACGCATCTGCGTATGTATGTGCCTGTATGTCTTCGCGTGCATGTCTACCATTGACCGTCCATCCGTCTGCCCAGGTATTCTTTCCACGTGTACTACACATGGGGAGTGATAAAGTGTGCGTATGTGCGCTTCTGTTTGTGTACATATTTGCCATGCCAAGATGCCTGCCAATCTAGGAGGCTACCGTTAGTTGTCCAGTGCCAGTGGAACTTTCTCGGGTGTGTGCAGCTGCACTTGCTTGGAGTACAAAAGCTGCCGCGCACGTAGTGCCTTCGAAAGTTTCCGGAGAAGAATGCGTAGTGGCTCTATGCTTTCTCCTCTTTTTCCTCCCTTTTGGGAAGAGGACAAAGCATCCGTGGTGTACCTGCTGCAGCTGCCGTTTCCACTGGCTTCCTTTTCCGATGGAGTCGACGCGTGTTTCTTTCCCTCTTGTCTCGTCTCGGCCTGCACACATGTCTCCTGCCATCTCCCAAGCCTTTGCATCTTCCTCTTCTACTCCAAGCAGCAGACATGTGACTGCAGCCTCGACAGGTAGCAACAACACGAGCCAAAATCCATCGCCTGCCGCAGTGGCGTCTACTGTTTGCGGACCGTCACCCTTCCATATGAATTTCTCTTCTTCTTCTCTGCCGTCCGCCGACTACCCCGCACCTCTCGACTCCCCCTTCGCTGTCCCTACTCCGTCCACGGCTGCTTCTTCCTTCCCGTCGTCCGCTGCTTCATCTTCTAATCAGTTGACCACACCAGCCGCTGCTCCTGCTTATCCGTCTCAACCGCCTGCTTCTGAGGCCGCCTGTCCACTCCCAAGCTCTGCCGCTCCACACCAGTCTGCTGCGGGTTTCTCAGCTGTCGCTGCGCCTGCTTTCTCGACTGCTGCTGCAGCTGCTTTCCACCTCCCTGCAGGCGCTCCTCCTACAGCTGCCGTTGCTGCTAATCCGCCAGTACCAGCCACAGCTGCTTCACAGACACCGTCTCGTGCCGCTGCTACAACACGCCTGGGTGCGGTTCCTGCTGCTGCAGCTTCATCTGCTTCTGCCTCGACTGCTAATGGTGCTGGTAGTATCTCGGCGGCCACTCCTGCCGCAGCAGATGCTGTTTCCTCTACACCACAGCCCCCACTGCGTGCTACTGCTGCTGCTGTTTCCTCACCTACTGCAACTCCTGCAGCACCCGCCGTTCTAGTCGTGTTGTCATGTGAGCAGCAGCTAACCGCACCGTCTTCGACTGACTTCTCTTCTTCGCCAGAAACCAGCTATTCTTCCATTTCCTCTTCCTCTTCTTCATCCTGTACCGTATCATCTTCTGGGCGTCGCTGCGTCCAGGGCGGCGGTGGGCGCGCAGTCGAGTCTGCTGACTTTCTGGCGGAAGCTGGTGTTTCTCTCCCCTCTTTGTTAACAATTCACCACGTGTTTGAAAACACAGGGATTTCGTATCGTATAGCAACGCCTACAGGGCATCCGCCAGCTGTGTCAAATGTAAGCGCAGCCCCCGCCGCTGCTGCTATTGCTGCGGCATCCGCTGGAGCGGCTTCTGCCGCTGTAGCAGCAGCGCTCGAAAAAAGTGTGCCTGCGGCTCTCTACGAGCAGCTGCTCCATCCCCTGCCGCTGCGCAGCGTGAAACTTAACGAGTTCCAAGGCCTGCTGTTGCCGCACCACCTCGGGGCTGCCCTTGACCTGCTGCATAGCGCCGCGCTGGCGAAGCTCGTTGCTGCCGCCCTGCCGCCTCTTCGCAACTGGGCCAGCAATAAGAAATCCTCTTTTTCAGCACGAGGCTGCGGTAGCAGCGGAAAAGAGAAAAAAAATCCTTTAATTGTCTGCGCTGTTGGATACGGCGCCTTTGCCCTCTGTGCGAAACGCCTCCCTGCTGCCAGTGCTGCCTCCGCTACCGCAGCGGACCTTCCAGAGAGAGAAGAAGCGGCAGCCGCACCCCATCGCTGGGGATGGACTGCAGATGGTACGTGCCGTTATCCTTGTCTTCCTATCTTTTGTGTCATTCTTCGCTTTCCCTATCTAACGTTTCGCGCATAGAAGAGTAGGAAGCGTCACTTGCGCAATGTATCTATAGAGTGCTGGGTCCTGCCTTTGGAAGTGCCAGAAGCATGTAACAGCAGCGCACGTGCTTCTGTAGTCATTTGTCCAACTTTGTGTTCTCTTTTCACACACGTGTATGTGTGGGTACTTGTATCCGTACATAATCGGTGATGCAGACGAGTATCAACTGCAACACACGGGTACATGCTCGCGCACCTGTACATATATAAACCACGTATTGTTGTACAAAGCTTCTGATTGATTTCTGTCTGGTGTACGTCTAGATGGAGAAGCTGTCACGTTTGATATGCATGCCCAGATACGCTTCTGCAAATCTAGACAACGATATATAGGAAAGCCTACATGCGTACCGATATCCCTATCTTAATGTCACCCTACGTCTCCCTATATATATACATATATATATATATATATATGTCTTTTAAATATTATGCCTGTCTGTGGTTTGACGGTGAACAGCATCGAGATGCAGGAGGCAAGCAGTACCCTCACGTAGCTGAAAACTACGCACTTACCTGTCGCAGCCACAGGCACTACGACGCACGCCTATATACGCGCACGCCTGTACATACGTAAGGTGGGGAAATGGATCGATGGATTTCAATGGTATATACATATATATATGTAAAATGTATTGCATGTGTGAGCAGCACTATGACTGAAGTGTTCATGCCAAGGTTCTGTTTTCCGACTACACTGGTGCCTTCCTACCTTCCGTCTCTCTCTATTTTTTGAAGTGTACAAGCAAGCAGACGCACATGTATATACGTATATATATGTGTATACGTGTGTGTGTCCGTATATAGTCACCCTGATGCTCTGCCGATGACGACGTACACATATATATACGTAAAAGAGCGACGGTCCGGTTGCCGTCTCTCCCTCTCTCCATCTTTAGTGTTGACCTTCGATTCTTTTGCTGCAACAACACATTTGCTGTTTGTTGGCTGCGTCTGCGGATGCATCTGCAAGGAAATATAAAAGTGTCCATGAGTAACTGTAGCTCCACTCGTAGAAGCACAGGCGTCGACACCTTTTCGATTTCGGTGTTTAACTTTGTTGCCATTTCGTTGCCCGCTTCTTCCAACATCCATCCGTACGCAGACGTTGACAAGTGTGTACACAGGTGCGTCTATATATTGTGGGAGCAGTTGCCGCGCTGTTGCTTGTGTGGCTATCTCTGCCTTTCCGCCTGCGGGGACTTCCTTTCCTGTGCACCTTCCTTCGGGAGTTCCACCACTACGTATGCGGTTGTATATTTGTCTTGACCTTCGCAAGTACACACACACGTATTTATACGTGTATGTGTGTATGTATGCGTCTTGCTTTCGCTAGTCCCACCACTGCATAGGCGGTTGTATACTTTTGTCTTGACCTTCGCAAGTAGACATACACGTATTTGAATGCATGAGTATATATACGTGTATATGCGCGCCTTGCTTTTGTGTCCAGTTTCGGTTCCTTCTGGTGCTGCTGTGCTTCCCCTTGTGCAGCAGCGACACCAGCGTCCGAGTCTCCTTTCGAAGGGTACGTGCTTACGAGTGTAAGTCCGTTCGACGAGTGTCGGTATCCTTTTTTTGGACAGTTGCCCTACATGCTGCAGGAACTGCTAGAAGATAATGGAGCTTCCTTCGTCTCTTTTTCTCGGTCGTTGGATTCTCCTGCCTGCGTCATCGATAGAAATGTTGTGACAGGTCCTAGCGAAGCCAGCACGCAGGTGTGTCTGCAGGTGTTCGCCCTACTGCTCCTCAATGCTGCTGCTGCTGCGGCAACTGATCGAGCCGCTGCTGCTGCTGGGACCCCTGCCGTTGCGGGTGCCGGTGCCTCTGAAGCAACGGTGCACGCTGCTGCTGCCAGTGCCGCTGCTTCTGTCCAGACGGTTGCAGTTGCTGCGGTAGAGGCGGCCGCAGAAGAGCGCCAGCACCAGCTGCTGCTGCTGCAGCAGCGACAGCAACAACAAAGGCAACAGATGCAGCACCCACCCGTAGAACAACACCATCTTGTCCACCAGCAGCCAGGGACACACCAGCGGCACCTCCAGCAGCAACTTCCGAAGCAGCAGGAAAAACTTGTGCAGGACCAGCTGCAGCCGTGGAAACCTGTGCAGCAGCAGCAACTGCAGCCCTTGCAACTGCAACAACAGGCCTCGCAGCAGCAACAGCCCCTGCAGCAGCAGCACCTCGCACCCCAGCAGCAGCAACTCACACAGCAGCAGCAGCTCCTGCCTCAGCAGCACGAGGTCGCGAAAGACCAACAGCAACTCTCGGAGCTGCAGCAACCCTTTCAGCAGTCGCCTGCGCAACAGCCGCACCACCATTCCCTGCAACAACAACAGCGGCAAACGCTGGAGCGGAATAATCGAGAAAAAGATTTTGAAAGAGGAGTTCTTCGTGTGAGTCAAGGGGCTGCGGGGATTGCTGTCGAAAGCAGTAGACATACTTCTGTTACAGTTGCGTCCACCTCTGGTGTAGCACCGGCTGCCACATCAGCACTGTCACTTGCACCCGCTGAAGTAGCAGCACTGCCAAATCCACCAGAAACAGGGGTATCACCAAGAGTCAGTAAAATCTGTAGTGCAGAAGGCGGTGTTGCCGGGGAACTATTTGCCGTCCGGGTGCCCACTGCTAACACTGGTGTCACGGAGGAGATTCACCCAGAAGCAGATAGATATTTACGTTCCTCGACACCGGTGCGTGCCGGTATCTCACCTCCGACACTAGCACAGACATCCTTCCAAGGCAGTGAGGAAAGCAGTCCATTGCAGAATGTGCGTAATGCCGACGCAGAGCGGCAAGCTGGTGCGTCTTCTGCAGGTGATCCGTATTCTGCTGCTGGTAGTGTTGCGGTCGAACGTCCTGGTGGGGATGGCGCCGCCGCACGCGCCGCTGGTGATGCTATTGGCAGTTGTTCTAGCCCTCCTTGTGCTCTTGTAGTAGGTGCTGCTGTGCGCGCACCTACTACTGATGCTGGGAATGCAGCGACTAACGAAGGCGCGCCGTTTAACAGTGACATTGCATGCACTGCTAGTACTGCCGCAACACCTGCTACTATGAGGCTCGGCGGGGCTGCAGGTGGTTGCAGCAGCAGTCGAAGCCAGAGTAACCCGAGCGTAGGTGAACTCAACTCAGTGACGAACGCTGCCATCCAGCGTTCACCTGCGGAGGCGGGGGCTCGCAGCAGCTGCGGGAGCAGCGAAGGGGGTGGTTTCTTACCAGTAGAGCGTACAGCAGCTGCCGCAGACAGTTACCAAGTGGTTTCACGCGCATGTGTCGAGGGCACCAACAGCGAGAGGGAGAGCGCCAGAGGGAGGGAAGACGCTTGCAGCAGCACCACGAGCAGCGCACGTACATCTGCGCGTTGGAACCCCTTTGAAGAGCGTGAGGATGCTGCAGAAGAGACGGCGTCCGCGATTCCGGTTACTCTCCATTTGTCTGATACTACCGCCGCCACCAGTAATGCTGCTGCTGTTGCCTACGCTCCTATGGCTGGTGCTGATGCTCGTGATGCAGCAGCTGCTGCTGTAGGTAAGGAGAAATTTAGCAGGGTGGCTCTGTCAAGCAGGCCAGAAAACAAAGCAGCGGCTAGCCACTTGTGGTCCTCATCTCGGTACACTAGGAGCAGTCATATCAGCGGTAGCGGCTTCGGTACAGGCACGACTATCACCAGTGGGGCCAACAGTAGTGGCAGGACCAGCGACAGCACTAGCACATGTAATCCAGGTAGAAAACGGGAAGGGATGTTCGAGGAAGGCGAAGAACCTTTTAACGAGAGGGCAAGAAAGGCGGCAGCAGCTGCAGCAAGCGGACAACAGCAAAGCGTCTCCCACACTCCTTGCCAGAAGCCGGAGCACACACAGGAAGGAACGAAGCACGAAGGCAATTTGCACGCAGAGGACGTACGAGGGCACGTGCCATTTGAAGGCTGGATAGACAGCACAGGCAATTCCAACAAGACTGCTCCAGTCATTTCTCCTGGTCATCTTGCTCCACGCAGAAACTTTCAGCTCCATACGACACGGGGGGACGAGGAATGGGATTACACAGCGGATCCTGAAAATGCTCTGAAGACGTGCAGCGCTGCTTCTGACGCAGTTGCTACTGCTGGTACTAAGTGCACAGGTCCAACTGCTTTGGACGCTGCTGCTGGCGCTGCAGCTGCCCGTGCACGTGGTGTCGACTCAGGTGATAGTGTTGCTGCTCCGGGCGGCAGTGCTGCTGCTGTTCACTGTGCGCACACCGCAGCTGACGATGAGACAGAAACTGGTGTTGCCCGTGCAGAAGCTAACTTTGAAATGGCTGCTGATGCCCCTGCGCAATCTGGGGATGCTGGGTGGCCGGTGTCTACTGCACTCCACAGACTCGATATTGGCACAGGAGGTGGCACGGTGTTGAAGGCAGCGTGCAGTGTGCAGCAGTCAAGTAAGGCGTTCTACTCTTTAAATGAGACGGGAGAATCTTCTCCACGGAAAGTCGAGCATTTCGCCGATGTAGAGTATTCTTCTGTAGCTGGGAGCACTGAACGTGACTCGTACTGGTCGAGGCCGAAGTGGCAGCAGCAGCAGCACAGCATTCGCGCTGGTACTGCGGCCGGCACTCCGTTCAATGCTGCCACGTCGCAGGCGGTTGCACACGAATGTGCAGCTACTTCTGCAACTTCTGTTCTTGATGTCGCTGCTGGTGGTGCTTCTCATATTTCTGGGACGTCTGGCGGTGTGAAAACTGCTGTTGGTAGCGACGGAACTAGCCCAGGCATGGCACCAGGATGCCAGGCTTCCGGCTCAACAAAAAGGGTTTTGGCAGGAATAGACGAGCAAATAAAGTATGCAGACGAGACCAGGAGAAGCACTTATGAGCTTAACAGTGTAGACGCACCGTCACTACGGTCGACAGATGGTGCAAATAGCGCGTTCGTTGGTTTGCTGCCGCAACATGATGACGGGGCATCGGTGGCAGCTGAATTGTCAATGACGCGCAGTTCAGCCCTGCACCAACGGGAAAGACAAGTGCAGCAGCTGCATCACCAGGAGGAGGAGCAGCAGGAAGAACAGCAGCTGGTGCAACGAGATCAGCTGCAGGAACACCGGTTAGGGGTTGCTGACGAACGAAAGTGCCACAGAAGTCTAAGCACTTCTTCGAAAACAAGTGCCAATGAGTCGGTTTATCCACGTCGAACAGATCATATCACACGCGTATCAGAGGGGGAATCAGGTGTGGGTCTACCAGAGTTACCGCGCGTACGACCAACAGAACAGCACGGAACACCAGCGGAACAGGGAATGTTTGACAGTCAGGAAGATGATGAATTTGGTAACTTCGTAGCGAATCCCGGAGCTGTCCCAGTTGACAACGAAATGCTGTCTCTTGCAGGAGCAGCAGCACCAGGAAGTGGCGGTTTTGCCTCTCTTGTCGATATGAACGACGCAGGAACTGCGGACTCAGCAGTAGGAGCGGATTCAACGCCGGCCCCTGCCAGATGCGATGCAGTGACTGTGGCGGAGTGTCGTAGTGGATACACTGCTGGGAAAACAGCTGTCATGTTTGAGGGCTTTTCAAGCGGCAAAACATACTGCAACAATACTGAAAGCCGTCGTCACTCCGTCTCACCCCGAGGAACGTATGACGGACAACAACTTATAGGCCCTTCATCTGCCGAACAGGAGCCGTTCAGCAGAAGTGACTGGTTTCAGTGGCAGTGAAGTAGTCCTTTTTGCGCCTCAGCTACTATTGTTGCATTGCACTTTCGTTAACCGCTTCTATGCCTCTGCTTTTCACATGTGTGTGTGCGTGTATGCGCATGGTTCATGAGCGCGCGCAGTTTGATGTCGGATCCAGGTATGTCAAGTCAACAGCATGCAACGTCGCTTGCTTCAATGAAGTGGAGAATCTGCGTCGAACGGCAAATGTCGTCAGTGATGTGATATATTGCTCATTAGTATGAATGACAGTCGTTCACTCTGCTCTGTAAACAGTCCAAAACCTGGCTTCTACGGTCGTAGCACGACACGTTAACGGAAGTGAAACTAGATAGACGCGGGCCTCAAATGAAGTTCTGCAGACTACCTTCTGCAGCTGTTTCACGTGCCACCTGCCGGGCTCATGATATATCATTGCTTACCTTTCCGTGAGCGCTGCGGTGGTCATCGGGCAATGTACTGTCAGCTACTTTATAACTTGGTTGGATCGAATCATGTGCATCCCTCCAGCACACGCAGACTTCTTTACACAGTTACCAGTTTCATCCTCTCTGCAGCGTTTGCTGTGTTCAAGGATGTTATTCGTCAAGGCGAAGGGCGAGGTCCGCTGGTAACGAAATGTAGTCGCGCTTTCGACGTCGTATGTTGTCCTTGTTCCTCGTAACACGGCCAGTCAGAACTTACGCTTCACCCCCGTATCTTCCTCCGTCTCTCTCCAGATGCATGTATACCTGCACCACTGGTGTCCCTGTTTCTATACACATACTCCGTGTACGTACACATATAAATACACGTGTATAGCTTCGTGCATCAAGAGTCGCGGTGCCCTAAATCTACTTTGCGACACAGCTTTAAAGTGTGCTGCTCGGTAGCGCTTCTGTTGATGCACGTACACATGTTTGTATCTAGTGTCTCCGCTTCCGCTGGTAAGCTGTGTCGAGGGTTCGCACCGTGATCGGCAAATGCCGTGGGCCAAAGAGGTACTTAAGCGAAGAGCTAAGAAAACACTGAGAGGGAGTAAAATAATACGTGCGCCTGTACACGGCGAATCCAATCACATTCACAACCTAAAAAAATTACTACTTACTGCTAAAATTTTAGAGCCAGTATGACACGGCATAGGAGATGGACGTCTTTGTTCTGTGGTCCGGAAGTAACGGCCTCGCAGAGGTACAGCAACATGCAAACTGCATCGGGCAAGCCACTGCGTAGAAGCTATAACAATAGGAAAAGTAGTAGTGCGAGTCTCAGACGTCCGCGTGCCTCTCATTACCTATTCTGTCTCACTTTAACGCCTTCGGAGGGCTCTTGCTGACCACGTGGAGGATTTTCATTCCAAAGGCCGGTTTCTTGTTGCCAAAACAGTACTGCGATGAAGTTGTCACCTCCGTAGCAGTGTCCACAAAATGTCACCTTTTCTTCAAAAAAAGGCCAGCGGACCGCTTACGCGGAAGATGCCGACGCGTACAACGGGTTTTGTGTTTTTCATAAAGACACGCTGTTCTCTGCCGTGTGTACAAACGTACACCTAGTAGCTGTCTAATAAAATGCCCCTTTTCAAGGTGACTACTGTCAGAGGGGTTCGCATGTGAGAAGTTCACACATTACTCTCCGCCTCTGTTCACGTAGGGCTGTGTGCATACACATACACAGCAATACACGCAGCACTGGACGTGTCTATCTACACGTATATCGGCGAACTGAAGGAACATGTTTTAGGCCTCAACACGGTAACTTCCAGCTCAGTCTTCACGCAGCCACAAGCCGTCTCCGCGGTCTTTGTTTTTCAGTGACAACACTTTCAACGCAGCAAAAAAAAAAAGATTTCAAACAAGTGACCGGCCCTCAGAGGAGAACAACGGAGGAACGCGAACGCGGGTGTCGTTGTTTTGTTGTCCATCACATGAGTCCAGGCATCGAGCCCCATGTAGGAAATACTGACGGCAGCGGAGAGTATCGCCTTCTGAAGCGTCAGCGGCACTCAATGCACGTCCAGCCTCCGGTGTTTCAAACGTAGACATCAAACTGAAAATCCAGTTTAGGTTTTTCTATCGAAGGACAGCTAAGCACCAACAGCTGGTGACGTATATTGCACCTCCGCGTTTAGCACAGGTCCACGGGTACTAGTGCTTTCTTACATCTAAGCCCAACATATGCACTGATGGTATTTCAAAAAAACTGTCAGTAAACGCAAAACGGATGGCAATTATGTGATATACACGTACGCATATACAGACGTGCAGCTACGTAAGCGTCAGAGTTTCACCTTACCACATAATCGCCCTTCCAAACCTTTTTTGCCCCTGAAACGCTGCAGCTGCCGTCTCGACTCTCCATTTGTCCATTCCCAACTCTTCTTTTTAGAAGCAGAGTAGAACAACGTTGATCAGCAGGTGAAGGACAGACTGTCTCCCTCACGAAATCATTAGCGAAATAGAGGTCCTCTGCTCTCCGTTTACGAGTACAATAGCACAGCGCTCATCAGCACGCAGATAATCCCGAGAAATTCCAGAAAGCCCATTCCAATGAGCGTGTAAGTAAAGAGGTCTTCTTTTATTGCTGGATTTCTTGCGGTTCCAGACACCAGGGCAGCGAACAGGGAGCCGATACCTTGTGCCACACCACCTACTGACATCAGCGCTATAGCAGCAGCAAGGCTGGCCACACCCGCTTCATATCGAGCGCCAACTTGCATGCCGTACGGGTTTTGACGAGTAATCAGTGGCTTCTAAAAAATAAGAGAACAATAAAAAGTGAAACAAAGGGACACCTAAATGCATTCGACATGGACATGAACACCGGACAGAGGCACAAGAAAATGTTGACAAGTATTTGTCAAAGGATGCCCCCACAAAACATAGTCTCTGCCGTCCAGCTGCCAATAAATTCTAAACTGAGGAACAGTAACATCACACGACAGCCTTTCACGAGTCACTAGCGCGGTTCGTAAAAGAAACGCAAAATACACACCAGAAGCTACCTTCTACACGACCATAACTCCCGTGCGACACATTGAAGTCGCACCATGTAGACCTGAAAAACAATTACTGGTCTCTGACGAAGGGCGCATGGCTCGCCCCTCAGTGTGTTACCCATGATACACGAGCGCAGAGGTGCCCTGGTGTTACACCTAGTGGCGGGCGCAATCCAGGTTGTTTCAGTTAACCGTGTACGAAAAACTTATGGGAGGTTGCATCAAGAACCTACAGGGAGGTGACCTGCCTGCCTCAAGGTAGGAGCAGAGCACTGATTTCTCCACGCTGGCGACTCAGAAAAGAAAAGCGGGAGGACAGCACTGTTATGGTACAACGGCACATCGACGACAGCCACAGCTACAGGTCTACGGACAGCCGAACCGCAGACGTTTCCAACAAATGGAGTGAAGAGGCTGTACAGAAAGTGAATGCGCACACGTGCCTGCAGACAATCACCCCCCAGCTGCTGCTGTTGCTCCTTTTCTGCACTCCGGATACGACAAGCACGTGTGCACCGGGCACAGAAAGACACGCACAGATTTCCTGTTGCAGCTTCTACGTTGTTCTGAGTGCTAGGCGTATATTCTCTTCATGATGTGTGCATCTACGTAGCGTGGTAACGGAGTCGTCTTTGTGTCCCAGGTGCAGAGATACGGGTGGCTGGCTGCCTTGCGGGGCGAAAGAAGTGCGAGCACATTGCGGAGCAACTAGGCAAAGCCGCAGTGGCAGACACACCCGTGCGTGTCCTTTGATACTTCGTGAGCATTTTTCCGTTAGTTTTCTTAAAACTCCTCGCTGAGACTCTAGAACAGGCTGCAGATTCACTGCTGCATATACTAACTTCTGCTCAGCCTGTGGAGTTGGGCTTCTCACGGCACTCCCGATCAAACACGCGCGCCCTACTGTGTGTGCAGCTCAGGCTTGCTGGCTGGCGCTACGATGTCCTTCCTGTACAAGTTCAACATTCCCGACTACCGCTAGCCGTTCTGTAATATATAGCTACACTCAGATTTACCTGTGTGTCCAGCCGTCTACGACAGCGGTGGTATAGCAGCAGTGTGCAGTTCTTACATGTCCCCCCTTCTCCTTTAGACTGACCTAATAATTCTGTCAACAACTACGCAGTGTCTCTTTCCCAAATATCCTTCTCCACAGAAAATCCCTACTAGTTCCATTACGTAGCACAGTTGTGCCTTCTGTTATGTGCGCGCACATAGCCTTCGCCGTGCAGTTGGAGCCGCTACTAATCACATTTCTCTCTTGAAACTTCCATCGGAGATACCCCTCCTCCTCCTGTTCTGCGTTCTTTTTCTCCACCCTCACTCCCAAAGCAAAACTCCGGTGCGCTGTCTCTCCTGCATACAGCTACTAGCAGACGCACACGTGTACAATTGCTTACATATATTCACATACGTTGACAGAAGGAGACCGCCAGTGTTGCTGTGCGCCAACACAATTACGATTACACATGTGTGGCCACTTTCTTGCACACGAAGGAGCAGGCGGCGGGATGTCAAGAACATGCCCAAATCTACATGTGTGCAGATATATTCGTGCAACCAGAGGGGGAGACAGAGACAACGCAAGAGACTCTGTTAAAGCACCTGTTCTCCTGTACACGCGTAAACACCTAGCGTGACGCGAGTGTACCTTGACGCTCCTCCCGCGTGCAAGCGTACATTTACAGGCGTGCAGAGGACAGATGTATACAGTAAAGGAACGCGTGTCCAGGCTCCGACGTCTCTCCCTTGACTGCACGGAAGCAGAAACTTTCGTTCTACTGGGGCGGAGACGAGACAGCTACGCGTGGCCGCCGTTCATTAGTGTCTTACGGCGCCTTCTGTCTTTCCACACAGAATTTCTGAATCCACGGAGGTTGCGAATCCGTGTGCACATACGCATATACATCTGCATGTACCTATATAAGCCAGAAAGGGACTTGCATATAGACGAGCAAAAGAAACAGGTGCAAATTTATCGATCGCGTCTGGGTATATATACATTTAACTAGATCTTAGTGTGTACGAAGACGGCGCGCACACTTATAAAGATACTTGTACACCGACGCGTAAATAGATCCTCTGAAAGGCCCTGGCCCACCGCAGGTAGAGTGCATGCATAACTACTAATGTATCTGTACACGGGTATATGTGGAGTTTTAGTCCTCCGGGCCCTAGCCGCTTTTCCCTAATCCAGCACACACGGGCTTACACGGGATTGTAAACGGATGTTCATATAACATATGCACACATACATACGTACGAAGCAGGGGAACGCCTCCATGCCGATGCGTGCATACGTGTGTGTACGGTCTATACGCAGACATCTAATGGTATGTGAGCGTGCGTGTGTGTGCAAGGACTTTATGCGGCTTTGGGTTCGACTAGATCGACGAGGTTGCGTACGCATGACTACATCTGGATTACTTCTGCAGCGAGAGCAGAACAGCAGAAGAGTCCTCAGGAACCCTGTCCTGCCGTGCATGTGTGTAGCGAGTGTGCGTGGGGGGCGTCGCACACAGCTGCAGTCTGCTGTGGTCACGCAGTTCGCAGTTGCATGTTCTTTCCGTTTGAGTAGTAGTTAAGCTGCATTCCACCATGACAGAGCTGCAGCACTGTCACCGCTCCTGCGGTTGTTGTCTGCGCGATTGCTACACTTTTGCTGCAGTCTCTTCATTTCTCACCTGCGTGGGGACAAGGGCGTTGACTGCGGCGATGCGCTGGTTGCAGTGAATCGCGGCATGCTTCTGGAAGATGGGAGACTGGGAGAAAGATCTGCTTGCAGAGAAGAAAGACGATGACGACAGGAGAGGAGGGCGACAATAGGCGTCGTTTGTGTTTGTGGGGAATAACGCTGCTCCCCAAGAATTCGTGCGTGGCGCTGTTGTTGCTGCTGTGATCGCTCCTGTTCGTGCTGCTGCCGCGCGTGCTGCGCCGAAAATACTCGATGTGGACGAGTTGCAAAAGCGGAGGGGTATCTGCCGAGAAACTGCTGCGGCTGCAGCTGCTGGGGCGGGGCCTGAGGCGAGACGTGCGTAATACATTTTGAACAGGGGGAGGACAGCGAAGATCAGCAGCGACGCCCAGCAGCAGCAGTGGAGGTACCGACCGGCTACGCCACAGAACAAAGAGCTGTGTACAAAAGGCGTAAATAAAATCTACAGATGAACACAAGCGCCCATACCTTCCCAACACACGCAATAAAGATGACAGAATCAAAGATCTTGCTGCTGGTGCTGCGGCAGACTCCAGTCACCATGTGGCATGACGATGCAGCTGTGGCTGCTACAGGTCCTGCTTCTGCGCTACCCCTGCACCGCTGTTGCTGCTGCTTGTCCTGCTGCAAGTCCTCGGGTGCTGGGCGCGGTGCTGCTAACGCTGCCGTCCTGGCGCCCTCCTGCACTGAGAACAGTGCTGCCGCTGCTCGCACGACGAGCTGCTGCTGGTGCTCGTGCTGCAAACATGTGCGAAGCGGGATCGGCTTTTTACGACCTGGAGGGAGGATTCGCGCGGAGGCGGCAATATTAGTGGCAGCCACAGAATTATCAGCAACACTGACAACTGCGCCTGTCAACGAAGGGGGTAGCGTCGCGGGGGGACAGGAGCACGAGGGACGGCAGCACCACGCCAACAAGGAGACAGTGGCCACCAGAGAACAGTCTCCTTTCCCGGCTCTCGGCTTTTACGTGACGCTTACAGCAAATGCATATCGTAGGGAGTACGCCCGATCTTCAGCAGTCCGCGTCTGCGGCTCTGAGTTCGCTGATGTTGCACATAGTCAACTCAACGCACACAGAGATGAAGGAGGCATAATTTTTTGTGCGCGCTGGCAGTAGATAAATTTTTAAAACAGTGTCGCGCACGTACGACACACCGTCTGCTTCCGAACACCCCAGCGCACGTCTGTCGTCCTCTACACCCCCTGCAGCATTATAGATAAAGTAATGAGAATACAGTGGTACCTTTTTGCAAATGCTGGCCACGTGCACGGGCAAAAGAATTAAAACCGCTCTTGTGTGTCTGGCCGTGAGGAAAGCACGGTGACGCCGTATCACACATGCAAACATCAGTGTGCACTTGCCGATGTCCACAGACGGTTAGACATGTGCGCACAGGTGCAGCACTACAGTGTGCACTTCTGTCGGTGAGCAAATGGAGTGACACATGTGTAGTGGCTACAGAATGTCCATATAAGTGTACCTTCTCTTTAAGCGACAGTCTCCTTCTGCGCTGCCTTCTCGGGAAGCAATTTAGTGGCATAAATTAGTAGCTCCCAGGCACCGACGTCCACGTGCTAACGCTATGTACAACGCACGAATGAACACAGGGCAGCATACTCGCGTTCCCACATCTGTGCATCCACAAGGGTACTGAAGGATACATACATATATATATATGTATATGTGCACGCGTGGGTGTATGTGCATGTATGCATAGGTACCTATAGATAGATATGTATTTATACTTATTTATGCATGTTTATACCAGTGATTTACTGTTAGTGCAAAGTGAACGAGTGCTCTATTGCAGCTGCGTCTGTGCTGGATCTGAGGCCTCATGAGCATTGGAGAACAGCGTGCTCCGTGCTGGAGAGCTTGCTGCCGCCTGCGATTGGAGAACCTTCAGAGACACAACGTGTTACAACTACAGGGGCGGGCACGTGGAACAGAGAAAGAACCACCACCCTGAAGAGTCAACGGAGCAAGAAAGGAGACCTTGCACGTTGTAGGAAGTGTGTTCTTTCTACGTTTAAATGGTGAAGTAAAAGGCTTGTCATGATTCCTAGGCGACCGGCACACCGAGGGACACGAACACGCGTCACGACCTGCCTACGACTGGTCCAACCCGCACACCCCTGTCTGCATCTACACTTGGGTAAAATGTAGCACACGTATGTCTCTGTGTGCTCATTTGCGAATGCCTTCATATGTATTCTTGTCTCAAGTTTGTATGTCCTGTACACGTGTACGTCGAGTATGTACGCGCAGTCTCTTTTCTGCAAGAGTGTCGCATATTCGTGCGCTTTTGGTGATACAGCTTCCACGCGTACACGTGTACCTTCGCGCCGTTCCAGGTCACTTGAGGAGACACCTGAATCTCCGGGCGTGTGACTGTATCACTCCATTAAACGCATACATTTTACACATATATATGTATGCATATATTTTCAGTAAGTAGACTATCCCCTGGCACCGCTTCACTTCGCTGTTCTGGTCCGCTCCAACAATTCAGCGATGTTCGCCTCCATCGCGGTTTTGTGTTCGTGTTGGCGGAAGAGCTTGATATGGTTACGCAAGCTTTTTGGCTAAACCCCAACGGAACCACGGATACTTGCGTGACGAAAAGGAAGCTTTGCTGTCTTTTTTAGAGGGTCGAATTGCCCTCTTCAGAATATCAGCTTTGATATATATAGTAACACAAGTCAACCTGTTAAAAAATTTACGTAGGGACATTTCCTCGTCTACAAACCTCGGCGTACGAGGCTCTCCCCATTTGACAGTGGACGCATCACTGAAACGCGAATGACAATTACGTCACTACTGCTATTTACGTGTGGGCGTGTGCACATCTATTTGAGTGTACTGCCTCGTTTTGGTTGGCCGCAGTGCGCAGCTAAACTCTTCGACGCCTATCATGGGCATTCCTTCTGAAACAGATCAACGTCGCAAATGTGTCAGTGCATTCAAGCTCTAATTCGGTGGATGCTTCAAACGAGTCCTCCAGGACACGGCAACGCCGGACTGACGTATGTATTCCTGCCAGTCAGGACTTGCTCATGTATTGCCATTAGCTGCAAAATCGTACAAATGTCTCAACTCGTGTGCGGTGGACGCGTCAACAAGTTAGGTGCCGCCGTGTACAGTGTTGTACTCACCGTTTTCCCTCCAACAGCTGCCGAAAGACCAGTGCTTGGGACTTTTCTAGAAATATTTCAGTGTAGTCGTCTGCATGCACGTAATTGGCTGATGCGTTTCTTGGCGTCGCTAGTCTTGGAGTGACTACCAGCCGCTTATGGAACATATTCGGTTTCCTGTAAATTCTGTTATTGGAATGCAACACGCATATACACACATGTGAATGCCTGTAGACCTACAAATACGCACAAGCCCTTGTGTGCACAAGGCGCCAACGGAGATGCCAGCACTCCTCGCACAAGGTGTGCACCCCGAATTCTACACACGCTGCGCCGGACCGAGGTATTTACGATTTTCAGCTGCTGCGTCTGCCAGTGGCTGCAGATTAGTACGCTTGGGGGAGATTTTTTCGTTTCAGGCGACTGCGTAACGGAAATATCACACCCAATTGTAGAACTCAGCAAGCACCCGGCAGAAAATACAGTGTCACTTGTATTTTTTTATGCATTAACACGAAACAAGCTCAATGGAGCTACCCCTGTGTCGATACGTTGCTTGAAGAAACTGCGTTGTCTCCTGCTGGAGGCCTGCCCTACCGCCCGCTTAAGCGTCGCCGGCGTGCCCTTCTGAGTGAAAAGTTTGTCTTTCGCGCCGGCGCACGTCTCCGTCCAAGTTCGCTGAACCTAAGAACCTGCCTGACTTTTCCGATGCTTCCTGAAGTTCAGACGTCCCGCAGGTGTCGATTTCCGACTGTTTTTGTCTGCAAGGCCTTCTTACTTCTCATTGAACTCGTGAGATTTAAGTACATATATAGTTATGGGAGCTCCTGCAGACCTTCCGCAGAAGCGCTGAAGCAGCGCAACCCGATCCAAACAAAGACATTATGGTAGTACTGGCCTCCACTACGGTGCATCAACGCCTTGCAAAAATACTCCTGCATTTACACTATACATTCACTACACCATTCTGTTTCTCAGTGCCCATACGGACTTCCTTCCACCTTGCTTTCTCCCGTGGTGGAAGTATTTCAGTCGAAGAGCCGCGTCGAGTTCAAACATCATG
This sequence comes from Sarcocystis neurona, assembly GCA_000727475.1. Classification (NCBI taxonomy): domain Eukaryota; phylum Apicomplexa; class Conoidasida; order Eucoccidiorida; family Sarcocystidae; genus Sarcocystis; species Sarcocystis neurona. The sequence goes on from KL647325.1 coordinate 427,895, forward strand.
TAGGTAATAATAACGGCAGCATAGGTTGGTGTCACGGATAGTGAGCACACCAAACATCAGGTTCTTAAATTGCAGGCTGACGGGAACTCCACCGTCCTGCCCAGTTGCAGCACAACAGCATAGTGGTTTCAGTCTCAACAAGATATGAAGAAAGCTGCGCCACAAAATGGTGTTCTTTAAAAACGATCCTTTATTGAATACACGTAGTAGGATGAGGCAGTGCAAACACGTAGCAGAGCATATATGTGTGCTCGAAAAAATACTACCCTTTCTTCAGTTCTATACAGATTTGTTCTAGTTACCTGTGATGCAAGGTGGCAAGAGCAACTTTATGAAATGTAGAGAGACCTCAAATCTTCCGGCGATTATTACGAAATTGCACAGCACCGTCTTCCACGTCTGCACTCTCCAGGCTCCATCACAAAAGTTTCGAGAGTCACGACTGCGTCACCGCTTCTAAGACTACCACCGGCCACGACTACTCATAGAGTGGGCACCCCTATACTGCCCTCCTAAAAACCGCCGTCCAGCATCAATATTCGCACACACACACACACGTCGGCGACGAGAGAGAATTGTTGGTTGCTCTAGGTGTGCGTACATGTGCTACAACAAAAAACATACGCGAGTAGAGGCGAAAAATTTAGTCCGCGGCAATGCAGCCGTCGTTTAACATCGCAAACCCCCACTCACGCAGGACAGGTCAATGTGATATTGCAGAATAGCGTATGCAGACATAGTATACATGCATTATTCTGTTCGTACAAGGACAGTAGGCTTCTTTAAGCACATGGACAGTGACTCCCAGTCACGCTGGAATCAGACCCACAAAGTAAAAATTATGAAAGATGCTGCTGAAGGAATATGTGTAACGCTGTCCGTGAACCCCACGTCATCCACCTAACCCCGCAACACGTGGGTCTTTTACTACACAGAAACACTCGACAACGCGACAATACGCGGTGACATCCCACCTAGATACTCGACTGCGAAAAACTTTCAACGGTCCCAAAAAGCATACGCGCCGTCGCTGCGGAAAAAAAAGATCTACATTTTGTGCTACCTGCCGACGTCCTCTATCGACCACGACTGGTCATACGTATGCAAGGCTAGCAGTTTATGAAGACGCGCCATCGCATTTCACTACTATCAGGACAGACCGGCATGCTCAGGAACAGGTACTTCTGTGCGTGTACATTTACACGCCAAAAACTGGTGTACGCGCTTGATGCGATGAGCCCTAATCGCCACCTATCTCCTTTTAGCGTACTTTACGGCCTGCAACACCGAGTCTTTCGCAGACTATCCCGCTTAACAGAAATCCTTCTGCGCCCTGCGCCCATAAGACCAGAGAGTCTCTTTAAATCTCCACCTCTCCTCCTACACCTGCATACAAGTAGTTTGCTCGCCGGCCATACGGGTGCAGATAAACCGCGATCGCACGTTCACGCAGCGCGTGTATTGTCCCGCGTATAGGTAATCGTGCGTCGCTTCTAATTCACGCCGAAAAGTAGTCGTAGCGCGTCTGTCTAATCACTCGTTCCTGCAGGTTCGCTACTCGAGCGTACAGAGTATCCAGTTTTGTGTGGTCCAGCAGATACTCCAGAGCGTCCTAACCATGCAGTCAGACACAAACTCGTCAGACAATCAGCAACAAGTATGAATCGGCGGTAACAGCCTTGTTCCACTGCAGATACGCAGTTATGTGCTGAAACAGATTACGTCACACGGAGTTACACGTGGCTGCATTGACAATGAAGCATGGTTGCGATCAGAGTGCCGCGTGAGGACACACTGTTTGTGCGACACACGAAATACACACCACCACACCAGCGCAAAAGTCGAATCTCTCCTGGAAGTCAGACAGACCTACCATACCACAAAGATCGCCGTTTCCATCCGCCGCTATTCTTATCTCTCTTGCTGTCTGTTTGTGTCTATCTCTGTCACTCCATCACTGGTCAGCGTAAAGTTCCTTACAAGGCAAAGACGATGGCTGCTGGTTAACCTGAAGCTAGATTTTGTGGAAGTGGGAGTCGGTGACCAGGTACGACAGGTTCCCGTCTAGTCAACACAAGCGCGGAAAAATCCCCCCGCATAACACACGCGTGCCGGTTGTGACTCGGTTTGTAAAACAAAGACGCATCGCGCGCACACACCGTAGTCACAGATGATAGTAAGAAAACAAGAACTCCAGACGCTGTAGTGCAAGGGGGAAGGCAGGAATACACTTGGACGCCTACGCACAAATGCTTTTAGACACACACACACACACACACACACACAATAGTCGTCAATTTCGCTGTGCGTCTACCAGCTTGCAACGCACTGTGCCTGTGCCAGTTCGGAATGCTTACACGTGCGTACCAACCGATCCACTCACGACTACATACACATGTATTCGTATAACTGTATATACGCAGTTCATGCGTTCAACGACTCGTTTACACAACCGCCATTTACTGCGGTTTCCCTCTTGTGTTCTCTGTGTCACGGCTGATGCGTCCCGTTCGAGGAAGAGAAGCGCACACGTTTTTCGTCTTTTTTCAACACTAAACAGCTCCACGGGTGCAGAAAGCACACAATTAACTGACGCGTCCTCTACTTTGCGTATAAGCAACACACGTATACTTTTATCGTGTGTCCGCATGTACACACACATACATTCGTCCGCGTGCCCCGACACGCATACGCATATCATACGTACACGTGGTAATGCAGATACGCACTTGCATGGAGATGTACGTGTATACAACGACTACGTACGCAAGCCTTTCTGTCAAGCGGTGTATATGGCACACGCGTGTGTATCTGTATCCGATTAAAACGTGTACACGAGCTTGATAGCTGCGTGTCTCCAAGCGCAATGACTGCGAGCTATTTTGTTTACGCATGAGACTGCGCACCTGGATATCTGCAGCTTTCATGTCGAAGCAATTCGGCTTGAAATCCGCCAGTACCTGCAGAACAAGAGCAGTCGCCGTGTGTAGCCGCAGCCTGCTACCGCGCTGTTCTTCCCTTTCCCCTGTAAGCGCTTTGCATGCGTTCGCTTGCCGAACGCACCCACATATGCACAGATGGTGATGTGCCCTCACACACAAGCATAAATATAGAACTGCTTACACATGTCGGAAGGCCACCAAATACAAGTGACGTTTTGAGCAGTCACAGCAACAGTAAAACTCGTGAGCTTTGAAGAAATGCAAGGACATTTTACACATTAAGGAGTGCCACTTCACAGTGCAGTGTTAAAGCCGTCAAATTGCATCCGTCCGCCACACACACGCATATTCTTACATACAATTGTATGTATATGTATATATGTGTACACGAGCGGGAACCACGAAGAAACGGCACTCACGTATACATGTGGTAATATGCACAGACACAGAATTATAAGCGTACATGCGTCTTTGTTCGGTGGGAGCACCTTTGTGCAGCTCTCGAAAGGCATCCGACGATCTTCGTAGTAGAGCGTGTCACTGCATGTGAAAGGAACGTGTGCTGTGTGTGGGATCTTCCACGATTTATTGGGTGGACAGACAGATAATATGTAAGCGGCGATTCAGAGAGGAAGCTGCGCTGCATCTAGCGATACACTACCATACAGAGAATTCAGGCGGCGGTGTGTCCATCCCGACTCACAGAGAATTACGTCTGGACGGGACATCTACATGAAGACAAATCCATGCGTACGCCGCGCAGAATTCAACGTGAACCTACGTAGACTCGTGAGCCAAAAAACTCGCACCCCCAACTTGAATTACAGTCCAGCGCATTTACACGTACGCGTCGCCCCATACATACAGATGTCGACCGAGAAAAACACTTGCAAATATGCGTGCGCCTTTTTGAAGTGAGAACGGCCCTTTTGCGTGGTACAGAATCGCAGAAGACAAAGATGTCTACTTTCTTCTGGGTGGTCACACGTAAAAGTATGTGGTAAACGAGGTGTTTACACAGAGCCGCAGGCGGAGGTACGTGCAAATACAAGTGTACGTCCACCTGTCAGGCTACCGGGATGTGTGCGGACACCGACGTATACGTATATGTACAGATAAGAAAGCCACATACGTGTAGACAAAGCTGCAGGTTAAAACGGTTATGGGCGTAGCTGATGAGTGTTACAATTTTCAATATGCCGGAGTGCTTGCTGCTTCCTGAAAGGTCTGCTTACAGAGCATCCGCGTATGTTTGCATGCGGCTCGAGAACAGGTCTACGTATCTCGTCTATCTTAAAGCAGTACTTTGCTTCGTACGCAGAAGCATGCAAGTTCACGGCGGCTATAGCCTTTTGCTGTATATTTCCACAGCGGCAGCAAACCCACACGCAGCACCGATAACACTTCCTCCGAGAGAAAGAGAACCAACGATAGCAGCAGCAGGAGAGACACTGGAGTTCCGCAGCAGCGGCGGCACAACCTTTGGCAGCAGCAGCAGAGCCTTTCGTAACAGCACCAGCAGCCGCAGCAGCCAAGCCACCAGCACCAGGAGCAAAGCCCTAAGCAGCAGCAGCAACTCCTCAAGCAGCCACAGGAGCAGCACCCGCAGGAACTCCGCCCCAGAGAGCAACACCTCCTCCCGCAGCAGCAGCAACAGCCGCACAACAGTTTCCAGCAGCAGAAACAGCAAAGCTGCATGCCGTAGCGGCCGCAGGAACCATCGCGCTTGGGAATAGCGCAGCCTTCACCAGCAGCTGCAACGCGAAGATTACGACGGACCAGCGGCCCCACAGACACTCTACGCGTATTCCTGCGGTAGTTTAATCCATACAAATAGTGGTTTCTTCAGCAGCTGATGTGCTACCAGTGACCACGTTAACGAGTCCTCGAGCAGCAACAGCAGCGTGTTCAGCAATCGGAGACCTACAAGAACCTGCAGTGCAGGAAATCTGCACCAGTAGCGGCTACAGAACGGCCGCGCTGCGCTCAGCGACCATGTGCCGCCATGTCGCAAGAGCAACTTCCCACCACCACCAAGAGCCGCCAACGAAGCAGCAGCACAGAGAATCGACAGTGCGCAAAAGCAACAACAGCAGAAGCTGCAGCAGCTCAGCACCAACATTCCTTGGCCGCATCGCCAGACGCACGCTTAGCAGCAATTACAGCAGCAGCAGCAGCACAACAGCATATGCATCCGAGACACGCATTTAACGGCTGCGTGGCCTAAGCGGCAGGGGCCATGGTAGCAGCGGCAAGAGCTGCGGAAGCAACACCGTCAAATGCAGCAGGAGCAGGAACAGAAAACCCCGCGCCATACCTGCAGCAAAACGAGAACGCTTGTGCAGTAGTCTGCGTGCAACGCATTTTCCCGAAGGTCTTTGACAAGTGTGTGAATGCAGTGCTTCCCAACGCGCTGCTGCACCTGCCAGTCCCCCTGGCAAAGCTGCTTTATAGAGAAGAGGATCTGCATGTAAACCGCACCAGCAAGACCGGAAGCAGCGCCAAGAGGGGAAGAAGTAGAAGCAGTAAAAGAGGCAGCGGCATCAGGAGGCGCTGTCAGAAAAGTAGGAGCGGCGACAAAACAAGCAGAGGAAAAAAGCGGAAACGTATGCACGGTCGGTTGCTGTTCATTGGAGTAGCGGTTTGGGAACGAGCAGCGGCAGACATAGCAGCTGCAATACCACAGCGGCCTGCTGCTACGAGAAGAAAGAACTCTCGCCAACTGCTACTCACAGAAACGTGTCCGCTGCACGTGGTTGCAGACGAAGCCGCAACAGCAGCAGTACGAGCTGCAGCAGCAGCGAAGTCCACGACGCATAGGACGAGACGAAGAGGAACGACCGAGCTCAATCGGTTGCAGGTGGCAGCAGCGGTGGGCAAACCCGCGGCAGAAGCAGCAGGGCGCAGGCGTGTGCACGAGAAGGAATGCCTATCTAGTAATGGACTGCAGCTGGGGGGCAGCAGCGGCGCACCTCGCAGAGAGAGAAGCAGAAGATAAAAAAGCAACGGCCACACGCAGCGTTCACACATCAGGGTGACATATTGAGAGAACAGCGGCGGAACGAGCGGCGGTACAGAAAGGCTTTCTTCTTATGTAGGAGATAGCAGCATGGCGCAGGCGGTAGACTGTTAGCCGCGACAGCAGCCTGGTGAAGAACGGCAAGTAATTCCGCGCCAGATGTCCACGCGGACGCTGCAGCAGCAACAGCAGCAGCGGAGGAGGAGGACGAGGGGCACAGAAGGGAAAGACGGTCGTTTCTTTGGTTTTGACGCGTGTGCAGCAGCACCAGCAAAAACGAGGAGGCTGTACACCATCCGCGCTCGTGAGATCACCAGCAATGATTGAGCAGCAGACACAGGAACAGCGCCAGCAGTTGACACACGGCTCCGTACCACTTCTGCCTACAAGAGAGAACGGTCACAGGGGCAGCAGCAGAGACGCGGGACCAGCAGGGGGAAGACGACCGCAACACCAGTACTGTGTGCAGCAGCAACTTACGCGACTTTTAAACTCTAAGTCCCCGCTGCCTCCAGCCACGTGGAACAGATACAGCAGGCAGTCCAGGACGGGGTACCTGCAGTTGCAAGGAACCGGGAGCCAGCAGTCCACCAGCAGCACTAACAAGAGAGAGAGAGAGGAAGCCGACAACTGCACAGCAGCAGCAAGAGCAGCAGACAAACAGGGACTCGAGTCCCAGGAGCAGCAGCGGTAGCCGCACAGAGAGACAGGAGGTCGAGCCGCAACAGTAGCAGTGGCGGCGCAGAGACAGGAGGCGAGTCGTAGAAGCTGTCGCAACAGAGGGACACGCGGCCGTGCCGCCGCAGCACCAGAAGCAGCAGCAGGAGAAACAAGCGCCGTCCGCATGGTCGCCGCAGCAACGCTACCAGCAGACGAGGAGGCCTGCGCCAGCAGCAACAGCAGTAGCGGCTGCACAACAGAAAGACCCTGAGGGAACGGCTGCAGCAGGAGCGTCAGTAGTAGCAGAAAGACACGTAGCCAAGCCGCAGCAACAGCAGGATATACGAAGCGGAGGCGGCGCCGCCGCCGGGAGGCAGCAGCAGCCCAACAGCAGCACTGGCGAAAGCGTGAAGAGGAAGACTTCAGCAGGGCTGGCCAAAGGCAGGCACCAGCAGCACAGACGGACGAGAGCAGAGAGGCAGCAGCAAACCGGTGAAGGCAGAGAGAGCAGCGACACACTGCAACTGAGGAGGGGATCGTCTTATCGACGGTAGGCTACAGCAGCAGACGAGGCAGAGGAGACAACAGCAGCACAGGAAAGGAAAAGAACACCAGCAGAAGCATCGCCGAGAGAAGCAGCAACGGCACGCGGAAGTTAGCTGCATGAGACGAAAGAGCAGCACAGCAGAAGTCAGATGCAGTCGCGTTAGCTCGGCTTCTGAAGAGGAGAGTCCGCGCCACCCTCCTCTGGTCAGCAGCTGAAGGAGTCACAGCACTAGCACCAGCGGCAGGATTTGAAGCCGGAGGAACAGTGCTGAGAGCGGCAGAGCAGCAGCCATCGCCAGGGCAGCCGGAAAAACAGCGGCTGCAGATGCGTCGGGGGAACAGCAGAATAGCAGCAGCAGCAGAAGCAGCACTGGCGGACACGCAACAACAACAGTAGAAGCAAGAGCGATAGCAGCAGCAACAGCGGTCGAAGCAGCAGAAGCGCCAGCGGCGAGTGAGGCAGCAACATCCCCCACGAGCAACAGCAGCAGCAGCAGAAGCAGCAACTGCGGAAGCAGCAACTGCGGAAGCAGCAACTGCGGAAGCAGCAACTGCGGAAGCAGCAACAGCTAAAGCAGCAATAGCTAAAGCAGCAACAGCTAAAGCACCAGCAGCAACAGCAGGGATCTCATCACAGGGAACAGCAGGGAGAGCCTACGCCGCAGAGGGAGCAGCAGCAGCACCAGCCGGAGGAGCAGGCGCATTAACACAGCACGTGTACAGCATGGTGTATCCATGCGTAGATTAATGGCTCGGTAAATACACATATACCTCACATATATATGTGAGGTATGCATATACTGCGCATGATGGCAGCTACATATCTGCATGAGCAGCTCACTTGTAACTCGTGTATATACGCGTATATACACAGATGTGTAGAAATTACTGTATACTCTTCCTACGTGTCTGTGTATGTCTGTGTGGATGTATATACATTTACGAATCCATGCGCTATGTATGCGTATTGCCAGTTGATAGCGCAGCTAAGTCTACTTCTACATCCACTGAGAATATACGCATATATCTGTTCCTACGTGTGCCCCTCACCTGCTGACGAGATCCTTGCAGGTCTGCGGCTCCGAAGCGAGCTGCCCAAGCACCGCCGCCACGGCGCCAAGAAGTTTCTGTTTTCCGTAAAAGACACTGGTGTACTGAGACTGCACAAGACCAGCAAATATAACACTAACATCGAGAAGTCTATGTACATATATATACATATATATATATATGTATACGTGCGCGGAATAACTCTTTTGTGTGTGTGTACATCTATGTGTATCTGCCTGTACGCATATGTGTGAAAACATGAGTATGTCTGCGTGCCTGTGTCTCTGTATGACAGTGCAGAAGATGCTGATGGATTAAAACTGCATAGGATCCCCAAATATACAAATATGTTTAATCGCATACATATGTTTGTTTGCATGGGTCTACATAACCGGACGTGAAACGTTGTGTTCTAAATATATGTGTATATATATGTACGTGTACGTGAAGTATAGAGGATGGTCGTGTCCTGACACTACAGAATAGCAGTGTCCATATGAATATATACACATGTGTGAGTCTACAGATATACGTGTGGATATGAAAATATGTACGTATACGTATATACATTCGTTGCATCGCAGAAGACACCGGGCACCGATATTTACAGGAAAGAGCAGCCAAAATGACGGAGCAAACAGATAAACACGTTCACATACGCATGCATACACACGCATACTTCTACGTATATGTGTTGATGCGTAGTCAGACAGAGGACAAGTCAAGACGCACACGTAGGTTGAGAAACTGAAGGACTTTGCTGTCCTCGGGGGGGGGGTGGCAGAGAAAAACAGGAATAGAAGAGGAGACCAGGAAGAAGAAGAATAGGCAGAAAAAAAAGAGAGACCACCCTGCAGGAAGAAAAGGAAGATGTGAAGAAGGAATGAGAAGGAGAGGACGGAGGTGTACAGACACTCGAAGGGAGAAGCAAACGAAGGAGAAGAGACCAAAGGACAGGAAGAAGAGGATAAGAAGGAAAAGGAGAAACAGACTAATAAACGGAAGGGACGTATAAGGGCAAGGGGAAGAAAAGAAGAGGGTAGAGGTAAATAAGAAAAGCACACGTGTGTTTCGTACTCCGCTTTTAACGGAGTAAACATTACCATGAGAATGTCGACGAGGTTATTTACACCCCCAGAAGCAATGAGAGACTGTCGGTGCTGCGCGGTCTTCGTTAGATTCAAGCACAGCTGCGAGCACGGCAGCTGCAAAGTGTCTTCCTGCAGGCGAGTCGAAGAGAAGCAGGAGCGGCAGCAGGAGCACCACCGGAGAAAGGAAAGGGCATTTGTGGAGACGAGTCCGACAAGGCGGAGGGCGAGTTCGAAGAGAGACGAAAGAGGAGGAGACACGAGAAAAGAGGAGAAAACGGGAGACGAGACGAACACAGCTCATGAAAAAACAGGTGGTGCGCTCCGTCCAGGATTATTTCTGGGCCACTTGGTGAGGAGGTGTTTTTTTTTCTTCATGACAAGAAAGTAGGTGGACATGACGAACAGGAAGAGATGCACAGAGGCGAGAAGGGAGAAGGGAGGAGACGAGACTGAGAAGAGGAAGCACGAAGAGAGAGAAGCCAAGGCGAGGAGGAACACAGGGGGCACCTGGGGACGCAGCAGCAGCAGCAGCAATGCACCACTATTGGAGAAGACGCAGCGGCAGAAACAGGGGAAAGCATAGTCAAAACGAGCGAGACACTCTTGAAGGGGCGGAGGGGAGGCGGGGCAAAAGACGCGAAGATGGAGGATGGGGAATAGGAAGGACGAAAACTGACGACGTAGGACTGAAGGACCGCTGAGGAAAAGGAGGCCGCGACAGGAAGAAGCCACTGCAGCAGCAGAAGCCAAAAGTTCAACGAAGAAGAGAGGACCAACACAGAAAAAGGGCAGGAGAAGACGAACGAGACAGAGGAAGTCAGGAGGAGAAGAAGAAGTGGACAGAAGAAGGCGAATAAATTACAGCAGTTATTTAGGAGGTGGAGACGGTAGGTAGGTAGGTAGACTGGCTGCAGCGGCTCCTGGCACACAAGAGGAGAAACGCCGTACTGGCGCGTACCAGTCTAACGGCGAGGAAGGGCAAGATTCGCATGACAGCACGAGACTGAGAACGGCTGCAGCAGAAATCTGAGAGAGCGGAAGACGAGTGAAGAAGAAGAAGACGAGGAGGTGTAGCAGTCTGCAGGGAAGTTAAACGTGACTGCCTCAAAGCAGAACGGGGGAGGAAGAAGTTCGGAAACCGGGAGATGAAGAGAAACGGAAACCAAACAGCACGAAAGACGGGAAGTAGCGTAGAAGAAGAAGAGGAAGCCAACAAGAAGATAAAACGCAGTGGAGAAGTTGAAGGAAGAAAGACACGGAAAAGAAGAAGAAGAGAAGAACTTGTGAACGAAGGCAAGATGTCGACTCTCCGCTTCAGCGCTGAAGCGTAGGAGGTGCAACGATGCTTACAGGAGCAGCAGCAGCGATGCTGGAGCCCGACAGCAGCAGCAGCGGCGGCAAGAATTGCAGTGGCACACGAGCAACCGCAGAAAGGGGGGGGGGCAAGGGCAACCGCAGCGGCAACAGCAGCAGAAGGAAGTCCCAGAAGCAGCAGGGACACCCGACCAGCAGCAGCAATGCGACAGCAGCAACAGCAATAGGAGCACGAGCAGGAGCAATCAACCGAACAGCAGCAGTACGGAAGGGCAGCAACGGCAATTAGAGCAGCAGCGAAAGCAAGACGAGCGGGCGCAAACCCGACCGTAGTAAGGGCAGCAGCAGCAGAGTACCGGCAGCAGCAAAGCAGCACGAGGGGCGCCAGGAGTCAGAGCAGCCCTGCGAGGAGTAGCAAATGCAGTAAGAGATGCAAAAGCAGCACTTGTGGAAGAAGCAGCAACGCAACGCGGGACGAGGAGAAGACGACGAGACAGCAGGAGTCCACTCCCACCGTCGCAGCAGCAGCGTCGATAGGACGAGTGGACAGTCTGTTAGCACAGCAGCAGCGTGTTGATTGAAAGAGAATAGAGAATAATGGCAGCGGAGGGAGCAGAAAGAACAGGAGGAGCAGAAGCAGTAGCATTAGGCGCAACAGCAACAAGAGCCGCGGGAGCAAGTTTGATAGCGGTAACAGAGGCAACAGCGTCTGCAGAAGCGCCTGTAGCAGCAGCAGCGGCACGTGTACGAGCAGGAGGGGCACACACGCGCAGAATAGCAGGAGCAAAGGTATCTGCGCGTGACTGCAACAACAGCAGCAGCAGAGACAGCTTTGGGAGCAGCAGGTGGCCCTGAGAAGTTGAAACAGCTGCAGCATCAACAGCAGAAGCAGAAATACCGTCAGCAGCAGCTGCTGCTGTAGCAGCCGCAGCGTCAGCAGCAGCAGCAGGAGGAGGAGACGACGGTGCAAGGGCAGTAGGGCACTCGAAAAAGGCAGCAGTAGCAGGACGAAAAGTGCGTGAAGGAGCAGCAGAAGACGTAAACGCAGCAGCACCAGCAGGACCGGCGTAAACAGCGGCAGCAAGAAGAAAGACACTTTTAGGAGCAGCAAAGGAACAGCCAGAGAAGCAGCGTCAGAAGGACGGTGTTCAAAGAGAAGTTTATATGAAAGAGAAATCACCTTCATTTGGAAAATGAAGGTAAGGGCCTGATAGATGTTCGCTTGAAGGAGCATCTCCTTCACTCGCGCATCCCCCGCAGACAAATTGATGAGTGCTCCTAGGCATATGTTCTGCAGCGTCACGCTGCTGCCCTGCGTTCACCCAGAAACGTGCAGCAGCAGCAGCGGGTGTGAAAAAACAGCACCAGCAGTAGAAGCAGCACCACCAGTAGAAACAGCAGCAGCGCAGAAGCAACAGCAGCAGCATAGGCGCAGCAGTAGCGTAGAAGCAGCAGCAACACAGAAGCGGCAGCAACATTGAAGCAGGAGCAGCAGCAGCAGCACAGAGGCGGCAGCAGCACAGAAGCGGGAGCAGAATAGAAGCGGCAGCAGCGTAGACGCGGCAGCAGCATAGAATCAGTAGCAGCATATAAGCAGCAGCAGCATATAAGCAGCAGCAGCATAGAAGCAGTAGCAACATAGAAGCAGGAGCAGCACAGATGCGGCAGCAGCACAGAAGCAGCAGCGGCATAGAAGCGGCAGCAGCATAGAAGCAGCAGCAGCAGCATAGAAGCAGCAGCAGCAGCATAGAAGCAGCAGCAGGACAGAACCGGCAGCAGCACAGACGCCGCAGCAGTAGCAGCAACACTAGAGAAGAAGCAGCAGCAGCAGGAGCACAGCCAAGTAGCGCCGGGAGAGAAGCAGCAGCCGCAAAGTCAGCAGCAGCAGAAAGCTACCAGACTGCACCACCATCAGCAACAGGAGTAGAGAAGCCGCAGCAGCAGGGCGGAGGCGGCGGCCACAGAAGCAGCGGGGCACATATCCGTGCACGTGTCAATGTGTATATATATGTACATATACTTATGTGTATACATAAACCTCTTCCACTCAACAGGCCTATATTCACACAGGTGCAGATAAGGAGATACGCCAGTTTACACGTAATAATATACCTGCATATACATGTGTACGTGGGCATGCGAACCAAGGAAGAAATGTGTCCGTTTCATACTTGTCGCTCTCACGCATGACACGCATATATACACACATGTACATATACGTACCTACATATATTTATATATATATATATGCACGTATAGACGTATGCATGCAACCACGTTACCGACGCCCGGCTGACACTGGCGTAGTTCCATGGCAACTCACGTCATTCATCAGGTATGTCTATGTGCACTCATCAACTGCTATATTTGTGTAAACGTGCCCGGATATATACATACATACATATATTTTTATCTCACACAGGATCGTACATACGTGTATATCTACATACGTACATATCTATATACGTATATGGGTATACATATATATATATATACACGAATGTCCATACACATACATGTCCATACGTATACACACATATGTATACACACGTAGGAGTACATATATATATATGTATATGTATATATATACATATGTATAGGGGTAAATGGTAACACATTTTTATAGAGAAGTCTATATACACTAAAGTGTATATACGCGCACAAATATACGCATCAATATATATGTTCCACCTCTGTATCTATCCATCTGGGTGTCTCTCTATGTATATGCATGTATGGGCGCTGAACGTATTCTACACATAAACCAGACCTAAACACACACAGCTACCCCGTTACCCCGTCCCATGTATATCTATCTCTATATATACATATATGGATATATGACCTTGGCGTATAATACCATATGCACACATACATATATATATATATATATACAAATGAATGTACACATAGGTAATACGAGCCTCGTGGACATATATATATATATATATATTTATACACAAGTCTTCATGTACGTAAAAGCGTACCAATATACTGACATGTATTGAAGGTTATACATATATACATATATATATATATACACACATATAGTCACACACAATACATGCATACAAATATCAAGGCATGTATGCTTAGATACATCTACTGATACTGAGATACGGGAATCCTCAGGTGTATCGATGTGCTCGCAGAAGGTGGCCATTTGTTCTGTTTTCTTCTCAGCGATAGTTACACACGGAGAACGTACCAGAGTTGCGTTTTCTCTATTTTGTAGAACGTTGATAAGGGCTGGGACGAGGGTATCTAGCAAGGCGTTACGTTGTTGTTGGTGCTGCTGCAGCACCTGCTCGCCTCCTTCTCGCTTTTCTGCAGACGCTTTCAAGATTTGTTTGCATAGAGTTAGTTTTAACGCATGCGACGTGGTGCCTTGCAGCAGCACTCGCAGCAGTTCCAAGTACGCCGTCTCGTCTCCCTTCGGAAATAGCTTTGCGATGAAGCCGCACTCCACCAAAGGCTGTGCGCCACGTCGTAGCAGAAGCAGGACAAACAGCAGCAACCCCAGACAGCAAAAACAGCGGCATCAGAAGGAGGAGTCGCGGCAGCATTATTGGCTGCAAAAGCAGCAGCAGCGGAGGCACTGGCAGCAGCAGGAGCTGCAGTCCCAGAACCGCAGCAGGTGCAGCAGCAGGGGTACCAGCTGCAGTAGCAGCAGTGACAAAATGACAGCAGCAGCAGCAGCAGAAGCAGCGCCCCCGGCAGCAAAAGAAGCATCGACTCAGGCGGCAGCACATCGCGCAGCAGGAGAAGTACTAGCAGCAGCAAAGGCCCCAACAAATGCAGCAGTCAAGATCGCGGCGAAGCGAGCAGCAGCACCTTCGACAGGCCACCTCGTAGCAGGTGCAGCAGCAAAGACGACCCAGCAGAAACGCTGCAACAGGAGCAGCAGCAGCTGAGGAGAAAACTGGCAGCAGTGGGAGCAGCAGAAGAAGCAGCAGCACCGAATTGGCAGCAGCAGTTGCAGTGGTGGTAGCCCTGCAACGAAGACAGTAAGGCCGACGCTGACCGATACGGCTGTAGTTCACACCCGCGTCGAGGGCAGCTTCCACCATTCGGGTGTACGTACACGCGGGAATGGCAGACAGCCAAGTGCAACGAAATTCGTCGCGCATTTCACGGTGTACACAAACGAGATGTGGACACAGGCGAGGACCACCAGGTGTGCCTTTTGTACGTCGAGTTCTCAAGGAGACACGGAAGGCCACAAGCAGAAAAGGCGGCGGCAAAGCGGCTATCTTGGGTGTACAGACACCTGAAAAACACGTGAAACTGCTCCTGTGCGTCTGCAGCGCAGAATCAGAGGCACGCAGCAGTGACAGAAAGAAAAGCCACCGTTTCTTGTGGTCAGTGCGGGCACCTTGTTGTTGTAAATACATATAAACAGATGCTCAAACAGATGCTCCCGTATACACAGATACTCCTCCTCCAGGAGTAAAGAAACCGACGCCTATATAGACATATTTGTACCCCGGAGTAGACATGCAGACGCACGCCTGTGTAGGCGGCCCGTGTGTATGGACAAGGAAGGGGCGAGGAAAACAATTTTGCGCCCCAGCGGTGCATCTGTTGCGCAGTGGGTGTACGTACACTAGACGCATGTTCTACACAGCCATGCATGCGGAAGAAAGTCTTGGGGGTTCTCTTCTATGGAGTTCCATACATTAAACTGAAAGCGCACAGGGACAGTCGCAGGACGAGGCAACTGGACGTGCATGCGCGCATATACAGACACACACACTTTCGCTGCAGTTCGACGTGGTGACGGCTACGCGCATATATATACATATAAGTACAAATATGTCTGGAAGCTATCTATATACATATATATGTCGGACATTCATCTACCATAAATAGATGTCAAGATTCTCTTCCTCTGTCTCTCTCTCTATATATACATAGCTATATATACATATATGTCTAGATGATATATAAATCGATGTGTGTACAAGATATTTACATATACATCTGTATAAAAGCTACAGATATATCTACCTAGAAGCTATACACAGATACCTGTCTAGATGCTATAAAAATATATATACATATACACATATATATATATATATGCATAAAAGTACCGGGCTAGAAGCTACAAAGATATACATATATATATATATATGTGTCTTTATAAGGTATAAATATATATACGTATATATGTCATATATATACACATTCACGTACGTATCTGTCTAGGAGTTATAAATATATATACATATATATGTCTGTTTAGAAGTTACAAATATATGTACGTATCTATATCTGTCTACACGCTACAAGTATATATACGTACGTATGTATATATACGTGCACACAGATGTGTGTCCAGGAGCTACAAATATACATATATATATATAGATATACATGAGTGTCTCTTGTGAAACTAAAAATATACATATAAATGTCCTAGAAGCTATAAATGTATATATACACATACATGTACATGTATACGTCTAGACACTACATATGTGTATAACTGTCTAGAAGCAATAAAAAAAGCATATATACATATATATATATTATGTCTAGAAGATATATATATATGTATATATAAATGTCTTCGTCGAGAAATCTCTCTCTCTCTCTATATATATACATAGGTAGATAGATAGATACATACATATGTGTATGTCTAGTACATGCGTAGAAGCTACATATACATATATATATATATACATATCTGTGTAGAAGTTATACATGTACATGCATGCGCCTGTATGGGCGCCACATATATACTTATATATATACATATATATATGTATATATACATATATGTGGGTACGGTGTGGAGTTGCGCTCGGATGCCCATCTGCGCGTTTGTTGAGCCGCGGACCCCAAAAAGAGACACGCACATGAACCACGGACACCCACGCCGGCCTGCCATGACTTCTGTTCATTTGTACTTCTTTAGAAAGCTTCTGAGTGGAGAAACGTACTATTACATATGAAGTGATACAGATCTACACACGTATGCAAATATATATTTATGTGTATACGTATATATGGGGATACGCTGCTCTCTCTCTATCTCTATTTATCTATCTATGTATGTATATAAATATATAGATGTACATATAGATATATAGGGGAACGTGACTTACGATGAATACTCGGTCGTTGAAAGTGTACTCCTTCCTGCGAAGCATCGTCTTTGCTTGGCGGAGGCTATCGGGACTCCATGGCAGTAGCCAGTTCTTTGGTCGTAGGTGCAGCAGGAACGCCAGCACGACCAGCAGCTTCTGCAGACAGAGAGACAGAGAAAAGAAGGAGACTGCAGGAGCCCGAAGGAAAGCACTCAAAACAGGGGTGCTGATGGGAGCGGGAGCGAGGGCAGCGGCCAGAGGAGCGGGAAGCGTCGCCGCTGCCACAGACGTACAACGAGTGGGTAGGAGCCGTCGCGACAGCAGGTGGGCACCAGCAGCAGCAGCAACAGTAACAGCACAACATCACAGCGACAGCTGCAACAGGTGCAGCCACAGCAGCAGTAGCAGCAGCAACAGCAGCAGCAGCGGCACCAACAGGAGTAGTGGCAGCAGCAGCAGCGGCAGCAGCAGCGGCAGCTGCAGCGGCAGTTACAGCAGCAGCAACAACAACAGTTGCAGCAGCAGCAACAGCAACAGTAGCAGCAGTGGCACCAACACCAGCAGCGACAGTAGCAGCAGCAACAGCAACAACAGCAGCAGCTACAGCAGTAGTAGCAGCAGCAACAGCAGCACTAGCAGCAGCGACAGCAGCAATACCAGTAGCAGCAGCAGCACTACCAGCAGCAACAGCAGGAATGGCGTCAGCTGTAGCTCCCGAGCTACAGTAGCACCCGCAGCCCGGAAGAAGCGACAGGAACGGCAGTATAAGTCCGACTGCAAGGGAAGCGTGCGTTGACATAAGCAGCAGCATCAGCGGCGGCGGACAAACGGCAGCAGAAGTGCAATTGTTGCAGCAGCGAAGGAACCTAGCAGTACCGAAGCAGTTCGAGTACACCTCCGGGCCTGCTGTTGCTGCTCCTGCTGCTGATGATGCTCCTGCTGCTGGTAATGCTCCTGCTGCTGGTGGTCCTCCTGCTGCTGTTGCTGCTCCTGCTGCTGTTGCCGTTGGTTCTGCTGCTGACACTTCTGACACCCCTCAACAGGCGACTGCCGCTGCAGCTGCTTCTTGCGCTGAGTCTCGCTTCAGGCTCGGGATGCGCCGGTGGTCGCTGCAGCGTGTCCTTGCGCTGCGACTGCTCATTTTTCACCTCAGTCTCCCCTTCTCCGCGGACCCTGCTGCTGCTGCTGCTTCTCCAGCTCCTCCTCCCGTGCTGCGCCCTCCCGGGCGTGCTGCTGCGCATCCTCTCCTGCTGCTGCTGCGGTTTCTGTGCGTCCCGTGCTGCTCCTGCCGCTAGTTGCCGCTGTTGCTTCTCCTGCACAGGTTTCTCCCTTATACGTCTTCCTTTCTCGTCTGCTTCTTCTCTGCTCGCGTCTTTTCCACTCCAGCTGCTGCTGCATCGTCGCGATCATGGGCGAATGCTGCTGCGGCCAAGACGACTTCTCTGCCTACGTTGCTGCTGTATTTGACGCCTGTTACAGCAGCACTCCTTCCTCGACAAGAGCTACGCAATGGCTGCTGCTCCTCCTGCGCCCTGCTACCGTGCCGCTCTGTTTTCTGCTGCTGTGCTGCTGTTCTCCCTCCTCCTCCTCCTCTCCCCGTTCCGCTGTGGGCTGCCATGCACCTTCGTTTCTTTTTTTTCGGCTGCTTCCTCTTACACTGCTACTTCTGCTGCCGCATGCACTGCTGCGTCTTGCTGGATGCCTTGCTGCCGCTGAAGTGTTCCACTTCTCTTCCCTGCAAGCTCTACAAATACTACTCCACCTCCGCCTCCTCTTGGCTCTTCGTCTTTTTCTGTTTCTTCGACTCGTCGTTCTCCGAATCTCCTTTTCTCCCTTCCCCTCTCCTTCTTTCTTTGTCATTTGTCTTCCTCTTCCTCTTCTTCCCCTTTCTTCTTCTTTTCTTCTCGTCCCTTCGTTTCCGGCAGTTCCTCCTCTCGCCGTTTTCGGTTTCCTTCTCCTTCTGTAGTTCTTTTCTACCTTCCCTCCCGCTGCTGCTGCTGCTCTTGCCGTTCATGCTGCGGGCCTCCCTGTGCGTTGGTTCTCCTCCTGCGGCTGTTCCGCTGCTGCTGCATCGGCTGCCACTAGTTTTGTATTGCTGCTGCGTCTGCTTCTGCTGCTTGTGCTGCTTCAGATTTCTGCGCGCCTCTCTTGCATCTGCCGCCACGTCTCACCAAGCTGCTGCTGTCGCCTCTTCTGCGTCTTTGCTGCTCCCTCGTCTGCGGCGATTGCTGCTGCGCCTGCTGTTGCTGCTTCTCAGCAAGCTGCTGCTGCTGCTTCTCAGCTATTTTAAGCCGCTGCCGCTCCTGAGCAAGCTGCTGCTGCTTTCCTGCTGCGATTGCCGTTGCATCTGCTGCTGCGATTGCTGCTGCGTCAGCTGCTGTTGCTTCTGTCGTTTGTATTGCGTCTTACCGCCCGTGTGGTAGGACTAACAAGCGAGATGGCTTCGCTTATATCTGGAAGGGCAAGTCGGTATCCTAAAATTCCTCCGTCGACGCAGTAGGATAGGTATCTGCCTACTCGCATGCACCAACGATGGAAAGCTACTACCTCAGAACTATCCAGCCCTGCTTCAAGAATTGCTTGCTCTTCCTCTTCTTCGTTCGCCTTTTGAAGAGCCACTGCTGCTTTGTCAGCCGCTGCAGCAGCACCCTCTCCTTCTCCTTCTCCTGCTGATTCTTTATCCACTCCGGCTGCGGGTCCACCTGCTGCTGCCGGTCCTCCTCCTGTCGTCGCGAGAGCTAAGGCCTGCTGCTGGCGCAACGCTTCGGCAGCAACGGCAGCACGCTGCATCTCCTCCTCACGTTGCCGCTGCTCCGCGCGCAAAGAAGCAGCTGCCAAGTTTTCTTGAACAAACTGCAGCTTCTTCTCAAGCTCAGCCGCTGGCAAACCTGATTCGCCGAGAACAGCAGCATCAGCCAAGAGAAGCAGCAGCAGCAAGCGGCAGCGGTGTAGAAGGCAGGAGCCGCGCAGCAGCAGAAGCACCAGCAACAGGAAGTTGGAGAACAGCGCCAGTTTGCGACGACACAGAAGAGTAGGGAGGCCAGGGGCAGGAAGAGTCAGGCACAAACGCAGTTGCAGTAGCAACAGCTGAACCAGAGGAGCAGCAGCACGGGAGACAAAAGCAGCAGCAGCCTCAGGAAAAATGAGTGCAGGTAGAGGAGTTTTCTCGGGACAACAACAGTAACAGCCAGGGGAGAAAGACGGCGGCAGCAGCAAGACGTAGGCAATTGCATCTACTGCGACAGCAGCAGCAGCACAACAGCAAGTGCCGCAAGACCACGGGAAACAACGGCAGCAACAGGGGCTGCAGAAGCAGCAGCAATACGACTATGAAGAGTAGCTATTGTATGTAGGGCCTCGCTTCCGTCGACAAAGAAGTGGACAGCAGCAGCTTCAGGCTGGACACCATCTGGCACTGCTCATCCGTAGCTAGGCAAACAGCAGCAACAGCAACTGAGGCAGCACAAAGCGGCGAGGCAGCAGTAGAAGCAGCGCCGAAGGCAGGAGAGATAGAAGACCCGCAAAGCACGCGCATCGTCAGCAGCACTCGCAGCAGCAGCAAAAGGGGCAGCAAACGCAGGGCAGGCAGCCGCACACGCAGGGTCGAAGACAGAGGAGTTGGAAGGGCGGCAAAACACACGCACCCTCCGCAGCACTCGCAGCAGCCGCAAGAGCGGCAGCATAAGCAGGAACCAAAAGCGCAGCAACGCAGACGTGCCCACAGCAGCGGCACTCGCAGCAACAGCAGCAGCAGCAGGGGCGGCGGCAAAAGCAGGAACAGAAGCAACGAACAGACAATACTGCATCAGCTGCTTTTGTGTCGGGTTCTCTCTGTCGAGCTCTCCCACCCTCAGCGCTGCGGATGATGCTGCGGATGACTTCCATCGGATCCTCGACCGTCTGCACGCCGCTGCCCACCATCTGCAGCAGCTCTGCACCGCAGCCACACACACACGTGAAACAAAGAAGTCGTAATGATAGTAAGTAATGGGAACCGCGTAGAGTAGAGTGGAATATAGAAGAATCACCCTGAACTTAGGTAGATCTACTGATACACACGTACATGCAAACGTATGTATATGTATGTATATAAATGTGGGTACGTGTGAATGTACAGAAGTCCTCCACGTGTGTAAAAGTGTATAGGTAGCATTGTATGAAGGAGATAGGATCCAGCTTCTTCGACTGGTAGACGTACGTACAATACTGAGAGAGACGGAGGTAGGTGCACAGACACCAGGGAAGACTGAGATAGGTAATCGCACATATATGGTCATTCCCGAGAGATAGGAAGCGAGGAAAAAAGACAGAGGGCAACGTGTATGTGTACAGGGACTTGGAGAGTTCAGCAGAAAGGTACAAGTCAGCGCAGGTAAATAGGTATGCGCAGATATACGTATTCATGTACAGAAGAAAACATACACACATATGTATACCAACAAGAATATACGCGTAAAAAGGTAGATCTAATACACGTATGTGTATATCATTCACACTACATATACGTGAAAACGAGGATCTCACACACATATATGTATATCAATCATATGATATATGCGTAAAAACGTAGATCTCAATATAGCAGTAAAACCAAGTGCGGAGATACATATATATATATATATATAGGTATATACATATTGTAGATATATATATATATATACACATGTATTTGTAGGAGATGCAGTCCTGTGTAGACGCCATTGTACTGTAAATGGACGAGTGTGTGTACAGCGAGAGAGAGACAGAGAAAGAGAACTCTACGTGGGTGGGGGTGCGATTGAGAACAGCAGAGAGGATGCTGAAGGCGCAGGAAGTACGAAAAAGACAGGGGAGGATTCCCAGGAAAGGGTGGAACGCTTCCGAGTGAAAAGAAGATCAAAGGTACGGCTGGACCAAAAAACGTTACATACACAGGATCGCGCAGCAGTGGTTGGAGAGGTGCAGAAGAACTCACGTAGCTGGACAAAGTGCTGAGGAAGATGCTGAGAGAATCCGGTGTACGTACACCCCAAAAACGTCAAGAGGGAAATTCATCCGTGTGTGCATGTATACGGGCATACGCAGGTACGTGCTCTGGCAAGAAGGCCAGGCAAAAGGTTCCGTCACCAGCGGCAGAAGCAGAAGTTCCGGTGTGTATGTACACCCGATGTACACATGGCCGGGATACATCCCACACACCCCCACGTGCCGAGTGCGTACACGCTTCCAAGTGCGGTGGCAGGCAGAAGCAGGAAGAGATGCGGAGTTTAGGTGTATGTACACTCCAAATCGATCGTGCGCATTCATGCATGGAAAAACCGGAGTTTCGGTGTATGTACACTCCAAATCGATCGTGCGCATTCATGCACGGAAAAACCGGAGTTTCGGTGTACGTACACTCCACGTCGATCGTGTAGATTCACGCACGGAGAAATCGGAGTTGAGGTGTACGTACACTCCAAGTGGATCGTGGGCATTCCCTTCCACTCACCGTGAAGGACACGCCACAGAGAAGCACGGGCTTGTCCGCATCTACATTTCTAGAAAAAAAAGCCGAGGAAGCAGCGTGTTGGCGGTGTTCACATCTACAGCAGCAAAAGCGCACGAGTATCGGTAATCCACCTGCAGCAACAGCTAGCTACCTAGCAGCTCAACCTCGGCAGCAGCAACAGCTAGCTACCCAGCAGCCCAATCCAAGCGGCAGCAGCAATAGTCCTTCCGACGAGATGTGCATGCAGATGACTAGTTGCTGCTGCCGCTACGGGTCTACAGTGACTCCTCAGCAAGTCGTTCTTCTAAGGCAGCAACAATGGCAGCAGTAACAAATCTATCGTCCCAGCAGTTAATTTTGCTACCTTTTCACGACCTGCGACTGCAGCTGCAGTTGCCTCTGCCGCAGCGCTATTGAAGAAAAGAAGTCCAAGCGCGCATGCACGTCCGCCCAATACTTCTCCTGCAGCTGCTCCTGCTGCTGCTGTTGCTTCTGCTGCTGCTCCTACTGTCCTCCTGCTGCTGTGTCTGCTCCTGCTGCTACTGCTCCTGCTGCTTCTGTTGTGCTCCTCCTGCTGCAGCCACGAAGGCGGTGAGACGCATGGCAGCCAAACCCGCGATGCAACTGCTGTTGTCTACTGTGCTACTGGCCCTTGGGCTCGTGGAGCACCCCGCGGTAAATGGCGACCGAGAAAATGCCTGCCTTTTTACGGCCCCCAGGTCCCCGCTATCTTCTGCGGGCTCTGCTGTTTGATTACTCGACTAGAGTTCCCGTCCGCAGCTGCTTGTGCCGCTGCTGCTGTCTTACCCGTGTCTACAAGCACGCCATCTTCGTACAACAGCAAAAGTATCGATTTAAGGAGCATCTTTGCCTGGGGAAGCCACTTGGGCTGTACAGCAATAACACACACACACACGAGAGAAACAAACACCCACACACTTCTGTGTACAAATATATAATATATCATTGTATGTATACACGCGTGTAAATGGTGAAACAGACGTTAATACCTGTGTATAGATATTGCGACACTAAAACACACGTATATATATATATATATATATATACGCAGACACAGAAGAAGCCCACGCGTGCCTGCATGTTCATGCGCGTGTGTCAGTGCGCCTTCATTTTTTCGTCAAGAAAGCACCGCATAAACCCACACACTCACATATATATATATGTACCAGTACGTAAATATATATATATATATACGTCTGTGTGCATACCTGTATATGCAAACTAACAAGTACACACATATATGTCGGAACCTCCGAGCAAGCTTCTATCTCTCTCTTTCTCTTGTAATACACATTTATGCATATATGTACATATGCACGTGCACACATATGTAAGTAGGCTTCAGTATATGTTAGGAAACGAAGGAACAGCAGGGACGAGCTGCTGCTTCTCCTGCTTCTTCTTACTGTCATTTTGAGGTGCTGCTTATACCAGCGGTAGTGCTGTGGCTGAAAAATCAGCGCGTCTAGCTTCGCCTGCAGCAGGTCCTTCGTCCACGCGCTCGTCTGGCTAACCGGCGAAAACGTATCTGCTGTGGCTTGTGCCTCTGTTATAAAGTCGATATCCCGTAGTTTGCAGTCTGCGGTAGGTTCACAAGCAACCTGCAGTCTAGTCATGTATGAGGCAGCACTGCGCACACATTCATCTACAAAAGACGTATATACACACACGTGTATCTACGTCTTACAGCTTCCTTCCTTTGTCTTCCTTCCTTGCTTTCCTCTCTCTCTCTCTATATATATATACATATATATATATGTGTATACGTACATATGGATATAGGTAGTGCGTGTAGGATAGAGGCAGCACAGTGCGTGCATTCATCTACAAAGACACATATATAGACAGACGTCCCGATTTCAGCTTCCCCTCTTTGTGTTCCTTCTTCTTCTATTATCTCTATCTCTACACATATACATATATGTAGATATGTTTACATGTATATGTGGATATAGGTAGTACGTGCAGAAGAATATATACACACACATATACATACACACACACACACACATGCAGACACACCCACATGCAGACACATACAAAGGTGTTTACATAAAAAGATACGCGTATGCAGGTACGTATTTTCTCCACTTTTCTTCCTTTCTCATTTTTCTTCTCTCTCGCTTTCTCTCTCCATATATATATTTATAGAAAGATGTACGTACGTACGGATATGTGTAGTGCATGTACAAGAAGACACACACAATCATACAGACGTTCAAGCAGAAATAGAAAAAAGAGACGCTGATTTTGTCTGCATGCACTTGATACACCAAGAAATGCTCTCCTCTACAGGTACAAATGTATACATATATGTCCGCATAAATCACTCTCTCGCTTCGTGGAGGTCTACCGGGGAGAATTCACGCTGATGTTCTCAGGAACGAAGTAATTTTACACATTTTCTAACAAATAGAACCAAACACAGATCTACCCATATGTGAGCAATGCAGAAGTTACACATATATATTAGATTTGAAAGTCCATCCATCCATATATATATGTGTGTGCTTCTTATAAGTGTACCTGCATGCAGACGCAGGTATACGAATATGTATACACTGCATATATATGTGTACCTATGAATGTGGACCTGTCAGAATGAATAACGCATATATACACGTATGTGTACGTTTGTGTATCTGCACCAGCGTTTACGGATCCCGAAGAGAAATATAACCTACTGATGAAACCTACAACGTCGTGTATATATATATGTATATATATACACGAATTATATATGCGTACACACGTATATACGGGAAAGGCAGTACGAACATACATGCACATAAATGTATAAGCTCGTGAGCATACGCATACACATATACACATATATATATATATATTCATATGCGTACCTGTACGACGATGTTTATGCCCTACTACAGCGACATACATCGTCGTGTATGTATGTATATATATATATATAGATATATATATATATATAAAGAGAGATATATATAGAGAGAGATATATAGAGAGAGATATATATATAGAGATATATATATAGAGATATATATATAGAGATATATATATATATAGATATATATATATAGATATATATAGAGAGAAATACATATATATATAGAGAGAGAGACATGTATATAGAGAGAGACATTTATATATATATATATATATAGATACGCATATTATACCTGCATTCATATCCGCGCATTTATACATATATATACACGAATCATGAATTCGTGCATATGAGTGAAAGGGGCAGTACACATATATGTATATACGTATACATATATATATATATATACATATATATATACACATACGTGTATGAACTCGTGAATGCATATATATATATATGTATATATGTATGTGGTCGTATTCGTATCAGTACAAAATTGGTTGTGCCTTCCTGAGAGGACGTACATCGTCCTGTATATATACATGTGCATATATATTATACATGTGTATACATATATATTATATACGTATACGCGTGTATGTATATATATATATATATATATAAATTACGTGTATAGAACTATACATATATGTTGGTTAGAGAGGGCACATCTGCCTGAACTTCATTGTGTATGGAAGGACTTTTCCACTTGAGGGCGTCTTTTTCTCGAGAAGTAATTATACATATACAAACACGTGCCTCTGGACGTCTGCGTAGGTAGACACACACATAAATGAGCAAATAGGGAAACATCCCAGTACAGAAATACGCCTGACTCAGTAAACAGAAGCAGTTAGACTTTTGTGACGCATGCAAATCCCCTTTGTTACCTCTCTGATTCTCGAAACTAATTTTGTAGAGGACGACAAAATCTTGACTCATGTCCATCAGCGGCGGCATATCTGCGATCGCGCAGCAGCAGAAGCAGCACCAGCAGCAGCAACAGCAGCAATAGCAGCAATAGCAGCAATAGCAGCAACAGCAGCAATAGCAGCAACAGCAGCAATAGCAGTAATAGCAGCAATAGCAGCAATAGCAGCAACAGCAGCAATAGCAGCAACAGCAGCAATAGCAGCAATAGCAGCAACAGCAGCAATAGCAGCAACAGCAGCAGCAACACCGCGAGGAGTTCGTCAAGCAGCAGCGCCGGAGTATTTCCTTCTTTAACTGCAGTTTCTTCTTCGTCTCCTTCGTCCTCCTCCCCTTTCTCCCCTCACTTTCTGTTTCCTTCTCCAGCTGTTCCTCCTTCTCCTGTGCCTCTTCCTGTTTCGGTTCCTTCTTCGGGCTCTCCTCGTCTGAGCCCTACACATCCACTTCTCCTACGAAGAACCTTGGCTTCCTTCCCCCTCCCCCCACGTGCAGCAGGCAGCAACTACTACACAGATGCTTCTGAAGCGTCCTGCAGACTTTCAGAGAAAACGGCTATTCCTTTTGAGCTTCTGCCTTTCTCTGCCCTCTGTCTCTTCGAAACCACGTCTACGTTTCTTCTCGTTTGTCACTGCTACATATATATATATATGACTCTCTCTCTACACATATGTATACACTGATCAATACATACTTATCTGAATATATTTTGACACATATTTATCTACCTATGTACATATGTTAACACATGCATATCTACCCATATATATACACATGTACACTGTGATACATACACGTATAGCTGAATGTATACTGATACATACATATCTACCCACACATATATATGAGGATACATAAACATATTTACCTAAACACACGTTGAGACGTACTTCTCTACGCATATTCATTAGTAAATGCAAGTGCACCTATATGTACATTAGTGCATATATTTCCACCTAAGTATAAACTTCTACACACATACCTACCTATATATAAACACATGCAGGTCTACCCATGTACGTATACTTCAAGCGCCGATCCTCTTCTGCGCCCGCTGCTCAGGCAGCGTTTTATATGTCCTGCAACACATTGCCCTCCCCGCGTGCAGGACGAAGAGAAGACGTTTACCACTTTTTCACGGAGAAGAAGAGAAGTCTACCTACTGGCCCTCGTCGGTATCCTGCTTCTGTCTATATACACGTGCATGTGTGTGTGTGTGTCTACAAACAGACACACATATTGAGAAAAAGAGGAGGACATAAAAAAAGAGAACCCACCAAGTACAAGCCAGCTGCATGTGACCTGCGCGCCGTGGGGCAGGCGCGCCTCCTTTCTGCCCTGGAAAGGACAGCAATGGTGCCTGCTGCGTCCTCCCCTCCCTCTATCTAGCGGCACAGCCCCACCTGGCACTCTCTATTTCTCTTTTGATGTTTATTTACTTCACCGAAGCTCCGTCTCTTTTTCGCCCTCTCTCTCTCTTTCGGCTCCCTCGACTGGCTGCATGCAGCTGTTCTGCGTGTTGCTCTCTTCGTTTTCGTCTATACGCTATACGTCTCTCCTTTTATCTGTGAACGGCTGCAAGTTCTCTTCCTCTAGGTGAGATATAAGTAGGTGCCTTTTTGAATGTGGATGCTCGGGGCTCTCTATACCTGTGAGAAGATTCTATCCGTCTTCCTCTTGCGAGGCACGTGGATCGGCCCTCTTCTATCCATCTCCCTCTGTCTGTGTCTCTCTATATTTCTCTTCATTCGGAAGAACATCTTCTCCTTCCATATCTTTCCCGATCTGCGCAGGCGTCTCCCCTCGCCTGTCGCTCCCTTCTTTCTGTCTGTAATCATCTATATCTATCTATCTATCTGCCTATCTGTGTGCCTACCTTCTTATATCTGTGTATATCTCTGTATCTGTCTACCTATCTATCTATATCTGTCTATTCTGTATGCGCCTATCTATATCTGTCTATCTATATCTGTCTATCTATATATGTTTACCTATATATGTCTATCTATCTATGTCTATCTATATCTGTCTATCTATATCTGTCTATCTATATCTGTCTATCTATATACGTCTATATATATCTGTCTATCTATATCTATCTACCTATATCTATCTATCTACCTATATCTGTCTATCTATATCTGTCTACCTATATCTATCTACCTATATCTATCTATCTACCTATGTACATCTACCTATACCTACCTATATTTTTCTACCTACCTATATCTATCTATCTACCTATATCTATCTATCTACCTATATCTATCTGTCTGTCTATAGTTTCCCTTCCTCTGCCTATCTTTCGCTCTCTGTATCTCTGTATGTATGAGCTGCTCTGTGCGTGCCTTCTGCAGAAGACGCACAGAGTACAGTCACGTAGTATACGGCTCCTTGAACACACCTATATATATCTATATCTATGTCTACATTTGTATATATATATATACACACATGTAGAGAGAGAGTGAACGCGTCCCTTGTCGGCAGAATAGTAATATTACATATTAGAGAATTTATCAGAGCGTTCTGCTTGGGAAACTATGAAATACACAAATTTCTTAGGGGACGTGGAGAGGAAGAAAAGACGGAGACGGAGACAAAACGGGAAGAATTCCCTGCGTCCCCTCCGCCCAACACGGCGAGTCTTCCGTTCGTAGCTCGACCGGTGCGCAACAGCACCTCTGACGCAGACCGGGAGAGAATGAAAAGGAAGACGAGAAACGCGAAGGGCAAAAAAGACTGCATGCAGTTCCCTGACATATAGCGACAGTGAACCTACATATGTTTTGCATGCGCTTCTAAATATTCTACACACAGCACCATCTACACGCGCCTCTGTCTCTCCCTCTATACACATATATATATGTATATATGTATATGAATAGAGATAGCGACAATGAGCTACGTATGGCCTGCACGCGCTGGTGGGTATTTACACACAGTACCACCTACTGGCCTCTCTCTCTACATATATATACATATATATACGTACAGATATACGTCTATACATATATATGTATATATATGTTTATATATAGAGAGAGAGATAGACAGATACGCAGATGGATGCCTCCCTCTCTTCCCTGGGCTTTCGACGAGACAGACGAACAGATGTGCCACACTTCACCAAAATTGGGAGCCGTCCCGTGTTGCTACAATCGTAGGGCGCATGCGCAAGCGGCAACAGAATAAATATTTGTCGCTGCACGTTTCGACTTGAAGAGCAGCAGTCATGTGGGAGAAGCACATATATTCTTTTTCTACAAATTCTTCCTCCTCAAAGGCTACAACACTCATATATATATATGTACACGCCCGAAGAGAATGTGTAGCTTTCTTGTGTGTTTTTCCGCGTCTATATCTATGTAAGTGTACACAAGTACACTAAGAGAAAGCAACCTCGTGTATCAATTGCAGAAGATGTCCTCCATGATATCTTCTACATGGACACAGCGGAGAACACCCATGCACCACTTCTCCAAATATAGACACACAGATATGGGGAGAGGGACAGAAACACATGTATGTATATTTATATATAGCCATACATACATATATATATATATGTAGACATATAGCCACATATATATATATATACGTGTACGCACGTGTGTGTACGGCCTTAAGTATACCAGGCGCTTCCGTTCCCTCTTTTGCTTCCCTCTTCGCCACTTCGCACAAGTTGGGATACACAGAGAGAAGACACGAAATTTGCCGCGAGACGATGCAAATGCGACAGGGAGAAGACTGTGTGATAGCGTCAAACTGCTTCTGCGAAACGCCGCCTGCTGCCACCGGTGGCAATTGACGACCACAAGAGGGGCGGCGTTTTATCAACGAATTTCTCCTGCGCCACTTCCTCTCTTCTCTAGCCGTGGTGGGTCCCCCGGCGCCGAGTCAGCGCGTGTCACTTCTTCTGCTACTACAAGAAGCGACGATCTTCGTGAGGAGCGCTCATCCGCATTGCTCTGCAAACCGAAAAACGCGTCGCTATCTCTTTCTTTGTCGCGTCTCTCCCCCCGCCGTACAACACACACGTCTAGACTCATGTCTACATACATGCAATATATTTTATATTTTCTCTTTCTCTGTCTCCCTCTACATCTATTATATATATAGGTCGATTTACATATATATATATATATATTTACGATGCCTTGCGGGGCTACATACAAATATATGTATGTGCCATATACGTATATGTATACGTGTAGAGAGAGAGAGAGCGAGACAGATACACGTGGAGGCCCAGAGGGATAGGCGCATATATGTGGGTGTGTGTGAGCAAGAAGAGAGGAGGAGAAATCTTCTTTGCCGCGTCTCGTTTCGACGGTGAGTCTCTTCTGTCTGCTGCAGAAGGAATCGCCTGCCGCGCCAGAAGCAGCTACAGACAAACAACCGCCACTGCAGCTGTGAAGAAGCTGCTGCCTAGAGGCTGCTACTGCTGCTGCTGCTGCGCAGAAGCCGCTACTACTGCCTAAAAGTTGCTGCTGCTGCCTACGAGCTGCTGTTACTGCGTACAAGTTGCTGTTGCTGCGTAGACGCTCCTGTTGCTGCGTAGAAGCTGCTGTTGCTGCTGCGTAGAAGCTGCTGTTGCTGCTGCGTAGAAGCTGCTGTTGCTGCTGCGTAGAAGCTGCTGTTGCTGTTGCGTAGAAGCTACTGTTGCTGTTGCGTAGAAGTTGCTGCGTAGAAGCTGCTGCGTAGAAGCTGTTGTCTTAACGCGGCTGCTCCTTCCCTTTTACTGCTTCTGTTGCTCTGGCTGCTTCGTTTGTCGCTCTGGCCGCTGCATCTGTTGTAGAGGCTAGCGCTTGTTCGAAAATGTTGCCGCCGTTGCCGAGCCGTGCCGCCCCTGCCGCTGCCGGTTATGCGGCTGCTGCTGCTGCTGTTGCTGCCTGTGCTACTGTTGCTGCTGCTCTTCTTCATTTTCTTCTTTTTTTCCTTCTGCTGCTGCTGTTCCTCCTTCCCTTGCTGTCGTCGGGTTCTTGTTCCCCCGATGCGGTTGCTGCTACGCGTGCTGCTACCGCACCTACTCCTGTTCCTGCTGCTCTTCGCCTGCTGTACCTGCTGCTCTTCGCCTGCTGTACCTGCTGCTCTTCGCCTGCTGTACCTGCTGCTCTTCGCCTGCTGTACCTGCTGTTGCTGCCGCTGCGGCTACTGCTGCTTCTGCTCGCACCCAGGCCGTTGTGCTCCCATGGCTACTGCAGCTGCTCTCTGTTGCTCTCGCTGCTACCCTGCACTCGCTGCTGCTGCTCGTGAGGCGTCTCTCCTGCTCTTGCTGCTACCCTGCTGTTGCCGCTGCAGCTCCTGCTTCTACCCTGCCGTTGCTGCTGCCGCTGTTCCCGTGCTGCCCTGTTGTTGCTGCTGCCCAGCTGTCGCTGCTGGTGCCCTACTTACTGCTCCTCTGTTGCTGTAGGTGTTGCTGCTGCTGCTGTGGCACGTGCTGCTGCTGCTGCAGCGCGTCATCTTACAGAGTCGTCGCAGCAAAATGCAGACGATGTTGTGCGTAGACGTCTTCAGCCACAGCTGCACCCAACAGCCACAGGCACGTCCCACAGCGATAATTCTTGATCCAGCAACGCCAATAGTCCTCTGGCACAAGCATATACATATATATATATATGCACACATCGAGGCACATAGGTACGCATACCTAGAAATGGAGAGATCCATAGGTCAATGTGGCAGGACACGTGTGCATATGTATTACTTGTGTAGAAACACAAAATGAAAATCCTCCCATATCGTATGTACAGCAGGACGCAATGAACCTCTACCTATACGTATACACATATGTGCATAATTCGATGTACTTACATATTCACATATACGTATAAACCTCCGTGTCCATATATCTATCGGTACGCATAAGAATGCGTACCGACATACGCACATAAATACCTATACCCGTATGTATAGATACACCCCCATATCAATCTCTCTCTCTCTGTTTCTCCGTACATATATATATATTGTACATGCATATGTTATATTTGTATATGTGCCGGGTCCTACGACGGGGCCACGTGGAAGAATTTCTGGTAGAGTGTGATGACTGCGATGGACGGGAGGGAAGTCCTCTTCGAGAAATTGGTGTCTTGCATAAATTCCCGCCATGTATGTTTTGCTGCTGCTGCCCTCCCCTTCTTCCATCAATGCCGTGGAAGAGTCATGCTGGCCAACCAGCCGTGCTGGCACTCATGCGTAGACAGCGACCGTACAGGCGCGAATAGAGAGACCGAGAGACACATAGGCAGAGAATATCGATACACACAGGTTTGTACATACGCGTATCTATATCTATATATATATGTACGTGTATACACAGATTATATGTATAAACACACATACACAAATACAAATATACAAATACACATATACATACACACATACACACGTACATATATACACAAATATGAACATATACGTATACGCACATACACATATATACACGTACAAATATACATATACATATACACATAGACGCACACATGTACATACACACATATACGTATACACATATACATACACACATATACATGTACACATATACATATACACATATACACATATACATATCCACCGTTATACATATATACATACACACACACACACACACGTACTTATGTATACATATATGCATATACACATATACATAGATGCATACACACATACATATATACATACAGAGATACACACCTCTATACACAAGTGCATATACACGTATACGTATCCACGTGTACGTATATACATATACATACATACATATACATATAAACATATCCATATATAAACCTATACACATTTACATACACACATGTACGTGTACACATACATGTATATACATGCATGCAGTTGAGTTGACTTAACGGATACATATGTGAGTAGCACATGCATGTGAATTTACACCAGGGCAAAAATGTAAACCGTTGATATCTATATCTTCTCCGTTTTCTCTTCTCCTGTGCCTCACCTTTTTCTTGTATGTATCCTCCCACTGGCCTAGCCCCGAGCTGTTCTTTGTCGCTGTCTTCTACTACGTTGCTGAGAAGCTCCCCGTCCAAGGGCCCCAACGCTCTATGCGCGTGCCAGCCTGGACCTATTAGCTGTCCACATATACGTATACACATACGCCTATACACACACGGCAGTCTCTCTATAGGTGGCTTCTACATCAGTACATACCCACACCTATAGAGATACCTACCTCTATGTGTCGTCAGCAAATATCTATCTATCCATATACACACGTAGTAAAATATCCATATATGTGTGTGAACCTCATACAAACGCATACACCCATACATACTTGTCTACGTACAGCAGGCATATATATACCTGTACAGGTGCGTATGTGAACCCTACACAGGTATATACATATATTTATACCTCTATGTGTACCGCAGGTATAAAGATACATATAGTTTTATGAATGCGTGTAAATTCTTTACAAATAGAAACACCTACTTATACCTGCCTACGCACAGCCAAAGGCATATATACATATACATTTGAGTGCAATACTGATGAAACAAGATGGGCCGTGATATTCTTTACGTATGTACATATATATATATATACACAAATGTATACATATATATATATAGATAGATAGAGAGATAGATTCCTGTTAAGCTGTCCAGGAGAACAGTACACATATATATTTACATATATATATATATGTAGTGTAGACACCTGCCAAGCTGTCCAGGAGAACAGTACATATATATATATATATATATATGTGTAGATACCTGCCAAGCTGTCCAGGAGGCAGGATCGTCAGACAGATTCATTTTTTTAACGTAACTTTGAGAACGGAGCAGCTGCGAGTGGAAGGCACTTTCTAGGAGCGCCTTCTTCCACGAGCCTGCGACGCTGCGAATATTTTCTCTCCCAATTTCTTCGAGGAAAAGAATGGGGATCGCCGGCGATACGAGCACCTGCGCCTCCATGCCGCGGTCGTCAAGGAAAATCCCGCTTTGCTGTCCCCCGGAGCGGTCTTGAAAGCTAGCTCTCAAGAAAAAGTAGTAGCCATCAACTTCCACCTGTGCAAAGCAGAAGCAGGAGCAAAGCAGCACCCGCCACACCCACAGCGGCCGCGTCTTCCTCCCTTTCTCTCTCTCTCTCTATATGTATGTACACATATATTTTTCTACCTTTTCCCGCTTTTGTCTCCGTTGGGGTGGGGGGGCAAATAGTATCAAGATGCCACCCTCCGAGAAAAATAGACGAGACGTCAGCCGCTACTTTCGACGGAAGGAAACAGCCATGTGTACTCATGCTGCAAGCAAACGAAAACGTAACAAGAGCGGAAAAAAAACCGGCAACGGAGACGTAGAGGTGAGTGTGAAGAGCGCAGGGGTAGTAGAAGGCCTGGTGCTTCACGTCCAGCAGCAGGACGCCGACTTCGTTGTGTTCGTGTTACACTTGCAGCAGTAGGCGTTCTGGCGTTCTTTGCTTTCTTCGTTATTTAATTGTCGCATGTATAGCCATAGTTGTAGCACTCGTAACAACAGCGGTCGTCGTGTGGGTATTATAGGCGAGTCATATGAGTAGTCGTCGTAGTAGTAATTGCAGCAGCGCAGAAGTAGTAGTAATAGTATGGATAGTGGTAGAAGTAGCAGCAGCCGCATAGGAGAAAGAGCCAAAATGGAAGAAACGGGAACTTCAGTAGTAGTGGCTTAGAAGCAACGGTCGTCGAGGTGTTCCAGCAGAGGTAGTGGTACCAGCCCTGGTACCACTCTTTGAAGAAATAGCGACAGCAGTCCTACGAGTATTACTAGTATTACTTATATTCGACGAGATAGAAAGGGCAGAACTAGTACAACTGCACCTAGCAGCACTCCTCGTAGCATTTATGATAATTACACCGGAAGCGGTAGTCCTACGAGTACTAGTAGAAGCACTACTTCGAATGGGCATTGTAGCAGTAATAGCAGTAGGAGTACTTATAGTCATAATTGTAGAAGGAGGAGTAGTAGCATTAGTGGCAGTAGCAGTAGTAAGAGGAGTAGCAGGAATACTACTAATTGTAGTAATAGTAGTTGTAATAATAGTAGTAGTAGTAGGGTGAGCAGTAATACTGGTGGTAGTAGTAGTGGTAGTAGTATGAGTATGAGTACTAGTAGGATGAGTAGTAATACTGGTCGCAGTAGTTGCAGTAGTAGTAGTGGTAATACTCGTCCAAGTGAAAGTCGTACTAGCAGCAGTAGGATTAGTAACAGTGGGAGTAGTACGAAGAGGAGGAGGCGTAGCAGCAGTAGTAGTCATAGTCGCGGTAGTTGGAATCGTGATAGGAACAGTAGTAGTATATTAGTAGTAGTAGAACGTACAGTCGTAGCAATAGTAGTAATGCTAGTAGGAAGAGCAGTAGTAATAGTAGGACAAGCAGAAGTCGTGGCAGTAGTAGTAGTAGTGGTGCGAGCAGCAGTGGCGGCAGCAGTAATAGTAGTAGTAGCGGAGGTAGGACGAACAGGAAGGATAGGAGCCGTAGCAGCAGTAATAGGATAGATGTCCCGTTTTAGGAATGGAAATGTGGTATCCTATAGACATCAGTAGGATACGCAGAAGAACGACTCCCGGTAGAAGTACTCGTCGTCGCGCCAGCGGCAGCAGTGCCACTGCTGGAGGCGCTTCTGGTACGCTTCGTCGTGGTAGTGGTCGTGGAGATGTAGTGAGATTACCGAACGTAGCACAGATAGCAGAAGAAGCCAAAATAGTAGAAGTCACAGCAGTGATTCTCTGCCTTCATGTACAGCGTAACTGTGGCAGCACCAAGGTACGGGAGGCGCAGAAACAGCAGCAGTAGTCCTCCTGCACTTCGTAGTAGTGTCATCCATGGGTGTGCTGCGAGGAAGATACCTAGTACTACGGCTGGCAGTCCTTTCCATGGGGAGATGGCAGAAGTAGTAGTCGTCCTTGTAAAAGGAGGAGATAGAGGGAGGAGCAGAAGAAGAAGAAGAGGTGCACGCAGGAGAAGTGGCAGTATTCGTAGGAACAGTACCATAACAGTAGTCGTCGCCGTAGGGCATGCACAGAGAAGTGGAGTAGCGTGCGAACAGCGTACGCGAAGAGGACTGCAGTCGTACAGAAGAGGAGGACTGGCAACTTTCCGCTGGGAAGAGTAGTCGTAAACGCAGTAGCTGGCGGATAATAGGAAGTTTGACGAAGCGAAAGAGTAGTCCTACGTAGGGAGTTTCAAGTGGACAAGCAACAAGGCGTAGGTGACGGTAGGAACACGGTTTCCCTGGATAGCCACCGACGCAAGAGGAGAACGTGTGACTAAAAGAAGCAGCTGCAATGACGCCACGCGACAGAGACAGAGACAGGGAGCCGTGTCACCGTCAAATTCGTGGACTCCCATGTACGGTATATACCGAAGAAGTGGGAGATTCCCGAGTGATCGCCCACGCGTGGGAGGACAAGCAGCGGCAGCAAAGAAAAGAAGGGAACGCCAAGGCAGACCAGTTGAAACGGCTCTTAAACAGAAAGGCGTCCTCACGACAGCAGGAAGGACAGCAGCAATCGCCTTGCGGTAGGTGGCGAGCAGCAGCAGCACCAGCAGCAGTAGTAACTGCTTGCGGTCAGAAGGACGAAGCGTCACCACTCCTAGCAGCAGCAGCACGGTATTCTTCCTGCTACACTAGTGTTACTACTATTACTACTTCCAGTAAAAGGTGTGGTACTTCTGTTCTTACTATTTCTACTACTATAACTACCCCGACAAGGACTCCTGATGTCCCTACTATCTGCAGCAGCAGCAGCAGCAGAAGATCGGTAACAGTAGGCGCGGCAGCTCTTGAAGCAGCAGCAGGAGCAGCGCTCACGGAGGGAGACACAAGAACAGCAGCAGCCGGTGAAAAGAGGCGAGCGAACGGCAGGAGCAGCAAGCGTGGCAGCAGCGACGCCACGTGCAGCAGGACCTGAAGAAGGCCCGACTTCAAGAGGAGCAGCGGACGCAGCTGCAGCAGCTCGGGTAGCAGAGCAGTTCGACCGCCGCCAGCAGCACCATCAGGAGCTGAACACAACAGCAGCCGCCGTAGCCCCAGCAGCAGCCGGTGGCAGAACGAGGACGAGCAGCAGCATGTGAGAAGCAGTAGCAGCAGCACTGGCGGGGAAGAAGCAGAAGCAGCGGTCGCCAGCGTTGCACGAGGGAAACTTAAGAACAGGAAGCCTGTATCCATAAGAATACGACACGTTTATAGGGGAGGTCACCACCGCGTAAGTAGGGACTGCTACAACAAACAGAGAGATGGATCGAAGTGTGTCCTGCCTCCCCATGGTCATCTGCTTCTCCTGCTTCTCGAAGCGTCGAGCAGCAGTCCTGCCCTGGTGGTGCAAGGGCCGTGCAGCGTCAGCTGCAAGGGTGCGCCACCAGCGTAGCAGCAGCGACGGGCAAAGTGAGAAGCAACACTGCTGAGCCGTAGGATCAGTAAACCCGCAACCCGACGGCAACAGCGCTGGAGCAGCCACAGAAGATAGGCGGCCACAGCAGAGCAGCAGCAGCGCCGCAGCAGCCGCAGCAGCTCTCCACCGGCAGCAGGCTCCTCGCCAGAAGCCGGCTGCTTTGTCGCGCATGCCGAAGAACTGCATGCTCGCAGATAGAACGACAGCAACGCGTCATGTAGGCGTGGCAAAGAAGAGTGCGAAAACGACGACAAAGAGAAGACAGGCATCGAAGAAGGAGCTTCTTCACTTCTTTAGCAACGAATCTCCAGTGCACTTCTCCCAACCCCCCGTTCGTTTCCGTCTCCTTCTCTTCCTTTTCTTCCTTTTATCTTCTCTTGTCCTAGAACTCCACACCTTCTATTCTTCCCTTCTCTCTGCTCGCTTCGGGCTACTAGGCGCCTCGTATCCTCCTCTCTTTTCCCGCAGCAACAAACTGTCTATCCTCCTACTGCCTCTGCTTCACATCTTCAGCCTCCTCTGAACGCAGCGTTTCTTCTTCATCGTTTTGTTTGCCTTTCACAGAGTCCCCGTCGCTTGTCCGTATTTTTGTTGTCCCTCCATCGCAGTGTTGACGTCGCATGTTCGCTTCCCTACGGGCAGCCTGTTTTTCCCTGATGTGGACGACTTTCCTTCTTCGTCCTCCTGCCGTGCGCGTTGTCGTCTGCGGCGTATTCGCAGCTGTCTCAAACTCCGTACGGCAGACTTCGCTGGGGTGTACGTACACCGGAATCTGGCTTACTTTCTGCGTGTTGATAAAGGGGAAGATGTTTATAGGACAGGACGTTTTGAGGAGCTCGTCGTCCTCTGGATTTTCGTCACTTTTCTTCTCAATTCTCAGCGCCTTGCAGCGGGGAAACGGCGCGATTCTTCCCGTCCGTAGCGAGAAGTCGCACGTCCACGCGACTTCTAGCCACCGCAGCAGCAGCTCTCTGTCCACACTCTTCACGCACAGAGGCTCTCCTGCAGTGGCGACCGGCAGCCAGACGGCCCCTGGCGTTTTTTTCACTTCCTCAGAATCAAGAAAGAGGAAGATTTGCATCGGGTGAACCTCGTCTTCTGCCACGCGGGAAATGGCCGCGTACAGCAGCTCTCCCCCCGTGACAACGCGTGTCCAGTCTCGTCTCACTAAGAATACGGCGTGCGACCCCACTGCCAGATACAGCGTCTTCGACCGAGACAGGAACGTCATTTCAACCAGATCTACGTAGCGAATACTGTTGCCGCACACGTCTGTTAATGCTTGCAGCTCTGCCTTGTACCCCGCCATGCTGCTGCCGCTCCTGTTCCTGACTTTCTTGCAAAAACGGCACGGGCACGCATGCAGACAACCTGAGACAGCTGTCTGCTGCAGCTCTCTTCCAGACGTACGCCTCAAATCAACCCCGAGGCGTCTCGTCGTCGTCGCCGCCTCATTAGAAACAGGCGTCTCGTCTCGCTGTTGGTGCTGCTGCAACAAAAAACGAGTGTGCGGGATAGTCCCCGAAAAGCAGCTGCCGGGCAACACGGCGAGATGACGAAGAAAACGTTCCGCGCCCGCCCGCCACAACTGCTGCTGCCGTTGTCGCAGCTACGAAACCAAACGCTCCTCCCCCTTAGCACACGTCTAGTGTATGCGTATACAGCAGTAACCCCATATACGGCACTCCAATCTACACACATATGTACACGCGAAAATATATATATATATATATATGTATATTGGAGGTGAATACACGCTGCTATATATATGTACGGGTGAATATATACGTAAAGATGTGGGTGTGGCAGCTCGGACAGAGGAGAGCTGCTGCAGCGTGTTTCTTCTTTGCGTGTAGCGGTCGCTCGAGAGCTGCTGCCGGTGCTGCAGAAGACGAAGAAGGTAACGAGAGACACGAACAAGACGTGGGTGAAAAGGAAGACGACGCGAAAAAAGGAGAACAAGGAAGAAGGGACCAAGAACGAAGATGAAGAAGAAGAAGAAAAGAGAAGAAAAGAAGTGGGGGTAAAGGAGTGGCACGGGGAATCGGCGCTAGTTGCGACGGATCAGCTACCGCCGGCAGCTTCCGGAAAGAGGCTGGTCACGGCTGGGAAAAGAAAGAAGAAGAAGATAAGCAGTGGTGGCTGCTGCAGCAGATGGTGACGCAATAGCAGGAAGACAGAGAGAGAGGAGCTGCAGCAGCAGCAGCACGAGAGACTGTGAAAGCACCGAAGAGGCAGTTTCAGTAGTAGTAGTAGTAATAGGAGCCATAGCGGGGTGGAGAGTAGACACAAAAAGAAAAGGAAGAAGAAGAAGACGGCAGTCGCCCAAGAAAATACAGAGCGACAGAAACGGATATAGAGAGAGGGAGTCTGCAGGAGGGCAAACAGAGGAATACGGGAAAGACACATGCACATTCACACACACATATTCACGTAGTCCTCCATGCCCGCATGCGGCTACGCAAGTAGAAACGCATATAGACAGAGCTCCCACCGGGCACCTGTCTTTGCGTGTGATTCTAGTATCATAAACGTAGGTGTGCCCAGGAACTTTATTCATGCGAGCGAGTCAAGATGCATTCGTGTACGTACATGTACACGTTGAGGGCCATATCTCTGTGTACTTTTGTGTGTGTATATATGTGTATAAGTTTCTTGTAGAGCTGCAGCTGTACCTGTACGCAGAGAAGCGTGTGTCTGTGTGGACAAGATTACCTAAGAAGCAACAGAGCAGTCACGTACGACTGCACACTGTCTGGGTGGAGAATCCTCGAGAAGCACGCATGCGATTATATATGTAAATATATGTATCCGTACACACATTTACCCATGTAGAGACACACTTTAACATTATATATATGTGTGTATGCGAGTCTGTTTAAACACACTTTCACATATATATATATATATATATTTATAAACAAATGTATGTGTGTATGCGGGTGTGTTGTTGACACTTGTGGTTTAGATTTCGTCACGGGTATACCTGCGCGTCAGGAAGACTCTAAGATTTCAGCAGGAGGAAGACAGGACGGATTATAAGCGCAGGACTATGAGTAGGAAACGAAGACTGCGATAGCGATTAAAAGACATAAAATCACTATATATATGTATATATATATAGTGCGCTGGAGAGCGGAAAGCAGAGCGGACGGACGCAGGGGACGAAGAGTTATTTGAGAAACAGCCAGGGAACCTTAGACCGCAAGGAAAAGGGAAGTAAACGCCGGAGGGCTTAAGGACGCTGGTGGAAGAAGTCGATTATCTCAGTTCGCAGGGATGACTTTTCACTCTCGAGTAACTAGCTGCGCAGCGGCACTGTGGAAACATCGAGGTCGATGCGCTTACACTTCTAAGGAACAACGAGGATAAAGTTCCCCTCCAGTGAAAATTAAGGCAAACTTGAAAAAAAGAGGGAACTCGTGCACACAATCGGAAAATTAGTTACTACCGGCAGGATGCCCGGCAACCTCGTGTGGAACACACGCGGTCTTGAAGGTGCGCATGCGTTTACTGAGTTACCGCTGGTTGAGCTGCAGCCGCGTTTTATCGCGAGAAGAGTTGCTTATGCTTCGTTGACGCTTCAGAGAAGCGTTTTACGTGTTCGCTTTCGATTCTCCTTATTATGCGGACTCCTGCAGCGTAGGCAAACGGTACATCTTTCCTCCTCGTGGAGGACTAAACGAGAACGGCACACGTGTGTTGTCGTCGATACCTGAGGAGAAAGCGGGTGTGGTCTTCCTGCACGAGATTCTATAACAAGAAAGACAATTACACACGCACTTTCCTTAGTCGCCTTTCGTCAGTGGAAGGCCTAGGGCGGCACAAAACACAAAGGTGCCCCCCGTCGATATGCTGCAGCCACCAGAGCGCGAGAGGTCGCAGCAGTTGCGTGCTGCTCCCAAGAAGAAGCAGGAGCAGCAGCTGCAACAGCACAACTGACGTAGACAGAAGCAGTAATAGCAGAAGCAGACGAAGCCGTAGCAGCGACAGCAAAGACAGCTTCTGTGGCAGCAGCATCTGCCACAGAAGCGACAGCAAGAGTAACGCTTGCAGGAACACCACCATCAGTACCCGTCGCACCCGTAGAAACACGACCTAGACATGAACACCGGGAAGCAGCAGCAGGACACCCGCAGCACAGGAAAATTATGCAGGAGCCGGCTACATTACGCAGTCAGAGTGACACGTACTTTTTTGATGGGGCAGTGCTTCCAAAAGGACAATCTTCTTGTCGTGTGGATGTTAGACAAAGTTGTGTCGGCAGCTCTCATGTACGTTCTAGATCTGTCGAAGTACTGCTGTACTTTTACCCTTCCGTTGGGTTTGTGTAGGAGTGTAGCCATGACGTGTCACGTGTAAAAGGATCGAATCAGCACAGTCAAGAAAATACTTGTCGATACACGTGTGTACATCCGTACGTGCGGGTGTACCGTTAAGTTTCTATTATTCTGCATTTCCATCGAAATCTTTCTATCTACAATAGTATATATCTCTATACGTACACATATGTTTGAATATGGACGTACTTGAACACACGTCAGGCATTCGCTGGACCCGTCGCCGATACGTACACGTGTATGGATCCCTGCTTGAAGGCAGAATACATTTCGAAGCCCGTGTACATGTTGGGTACATGAACGAACACTCACGAGAGTATAGAAGGGGGACATGCTTGAGTAAATATCGTTTAAAATGCAAAGCACTGGATATGCTTTAGAATCAGTGACACACTTTTGTGTAGTATACACTCACATGTAAAATAGTAGTATGTTTCCATTATGCGTGTGTCTAAAGCACTCTGCTCATGTTCACACCTAAGCATACAGGTACATTACGTTCGCACATACTTACGGCATCTGGATATCCGCCACCACGGCGAATGTAGCAACACGTGCCCCCGAGTATGAGCTAGTATAGAATGTATACGAATGAGCGTACGTGTGTATGGTTGTGTATATATATATATATGGTTGTACGTGTGTACGTATGGATGCACGTATGTACGTATGCACGTGTGTAAAGTGGTTGCTTTTATTACTATGTCTGTGTATGAATACCGTCCTACTCCTAAACGCACACGCCATACATATATATATATATATATATAGTGTGCAACCGTGTATGTGTGACGTACCTGTAAGTTTTGGACGACCAAGGTTGAACACATGTACCAATATACACATATATTCGAGGTTGATTTTGAAAGCTGCAAAACGCATAAAGGCTGACAGAAAAGGAAGTGAGAGAGCCAAAGAAAAAGTCGTCTCTACAGACGCAGCAGGAAAAGCGGCAGCATTGCTTCTGATTTTTCTAAAATGAAGAGACAACACACGTTTTCTTGTACACGAGCCTGTTCGCGGGAGGAGCATGAAAACGTAGGAAAGGAAAGTTTAGCACGACTGACTTACGCTGCTGGGAAAGGTGACACTTTTTGTCTCCCTTTTCCACATACGTATATTTGTATGCGTGTACACGTAAGTGTGTACAACAGTGACATAATCTTCCCTGGTGGGAAAAGTGTGGAAGTTCTTATTATCGACTCGCTTCAGCCAACTTTCACTCATCAACAGAGGATAGCGACCGCACACACGTAGACTCACGTGATGGTCTGTGCAGCTGAGTAGGCCGACACAGGCGTATCTCCATGCGAGGTGATCCCACGCCGACAAATGCTTCAGAGAGAAAGAACCAATTTCAAGTGAATGTCGACTGGGTAGAAGCAGCGCTGCAGCAGCGCGAAATTCGTTGCTTCGGATAATGTAGTCTGTCGCTGCGCAGAGACTGCAGGACCTTTTCGAGTGTCCTGCTATGTTGTGCACCAAAGATTGGGTGAAGACGTGGGGGCGTGTTTCTTCTTTTGAATAGCATTTGCTGTACGCGTGGGAAGCAGGGTCCGTCGGAGTGGCGACACCAAGGCCGCAGGAGGCGCTGGCGAGACACGGAAGCTGCATCTTTCCAGTTCAGCGGCGGTTACGACTAGGAGCTCGTTGTTGCCTCACTTCCAGTGCCTCTGCAGAGTGCGTCACTCAGAGAGGACGCGGGGCTATTTGGGAGCGCACTTTCTGTTTTTCTGCGACAGTCGATGTAGAGAGGTAAAACGGACAAACGATGGGCAGCGGCTCGGCCGGTCCCACCCAATCTCGGCCTAGTGTGCGAACACTTCCTTTTGAACTGGCTGCAGAACGTTTCCGGCCTCTTTTGTGATCGAGGACTCTTGGTGGAACTTCTGATTTTTCTCTGAGCTTTACGTGAACAGTTACTTTGAAGTCAGGTTGGACCAGCTGAAGCATGGACGCCTGTACGAAGTCACCACCTTGTCACATTGGAAGCAGTTAGTGCAAATATTTTTGTGCTGGCTCATGCGAACACGACTATTTCATCAGCTACTGCCGCTGCGCCTTGAATGTGATATACATATATATATATATATATACGTATGTATACACATGCAGATACAAAACCAGAGGTAGGTTCACGTTTATATAGGCATACAGCGTCACTCACGCGTATAACCGAGTACGTGCGTATATCTGTATGTAGTACCGGAGGTGGAACCTTGTTTCCCGTATCTCAGTAAACTGACTCTGCGGGGTGGAAGAGGCTGGCCGATGCAGGGACCGCAGTTGAACAGAGCCTCAAAGCAGCGTCTCTGTAGTTGTTCATGGAATTCTCCGGAAGCAGACAGTTGAATAGAGCCTCAGAGCAGCGTCTCTGTAGTTGTTCGTGGGATTCTCCGGAAGCAGACTTCTCAGTCTGCAGGTAGCAGCAGTTGTTCCCCAGGCATGGTAGTAGAAGATTCTTGCTGCGGGCGCTGCTGTTGAAATGTTTCTACAGCAGACACGTAATTCAACTGCGTAGTAATCCTGGGCACGGTCTTCAGAAAGCGCCACTCTGGCATAGCGAGCAGCTGATGCTGCCACTGCTGCAGCTGCAGGCGGACGTAGCAGTCGTCGCACATACGTTCTTTCCTTCTTCCTGTATTGATGAAGAAGCTGAGACGTTCGACTATAACTTTCTGCATGTGCGAAACGCAGCTGCTGCTCAGTGATGCGTCACCACTTGCTTTCCTTCCCCCTTTCAATTGTGGCAAGGTCGGGAAGCAGAAGTGTTGACAACTTACTCACAAGGAGTCATTTTTTGCCGTTCCTTGTACTCTTCACAAGGAAACAAGGCAGCCTCAGCCGGCTTAAGCAAAGCTGTGTATGTGTTAACGTCTAAGGTACCTGCGCGCCTTAAAGGGACGCCGCGCCACATGTATGTATGGGACTACCA
Organism: Sarcocystis neurona; assembly: GCA_000727475.1. Taxonomy (NCBI): domain Eukaryota; phylum Apicomplexa; class Conoidasida; order Eucoccidiorida; family Sarcocystidae; genus Sarcocystis; species Sarcocystis neurona. The sequence goes on from KL647325.1 coordinate 472,583, forward strand.
GATGCAGCAACGTTCCCCGACAACATGTAATTAGCTCTGACTGTTTTTCGCTCTTCGTGTGTCAAGCTTTTGGACATAGGCGTCGGTGGTGCGGGACGTATTTGTGTCTACATGTATTTGCTCACAAACCGCCAGCATAACACGGTGGTGTCCACTACTTACAGGGAATTCCTTTCCTTCAAAACATATGCACCTCCACCCCCAAACGTAAAATCTCGATATTTTTTGACACTCCGCTGTATGACGGGCATACAACTGTGCATATATATAAAGATACACGCATTTTATACGTCTCCTTGTAGCTGTGTCGGTATATGTATACGTACACATATATGTACAGACGCATCATCTGCCTGAAGAGGGTGGATAGTAAAGTGTCCTTCTTTTTGGAGGTCATTTTTCAAGGAGTCGTCTCGAGGAAGCGCAGTCCTGGTTTTTCTTCAAAGACAACGTTAGAGAAAGCCAGTTTAGAAGAAACTGGGCATAGATGGCACCCCGCCGAGAGAAAGTCCCCATTTCCTCTCTTCGCGAACGCACGCGCTCACGCAGCGTCAAAATACGGCGCTCCAGAATGTCAAAATGACTTGCCCCATATATAACCATCGCATACATATACATGTAAGTATATATACATATATATATATGCATGTGTATACACAGACACACGGGAATACACATATTATATATGTATACACACAAACAGGTCTGTAAATATCTATGCACAGGGATGCGTCTGTATCTGACCTTTGCATACATACATGTATGTGGGTAGATATAAATACGTAGATGTATGTCTATCTTTATACGTCAGTATGTCTACTATCTGACACACATGTAAAGGTACAAGTACATACATATATGCATAGATACAAGTACACACACTTATATATATATATATCTACAAATAGGTGTTCATCTATGCATAACCTTGGTATACACACATATATAGGTGGATAGATATGTACAGCTATACCTACATACTCATATACAAATATGTGTAGTATGTGTCACACACGCAGTCGCCGTATATCTATACCTATACACTTATCTGTGAATACATAGGCGTGCATATAGGAATCGCAAAGAGGGTTCGTCTCTTCTTGTACGCGTCCAGATAGGTCAGCCGTATACCGAAACTTCACCAATGCGAGGAAAGGAAGCATATACGTAGTAATGCGGATCCACGTGTTTGTGTGGACGTAGCCTGTGCCCTCCAGAGTATATACACACGTGAACTCTTCGTCACCGATGTGTGTGACGGACAGGCAACGGAGGGTGGAGGCGTCGTTGTTCGTTTGACCGAGAAGCAACGGCGTCCAGACCGTCTGTCATGCCGGAAGTGAGTAGAACGACGGGGCCCCTGAGAGAGGCAGTCGGCAACATCTTCTAAAATTTATTTCTATATTAACTTGTGTTTTTCTTTGTTTTCTGCTGCTGGGGCTTCTCATTGCCTCCTCGTCCGCTTTGACCACGACTGTCTCTCTCTGTTCGGCGTCTGTGCGTTTTCGTTTCACCGCGTGCCTCTCTCTGCGCCTCTGAGGTGTATGTACACCCCACGGGACCCACCCCCGTCAGACGCGTGACCGGGAGTCAGCCTCCGCTTTCTGCACTCCGAAGGGATAACGTATATGCAGGTCCACGTCTAAGTGTTTGGATTCACACACGTATACCACGCGTGTCGCTCGTGTGTGGACGACGCACCCCACCCACAGTGCGTATATGTACAGTATGTAACAATGGATCCACATATTATATAGATACCTATGTGTACACAGATATGTATATATATATGTATAACTATGTGTGTGAATATATGTAGCATCTGAGATACGCTATGCACTACGTCAGAAAGATGGGCGCAGAGGCGGCGCACATCACCCAGGTGAGGCGTAGACGAGACGTGAAATGAAGGAACAGCAGCAGGGGGGTGCTCCTGCGTACGTGTATGTACATTGACGTAGATCTGACAGGTATTTCTGAAGCACGGGACTACCAGTAGTAGTCTCTCGTGTATACATATATATATATATATGTATGTATTTGTGTATATGTATGTAGTGTGTATGTCCGTATATGTATGTACGGGTATATAGTGGAAAAGTAGATTACAGCTGCCGTCGGCACACCTGTGCGTCTGAATACTTAAATATACGTGTATGCTGTTGTACACAAACACAGCACAGTGAACCAGACGGGTAGACGAAGAAGTGAGAAGAGATGAGGACGTTGTGTCCCTCCTTGACGCGCATTCCCAGCTGCTCGTGTGGAGGGCAGCGCGACGTTGCTGTTTTAGTCTCTTTTCCCAAGGGAGTTTACCGGCACACCCACAAGAAATCCACTTTTTCAAGGACGAAGAAGACGAGTTTGACTTCCTGCAGCCACCTCCCTAGACCCCCTGTGTCCGTACTGCTCTCCAGGATATACGTATGCTCTTTCGACAACGGACGACTGCAGCGGCACCAGACGTCTGCTGCTGTTCCTGCTGTCGGTGTCCATCTACTGAGAAGCCAGTGGGACCTGCTACACAGCGGTCTGTTACAACAGCTCTCCCTTTGCCACACAGGGAACAATGCTGCTGTTGCTGCTGCTGCGATTGCTGTTGCTGCTGATGCGATTGCTGCTGTTGCTGTTATGATTGCTGCTGCTGCTGTACGATTGCTGCTGCTGCTGTTCCCCTTTTTGCTGCTGCTGGTGCTGCTGCTCTTGATGACGTTGCTGCAGGTGGTCGTGCCGTTGCTCTTGCTGCGGCAGCAACTTCTGCAGTTTCTCCTCAATATGCGCAGCAGCGGAGCAGAAGCTGACGGCCGCGCACTTTTGTTTTCCCTTCAGTAAAGTGCAATGGGGAGAGGTTGCTGTGGATCTCGAGGAACATAGCCGACAGTTTTAGAGAGATATTGCTGCAGACTGCCGGTCGAATACGCATGCAGCAGCGCGTCGTGCGATCCGAGGCACTCGCCCCTCACCAGCAGCAGAGGAGGACGGCGATTGGCACTGCAACAGCAGCAGCAGCACAGCAGCCGGCAGGGAAGGGAGCACCAGATGCAGCAAGAACATGAGCAGCAGCAGACGAAACTTCGACGCAGCGGAGACGCATCTGCAGCTCTTTATATCTACTGTAGTACAGGCACGCCTGAAAAAAGGTATGCGTGCAACTCTGTATAGAGAGATACACATGCTTATACATATCTGTGTATAGACAGAGACACCTACGTGTACGTGTCTGCGTGTCTGCGTGTGCACTTGCGTATCGGTACAGGTATATATATACATATGTATATATATATATATATATTAGTGAGACGTACGTTTACCACACGTGTCTCTCTCTCTATACATATATATATATATATATATGCACGAAGGAAAATACGCGGACCATATTCGTGAAAGTGCTGCAGGTGTAGGTGTTACGAAAATCTTAAAAGTGTAAATCCGCAATATTGTACACGCTACACAGACGTGAACATCTCGTTGCTGGCCCTGTTGTGTATGTACACCGCACCGGCGAAACAAGTATACAAGCGGGAGCAGTAGCAGCAGCACAAGCAGCATCACGACAAGCAAAAGGGAATTTCTGGAAGTGCGCATTGAGTAAGGTAGAGAGACGCACAGCAGCCGCGGCAGTGATGGGCACCTGGGACACAGCCATGAACGCAGTACTTGCCCTAAAGCCGCGGCAGAAGCAGTGGAGCCACAGCAGCCGACACAGTGGCGGGGTCGCAGAAGCAGGTCGGTAGCCGCCCTAAGAGCAGGAGAGAAGCAAATGTCAGTGTCGCTGCAGCAGCAGAATTTTTGCAGGAGCACCCGGCGCAGCAGCGTCGCAGCAGCAGTCGGAGTTCAGCCCCCAGGAGTGCCCACCCTGTCGGGGCAGCAGAAGCAGCCGTGGTGTCACCGCCCTGCGACAGCAGGAAGACGACTGCAGCAGCAGCACTGGCAGGTGCAGCAGATTCGTGTGCATACTGGTAGGCAGTATTGCTCGACTCTGTGATGCACGGCGCACAGCAGCACGTGTTAGCGGTGTTACCTGCTGCAGAAGCGAGCAGCAGCAAAACCAAGGATGACGGGATGGGCGAGGACGTCGACTGTGAGAAGAGGCACTGCCTGAAGCTGCTGCAGCATGCGCACTACGTTGAGAGACGCCAGGCTGCCTGGGTTATCCACGGTGCCCTCCATGAATAGCACGAGGTCGTTCTGCTGCAGCAGCGGCAGCAGTAGCGCGTCCGCAGTCGCTTGCTGCTGCCGGTACTGCTGCACTGCGCTTCGCATTACTTCGCTGTACAGCTGTGAAGCCCCTCCCCCTAGCTGCTGCAGCAGCGACGCACACGTGGCCGCTGGTGCTGCTGCTCCTACTGCCACACGAGCAGAAGACGACCTAGGAGAGTGTGCTGCAACAGTCCCAGCGGCAGCGGCACAAGACGCAGCAGCAGCAGATGCAGCAGAGGCGCTGCTGCTGCATCGTCTTGCCACGGCCTCATGCCACTGCTGCTGCCGCTGTGAAGTCCAGGGCTGCCGCTGGCGACGTAGCTGCGGAGGCGACAAAACGGCTGTCAAAAGAGAGGGAGCAGCAGCCCGGCGAGGCGCACAGGAGGCAGCAGACGCAGTAGCTCTGCGAGAAATCAAGGCAGCAAAGCCCGAAGGAGCACCTGCAACAGCAGCTGAGGCCCAGCTGCGCAGAGGCATCAACCGCGAAGTCGTAGCCATCGCAGGATGGACGGCAACGAGACGTGTACGCAGGGCGGGAGTCGGACGGCGAGCAGCAAGGAAAAATTCACCAACAGCAGGAAAGGGGGATGCAGAGGACGCCGCGCGGCGGACGGCAGCAATAGCAGCAGCACGCAACCGCAGCAACAGAACCAGAGGAGGCAGTGGAACCAGCAGCTGCAACAGCAGCAACGGGCAGAAGAGAAGCGGCAGCAGCAGGTGCTGCAGGTGAAGCAGCAGCAGCTCGAGCAGTGTGGAGCCACACACCGCAAACATGCGGGAGAGCAGGGAGTTCGGACGGGCAAGGAGCAGCGTGTGGCTGTTGGAATAGACGAGAGAATGAGAATGAAAGGGGGCGAGGAAATTCGAACTTGTGGAACGAAGAAGTGTGCAACTGTGTCCGATGGAAAAGTGCAGGTGGGTGACCCTCCTGACGAGAGAGGAGGAAAGGCGGCGGGAAAAAAACGGGAGAAAGTGACGGCAACGAGTTCGCAGGGAAGAGGGAAGACTGCAGCGGTGAAAAGAGTCTGTACAAAAGTCATGAAGTGCGAATGCACAAGTCTGCTTGGATTATACGTGCAACGAGTATGTGAAAGACGGAAGTGAGTTGACGGATGAGGAACATGTGGGTCGTGGAAAATTTTACGGGCTGAAAAGGGAGGAGAGAGGAGAGCCAGGGAAAAATAATCGAGGAAGATGGCTGAAGAAATCAATACACAGGACGAAGAATCAGCGAGAGAATGGAGAAAGGACTTTTTCAGCGGGGGCGAAGACGCCGTGAAGGTACTCGGTTTCGTTGTTTCCTTCAAGACCACGCTGTGAAAACGACGACGAAAAGCTATAGGGAGCGGCCACCGAGCAACTGTCAGTAGAAAAAGTCAGAGACAGAGACTCACGGCAGACAGAGAACGCACGGGAGCGAAAATTTCATGCTACACACCACGGCGCCGATCGTGTGCGAAGATCGCCGCATGCATGAAGAAGAGACACGGGTCCTGCGCAGCATCAGCAGGAGGAGCAGCGGCATCAGCAGCACAAGCAACAAGAAGAGCAACAAAAAAAGGAGTACCAGCAGCACCAGACGCAGCAGTAGCAGCAGCAACAGCGGCAGCAGCAGCGGTAACGGCGTTAAGTGCCTTAGTAGTGGCAGCAGCAGCCAGAGGTTCGCGACCGAACACTTCGGTCGCCGCAGCAGCAGAAACGACAGCAGAACCGCAGGAGCAACGACGGCACAAGCGGATCGTTGTTAAAATACCAGCAGCTGCAATGATGGCAGCAACCCTGCTGCGTCTACGCAGTAGCGACGATGAAAACAGGAGCAGACTGAGACGTGTCAGCAGCAGATGCACCACACCAGCAGCCTAAGACGCCGCAGTTCTTACTTCACGTCGACGCGGTAGCCGAAAAGAAGCACAGCAGCGGCTGCAGGGCGGCAGCAACAGCAGCACAGCGTCAACAGGTACGTCGGCAAGAGCAACAGCAGCAAATGAATTACGACTGAAGCATTAGATCACGAGAAGGAAAACAAATACGACCACCAACAACGCGGATGGAGCGGCGGTGCAGGTTGCGATACTTGTGAGGAGAAGCGTGGGCTCGAACTTTTCAAGATATACCAAAGTCGCCTAGTAAACAGTAACACCGGAGGAGGCACCAGCAGCTGTTCTCTTATCGATACGATGCTCTACAGGGGTCACTTCCTCAGCATTTGTTGTGGGTAGCAACACATAGCCTTAGCTCTTCCGTTTTTGCAAAGCACACACGTAGGCTAGGCCTGCGTATTTGTAAAAATAGACACGAATCAGAACCACTTATGTGAAGTGGCATTCGCACACACACACACACAGGCGTATCTGCGTAGCTTCGCTTCCTGCTTGGAAACAAATCCAACAGTATTCGCCTCCATGTTTGCTTTTCACTTTGTTCTGCAAAAGGACAGAACCACTACTACGTTTTTCGTGTATCTACAGATGCCGTCACTCGGAGGGGGAAGCGCAAGCGCACACACATACACCTGACAGGTTGTGCGTCACTGCTGCTGTTTAATACGTAAAACCTCCTCCACAGGTATGTAACGTGTACGCACAGTACGTCGTGCATGCGTGCCGTGTAGACACATTCGCAACTACGAGATAAATGCTTCGAAGAGGTGCGAGACACGTTCTGCGAAGAGCAGCCACATCTGTAGAGCGTTGTGGTAATATCATGAGAAGGCGAGACAGAATCGTGGACGCAGTATGGATGCATACGCTATCGAGATGCCTTGCACTAGTATAAAGGGAAAGTGACGAAATTCGTCGGAATAGCGTTATGGAAGTTGTTCGTGCAGAGCTGGGGCACGCAGAGGGAGAACGCAACAGAAAAGCGGGTCGCCACTGTGGCAAGAGAAGACAAATATTCTATAGGGGAACGCCTGAAAGAGGTTGCCGCTGGAGGAGGGAAGGACGGAAAAAAGGAATCTGCTGCCGGCACAGACTGTTGAGAGAGAGAGAGAGACAACATTGTCCGTTTGTTAAAAGTCCAGTGAAACTGTTGCGTTGTGACCGCTGCTGCTGGCACAGACTGAACAGAGACACAAAGAAAGAGACAAGTTTTTCTCTTTGTTGAGGTCCAGTGAAACTGTTGCGTTGTGACCGCTAGAAACTACTGCGCAGCAAAGACAGAACGGTTGGCTTCGTTGCATCTTTCATGAAGAGTAGTGTGTCGCGACGAATGGAGAGGAAAATTTTATTGAATCACATGAAGGGAGACAGGCGTTACAGGGGCCGCCAAATGAAGCCGTTGCACAGAGCTGTTTCGAACGACTGATGTGCAAAAAAGACGACTGAAGCTGGGCGCAGAGTATAATCGGAAGAGAGCCTGGGTTTGCACTTACTAAAAGTGAGACACCTGCACCCAATAAGGATAATTGTGGTGCGACGCTGTAGCAGGAAAGTCCCCTGCCGGATGGCAGAATCACGTCCAATACCCCTTCCTCACTCTCTACCATATACAGCAGCAACAGCAGAAAAACCGCGGCGCAGCAAGAAAATACCTATTGTCTTCCTGGGGTCAGTATGCTAAACAGCAGCCAGAACAGCGCCGACTCCGAGAGCTACAGCTTCTACAACAACAGCACCGCCGCGTGCAGTAGCAGCATCATCGATGGCAGAAACAAATCTTTTCTTCTTAACGTAGAGTACGAGGAATTTGTTGGTGACACACAGAGATAAGCCCGTACTGAAGTGAGAGCAAAACATGGCACAGGCAGCAGAACCCCACCTGTTCGCTGAAGAAAACGGTGGTGCCCCCGTGGCTACCCAATTATAAAGTCGGGTCTTTGTATCTCGTTCTTCACTCGAGGAAGAATGAAGACGAAAGCCTTAGTGCTCTTCTATCGTTTTCGCGTACAAGAGGAAGTGCACATGCATCTGTATGCGAATGTACACAAACTATATGTTAATGCGCTCAAAAATTGGAATCTTTGCTGGTATCCGTGCGCGCGCAAACACCCAGAATACACTGAGTTGCACACACAACATTGTGCATGAAAGAAGCTCCAGCTGCAACCAGGTGCAGCACACAAGTCACGCACACGTGCATACACATATAATGTATACGTGTACACATACATATACGTATGTTCAGAGAGAGACGCAGAAGCAACATCTAAGAGTTGACAATTGCTGGTCCTTTTCTCCTCTCCGTGATCCTTTCTACCGCCAACGAACGCCTTTGCCGACGAAATTTAAGAATGATGTGGTGCAGAGGTACGAGCACGTTGGTGCAGCAGCCTCAGGTTAGCGTTGGTAGGGGTTCCAGTAAACACGTTCACACGAACTGAAAAAGAGCTACGAGTGGTGGTGCAGCCTCCGCGAGAAGAACTGCGCCTTCGGGATTGTGTAGGCGGTCCCTCCGATGGGAGTAAAAGAGGTCGTGTGCACTTACCCTCCGCTGTACATGCCTACGGACATCAATACACACGTATCTGCGTGGATCTTTTTCTCCATCTGTTTACATGCGCAGATATGTACCTATGACACACACCGACGTGACCGTTTGCACGTTAGAGCCAGTATACGTGCGGGAGCGTACCCATATGCGTGGCTCTACTCGTATGTGCAGATAAACAAACGCTCGCCTACATACGTGTGCGGACACGTACACATACGTCCATGCATTTGAGCACCACAAGAATACACGTATCTGGGTAGACACGTACGCGTCTGCCTGCGAATCTGTATCCAGTCGCGCGCATATCGGTTTTGTGCCGCCGTGCGTAGACATGTGACTTTGTATTTACCTCTAGTGTGCGCACGCGTAAATATTCATGTATGTATGTGTGTGTGTATGTAGGTGCGTGTATCTATGTACGTATATGAATGTATACGCGTACGTTTGTGTGTGTGCGTGTATGTATATATGCATGTATATGTGTATGCGTGTATGTGTGTATGCGTGTATGTGTGTATGCATGTATGTAGATGTGTATGCATGTACTTAGGTATGTATCTACGTAGCTACGTATGTAAGGGTGTACACGTGTATGTGTATGAATGTACGCATGTATGGAAATACGTGTGTGGGTGTGTACGTGTGTGCCTACGTGCAAATTACGCCCGTGTCTGAAGTCGACGACGCGCAGAGGTGACAGGCGACGCGAAAATGCAAGGCGAAAGCGTCATGCGATGCTGCCCCAAGTACACAGGGGCGGCTAGCAGAAGATCATATCGATAGAGACAGACACAACCGCGCGCACAAACGTATCCAGATGAATACGCATCCGTACGCGTAGGTATATTGTCGCATGTACATATGTACACGTGTATGTACATATATCGTATACAACCACAAGAGTTTAAAGGTGAGGGAGACAGACGTTCAGAGACTACGTGCCTGCACACATCTTCCATTTACTTCTCCTACGTGTATACATAGATGCGTAACCGTTCTTCCATACGTGTATCTCCTGCATACAAGTGTATGCATACAGAGAGCGGAACTATCTTTGGTCTTGTGGACCATATACGCAAGTGTGTAAAAATGGGTTTTTTCATGGTTGATACATAGGCATACAAACCAAAAGTCAAACGTTTAGATGTGTTTCACGAAATCAGTGTCACAGGGTCCTGAGCTTTTGTCTGTCTGCCCGTTGGTTTTGTTCAAGCAGATGTGACGTCCACTGGGCGCTGTCGTCCCCGGGTCTACATCGGCTTTGGGGCGCTGTCGAATACTTCTTGGACGCCGTACTGGACTCTCCCTCGGCCTCCGCACTAGCACCAGCAGCAAACAGACGGTGGTCCGTCTTCTTCGCTCGCTCACGCAGGCAGCGCGGACTAAACGGGTTTGTGCCTGCCTCTATTCCGAGGCCCATACGAGCGCATGTTTTCCCTTAACATGGGCACGTACATACACGTATATATACAGACAGAAGTGTGTACGTATGTGTATTGTCGCCAGCAGCGGTAGCTGCTTTTACCCACGGCAACAGGTGAAAACGAACAGCTGTTGCAGTCGCGCTGCCGTAGTAGTAGCAGGAGCGACAACCGCACGCCGCAGTAGGCGCCCCGCTGAGCATCACCAGCACCAGCAGCAGCCTCGCTAGTCGCAGCAACAGCAGCGTCACGCGTGAAGAGAGCAGTGGCAGCCACTGCGTTCTCAGCAAGAGCTTCCTCAGCAGCAGCGAGCAGCGATACAAATCAGCAGCTGCAGCGGCGCAATAGGAAAAACGAGTCCGGGCCAGCCCCAGCACAGCAGTAGCAGCAGCGGCGACCGCGACGTCGGTTGCAGCAGAAGCAACCAATCGCAGCAGCAGCAGTCAGCAGGAGCAGCAGCAAGAACACAGCCGCGCAGTAATTACAACTTCATATGCAGCAGCAGCTGCAGTCAGCTCGAGCAGTCTGAAGCAGCGGCGTGCCCAGCCGCAGCACTATCGGCCGGAGGAGCAGTCCCGGCTGACCAACAGTTTTCCAAGCAGCGTAATGACGACCAGCCCTGTGGCAGTCGCAACCGCAGCAGCAGCAGCAAAACCGGCAGCAGCAAGTGCGGCGGCAGCAGCAGCAACAGGGGCAACAGCAGCAACAGGGGCAACAGCAGCAACAGCGGCGGCACCGGCGATGAAGGTAGCTTCCATGACTGAGTTGCTACGGAGGCGGGGCCGATGCAGAGGGCTGCATATCTGCTTTATCTTTCAAAATGTCGAGACTGGGGCCTATGTCTTTCCATTCGGCGGGAATCTGTTCCAGCAGATAACCGTAGTCTTCTTTGTATCCTTCAATAACGAGCACGACGCGCCGAATATCTTCTCTTTTGAACCCGTCTTCGTGCTGGTGCATGTAGCTCAGCAGAGATTGCAACAGCTCCTTGCCGTCCACCGCCATCACCAACGCAGCGGCAGCCCCAGCCCCTTCTGCAACAGTAGCGGCAGCAGCAGCAGTACGAGCGGCGCGGAGCACATGCAGAAGCGACAACAAAACCTGCAGACCCCACAAAAGCAGCAGGTCTGTACAGGCAGCAAACACGCAGACGGCGCATGCACACGTGGAGGAACGGATGCGCAAGCAGGAACCGGCAGACGCAGCAACCCCTCACCCCGTCAGCAGCAGTAACAGACCCTGCGCGTGTCGACACTCTCAGCGCTGTAGCGTTGCTGCGCCAGACGCGAGCGGCCAGAGTCAGCAGAAACGAAAAGCCGGCAAACACACCGAGACTGCAGGGAGCTGCAAGCAGCAAGTTGCCACTCGCTGCAGCCAACCCGCTCTCAGAGACAGACGCCGATGAGGAGGTAGACGCCGACGACGAGGCAGCGTCGACGAGCAGACACACCGACGCCGCGGCCAATGCACCAGTGCCAGGACGAAGCTGGACGATCAGAAAATACGTACCGAGGTATGCAACAAATAATAAATAATTGACGGCAGCGGGTGCTCAAGCGTCAAGATTTGTCTCTGTACATCGGTAGTGTTTTTTTCGAGGTGTCGCTCCTCCACATTTACATGGCAGAGAGAGAGAGAAAAATAGCTTCTAAGATGTCCGCTTCGTTCATTGTAAGGAGGCGGCGCAGACACACGCATGCAGCAGGTGCCGCTCAGCAGGAAACAGCTGCAGCAGCAGCAGCCTCCGCGCGCGACACGTAAGAAGTCGGCGAAGGAGCAGCAGTCGGGTCGCAGGGTAGAATCAGCAGCCGCCGTACTACCTGATTACCAGCCGTGGACAGGCGACAGGAGCAGCAGCGCAGCCGGCGGCAGCGGCAGCTCCTACTGTGCAAACAACAGCAGCAGCAGCGGCGCGGGAGCAGCAGAAAGGAGAGGCAGCAGAACTTGAGAAGAAGCAGCGGCGGTCTCCTAGAATTGCCGCCAAGGAAGCAGCAGCTGCAAGATCCCGTGCTCAGCCCATCTTGGAGCAGCAGCAGCAGCAGCACCGGCAGCCAAAGCGTGGCCGTTAACCCGGATGACAATAGCAACATCAGCCAGCAGCAACAGCAGCAGACACAGCGCGGCAACATGCCCAGCAGACGCAGCAGGCAGCGAAAGAGGAGTTGCCGAGCACAGCAGCGGCAGCAGCGCCAGGACTTGCACCGGAAGCAGCAGCAGTACTCTAAGAGAGAAGCAGCAACCGAGAAAAGGAGCAGCAGTAGGTCCTTTCCTAAATACACACCTTCTTCAGCTGCTTCGTTGATGCGCTGCAAGCGCGGAATGGCGCCGCCGGCGTCCGGAAGGAGGCAGAGGCGGACGCATGCGGCGAAGAAGAAGCAGAAGTCGTTAACAGTAAAAGAAGCAATGCGCGGCTGCAGGTTCTGACAAATGCGGAGAGGAATTGTCGATTGCTGCAGCATGCAAACAAACAGCCCCAACGTATCAGGCAGGAATACTCATCTACACGTATAAAAGTCCAAGGGAACTGCTGCTGCCTGTGGACGCGAGAAAGAAGAAGCAGCAGCCAAGGTACTGCGTGTAGAAGACGCAAGCTACAATCTCTGGCTTGAGAGTCAAGAACTGCACTCCGGTGAATTCACCCACAGGCGGTGCAGAACATCATTGGTACTCACATTTATCAAACTCAGACACTCTACCTTAGTTATATACAAGACGCAGACGCACATACATATATATACGCTATACACCCGCACAGGTAGATACGTAGGTCAAAACGAATGTGCATTGATCTGTCTTTCGGCTTCTCTCTCTTTATGTATATATATGTGTTCCTAGAGGTCTATACACATATACACATATATAGGTCTATATATATATATATATACGTGCGGATCCGTCTATAAAGGCACACATACAATATACACACCCATATTCATATATATGTACATATATATATATATATATGCACATTCGTATATGGAGGCACGTATATATATATATATATATATGCAAATATGTTGGCAACCCTAAACTTAGGCTTATATATATATGTATTTATCTGTGTATACTGGCAACTATATCCAGAGGTACGTATAAGGTGGTGTACACACACACACGATGCGGGTCAAGACAATGTATACATTTATATATATATATGTATATATATATATATATTTGCACTAAAGAGAAGACGAGGACGAAAGCGCCGCTGCAGAGTAAGTGACCTGCAGCGCCGCAGGTTCTCGAGCACCTGCACCTGCAGACCGCGACACCCCAGGCAGCCAAACGCGAACGCATGCGGTGAACACCAGCAGCAGCAAAGAGAGCCTCACAGGAAGCAAACAACAGCAGCACAGGACTGCAGCAGCAGCGGCAGACGTCTGCAGCAGGAGAGGCGCCTGAGCGGATGCAGCGACAGCAGCCCAGAATGCTGTTTTATCTCCCCCAAATGTCAGCGTAGGTCTGCGCCACAGGAGAAGCAGCGGCAGTGCACAGCACCAGCGGCGGAGGCAGTGGCAGTAGCAACAGCAGCCAGTAAGCCGCACGAAGCAGAAACAGCAGCGGTAGTAGTGGCAGCAGGCGCATACGTCCATCTCGGCCACCCCTCCAGAAGTCAGCAGCACGCCGGCAGCATCCGCACGCAAGCGAAGCAGCAGGAGAGCCGTGCGAGGTCTGCGTGAAGCGGAGAGACGGCTGCAGCAGGGAGCCGGGGCAGCAAGAAAACACCAGCAGCAGCTGAGGAAGCAGCCGTAGCACCGGAAGAACCAGCCGCAGTAGCAGGATCAGCAGCAGCACGTCCGGAGGAGCATCACCAGCAATCGCCTGCGCAGCAGAAACAGCAGCAGCAACTTGAGCAGCAGACACAAGCAGTGCCAAGTGCAGACAGAGAAGCAACGAAACTGCCGAGCTTCCACAGGTGAGAATCTTCGAGTCGTCTTCAACAAGTCTCGGCAAACGGCACGCAGCAGCAGCACCAGCCACACGAAGTGGCACGCAGCCATCACACAAAAGCGTCACTCTAAAACATGCACGGCATGCAGCAGCGGCGTCATATTACCGGGGGAAGCGCTTGCGCCAGGCGCGCGAAGTCAACAGGCGAAAAGCTAGAGATGTGCTGCTCCATCTGCGAAAAGCACCGGAAGCAGCAGCAGCAGTGGAAAATGTTTTGCAAGGAAACGACGGAAAACAAGACATTGCAGTGAGGAGGAAGCGCAGCATGCACCCACCACACCGCGGACAACAAAAACTCAAGCGCCAGCCCAAAAGGACGCACGCAGAAGCAACTCGCAAACCGGCCCCCACGTCTATCTGCTGTAGCAACCGTGTACTACGCCTCACCCTAACACATATATATACATATGTATGCATTCACGCACGCACAAATATATATATATATATATATATCCACACATATACATATATAAATGTAGATACCCAAGCACACAAAATGAGCACACCCCCCTAGACGTACATAACCACGTGTACGTAGGTGCACTCGTATATGCCCCCGTTCATACAAAATGACATATCTGCACAACGTTTTCAACCCTACACATATATATATATATATATATAGTTGAAAGCCTATATACATCTACATATACATATATACGCTGGATGCGTTCACACGGGTGGCTCATCTTGTGTACTTTCAACAGATATTCTTTTGGATGAGAAAGTTGAAACAGATAAATCCCCCCCCCCCCCCCCGCCCAGACACACACACAGACAGACGCACCTGTCCATAGCCAGATCCCCTATACAGCCACATATGTATGTACATATATATATATATATATATTTGCGTCTCCGTCACGACGTTTCGCTTGTAGGCGTGTCTATACTTCCACCTGCATATATGAAGGTCTGAGTCTTGGGTGCCTTAGACTGGGGCTGGCGAGACGTACGAGAGGCACCATGGTGCATGCAACGTCGAAAAGGCGTCCGACGCGCGCGAAGAGCCAGACGACTTGGGCGACATATTTCGGCGGCATTCTCTTTACTTTCTGTGTGTTCTGCAACTCCGCAGCAGCTTGGTCGAAGAGGGCAGTGTGGAGGATCTTCATCTTGACCAGCGCGCGCAGCAGCGACAGCAGATGTAGCAGGGAGAGCTGCCCCACACGTGCCTCCAGGAGGGGCAGCAGCATCTGCAGCAGCTGCACGTCGCGCCGAGTCTGCCGATGATGCTGCGACAGGCTGACGACCACGTCATGCAGTTCAACCGCGTCGAACGTCGTCAGGCCCTTCCTCAGCAACTCCTCGAGCATGCGCAGAAACCCGCCAAACTCTTCTTCTTCTTCGTGTTTTTGTTTCTCTGCTTCTCTGTCTTCTGCTCCTTTCCCGCCAACCAGCGCTTCCTCTGCTGCCTCCTCCTCTTCTGCTGCTGCTGCTCGAGGCTGCGTCCGTCCTACTGCAGCTCTTCCTCCGCTTGCAGCAGCCCGCGCCACAGCGTCTCCGGCGGCGTCCAGCGTCATCGCGCTGCCGCCGTTTCCGTAGCCACCCTTGCTGCCGCTGCTGCCGTGCTGCTCTTCACTGTTGCTGCTGCCGTTGTCGTCCGCTCTGATGCTGCTGCTTCTGCGGCTCGCTGTTTTCCTCACGGAGTGACGACGGGGGGAGGCGTTCTCGGCCAGGAGGCGGTCTTGTATTTTCTGGTACACCCGACTAATGCAGATCAAGTTGAGAACGGACAACTCCCGAAGGATGAATTCTTTCTCGATTCTCTCAGCGAAGGCGCGCCACAGCGACAGCTGCTGCTTGAGCTCGTGCCTCTCCAGCAGCGTGTACACCGGCCACAGCACCTGTACAATCTGCTGCGGGTTGTAGCCATCCACGCGGAACAAAATTTTGCTGCAGAGCTCCTTCTCAAGCTCCTTGTGCCGCAGCTCCGGTGGAAGCTTCGCGTAAGCCGCTGCTAAGCTCGTTAGCTGCTGCTCGTCTAAGCCTTTGGCCATGACAACAATCTGGGACTCTAGGTGAGGAATCAGCGTTTCCTTGACGTAATTCTTCGGGATTTTCTTCGACGAAAAAGACGCGTTGACCAACGGGTCCCGCACAGGAATGGCTTCCAACGTACCTACGCCCGACTTCACGCCCGGCGACGACGCTGCTGCCGCTGCCGGCAGCGAATCCCCTCCTCCTGCTGCTGAAAACGACGACGACGCTGCTGCTGTCAGAGATGACCCCACCGCTGCCGCTGACGGTGACTCTGCTCCTGCTGCAGGACGAGGAGGAGGAGAAGGAGAGCACGCTGCTGCTGCTGTTGGTGATGATGACGCTCCTGCTGCTGCACGAGGAGGAGGAGGAACCGAGGCTGCTGCTGCTGTTTTTTCGGTACCTGCTTCTCGCGGTAGTGGGGCGAGCGATAGGCCAGAGGGGGGGGCAGCTGCTGCGGCTCCTAAGGAGCACCGCAGTGCTGCCGTTGTTGCTGCTGCTTCTATTTCTCCATCTCCCGCAGCGGTGGCTCCCGCCTCCCGGGCGACTGCTGCCGCAGCGGGTGTTACGTGTGACGCCGCACTTTCTACTGCGCGACGCGACCTCACCGAAGCAAAAGCTGCTGCACGGCTCCGTACGGATAGTGGCAGCTGCTGCGGCTCGTCCACACAAGTCGCCCAAAGAATGCTGCCCCACTGCTGCGGCAGCGCATGCGGCTGTGGAAGGGAAACAGAAGCAGCAGCAGATAAACTGCAGCCGCAAGGAGAATTGTTGCCACGGTCTAAAGCAGCCGTCAAAAAATGCAGAGACGTTGCTTCCAGCGGCCCTGCAGCAGTCGAACACGCTGTTGCTGCTGCTGTTTGAGCAGCAACGAGCGCTCCCTTCGCCGTAGGACGCGCGGCAAAGCGAACGACGCGGTGCATCATTGTTGCAGGAGGAGAAACCCACCTGCAGCAGTACCAACGTCTACAGCAGCAGCCGCGCGCGCCCACAGGAGCACGTCTGTCCGCAGTCGCAGTAACGCAGCATCGGCTGCAGCAGCAGAGAGTCGGAGAAGGAGCAGCAGCAACATGCGTCTGTGAGACAGCACCACAACAGAAGAGCCGCCGGAAGGAGGAGACGGGGAGATGCCGTCTCCGCTCGGGCCTTAGAAGAAGGTCTGCGGGGGACAGGACGAAGAACGCGCAAGTTTCTCGAAGCGCTAGAGGGCTTGCAGCTGCGGCACTCCCAACAGCAGGTCCTACTGCAGCAGCACCAGGCGTGGAGTCACACAGACTTCTCCACCCCGGCAAATGAGAAGAGAAGAAGCCGGAGAAGAGGCGGGGAACAAAGCAGTGGCAAAGGGCAGAGGAACCGAGATATTAGTCACGTGAGGCTACCTGTGCACAGAGGACTGCAACAAAGAAGAACGGGACGTTGCGGTGCTGGACACCTGCTTCTCCATGTGTGTCTGTACACTAGAAGGGGCCACGGTGCCTCTAGTGAATAAGTGAATTTATAGAGTCTTGCAAGTGCGCACAGATACGCCACGTGAATACGTACACACACGTACCAAATGGTAGGTGTATAAAAACAGTTGCTCAGAAATACCTGGTGACCACGAAAAAGGTTGGAGGTCTTTTGTATCGGGCAGAATGCGCGTATGGTAAAGAGCTCCGTAGGTAAAGCTTCCACGTATACACGGTATATATATCTATGTTCATACATACACACGGCGATTAGTAGAGATTTGTATACAGAAGAGGAGGCAGAAACAGCCGTTTTTACCACATGGGAAGTAGAATTTTTTCTCAAATAGATGCAGTTAAGGCCGCGTCGCTTTCTTCTTCGGGCAGCACTGGGAAGTAATCTCGCCGCTGCCTTGTTGGTACTGTCGTCCTGACTCTTGTACTGCTGCTCGCTTCGCCCTTCCTGCCTTTTCCGCCGTTGTTCCGGACTGCCACGAGCACGAGGCGCGGACTGACACGCAACGCAGAAGGGGACGAAATTTACGGAGGACGAAAAGAACTGGAAAACCACCAGAGGACGTTGGATAAGGGGGGGACGCGAGCAAAATTCAGCGCGAAAACAGAAGCTGGAGCAGCGGCAGAAGAGAAACAGAGAGCTGGTGCGTCTTGTGCATCTGGCAGAGTCACCAGTGTAATACGGCGTGGAGAGAGACGAAGAGAAAATTATAGACGGCGGAAGTCTTGTGAGAATCTCGCAAAGAGCCAGCAAGCAGGGTGTCCCTGGAAGTGACGGAGAAGAAACGGCGGAAGGCGAGAAGTAGAAACAGCTAATGTGGAAGGGAGGGCGAGAAAAAGCGAAGGAGAGAGGAGGCGAAAATGAAATTGGGAAGAAACACAGAAGGCAGGGATGACAGAGAGAAAAACGACGGGCACGTCGGAAGCGAAAAACGTACGCGCTGTGTGACACGAAGGGAACCCGCGAAGCGAAAAGGCATAATTTTTGCGGACTGTCAGCAAAACTAAAGAACGAGCTACTGTTTACGGGACGTAAACGGAATTTGTCTCGAAAGCAGCAGGAAGAAATCGAGGAGTGGAGATCAGCGGCAGCGGGAGGAAGACAGACTCAATGAAAGTCTGGTTACCACACAAGTTCGAAGACGTAGGCGGAAGTTGCTACGGCGGCGGAGGAAAACAGAAGAGCAACACGAGGATTTCCCAGCAAAAGCTGAGAACTGCGGCGTTTTCGAGTGATATGCACGGGCGTGCAACGGGAGACGACACTGGCTACGGGGATGAAAGCTGCACACTTCCAGGAAAGAGTCGCCTGTGAAAGTAACAAGGAAAAGAGGAAAGCAACAGCAAACGCAAAAAAATAATCAAATTTGAGGTGTGTGTTCAACCCGGCGTGCATGCGCCCACCTAAGTGCCGGTGAATTGGAAAGAATTATTCTCTCGCATGTCTGTGCGCCGGCGCCTGAAAAGGCATGCATTCAGAACTTTTAAACATTATAAATAAAGACATACGTAGGCTGTGTATATGTCTATGAATACAGAGGTGTAAATCCGTAGATATACATATATATATACCGACACACACGGGTATTTGTAGATCCATATCTCTACGCCAGTGGCTAGGCCGCCGCCGTATACACGTGTACATCATATCTACACGCGTACGGTCGCCTGCGCTTGAATAATCCGATCATGTCACTGCAGGTTCAAAGTGCAAATACGTGTATAGTTTACTTCACCTTAACTGCTCCTTCTGCGAATATCTCGTTTAAAATCACATGTGTAGTAGTAGTAGTAGCGGGGAGGAGCATTAGCGGTAACATTAGCAGTAGCATTAGCATGAGCAGCAGTATAGTAGTAGTAGTAAGTATCAACCCTAACGGACAAGAATAATATTCCTGGATATGCATGGAAAATAATCACAAGTACATCTACGCAGCTTAGTCTGTAGTGATGCGTCTCACCTCTCAAAATAGTGACGCAGTCTACATCTATGCTTTTGGTCTCCCTGAAACACGTCTTTCTACGCCTACCCCGACTTACGACGTCGGCAACGTAGGCGAGTGCTCTAGATGTTGAAATTTGGATGGACGCGTACGTACGCGTGCATCTGTGAGCCTGCTAGTTAAAGAACCCGCTACAGTTCTTCTTTTGAAGTCGTCACCAGAAGACATCACCCACGTATGCGCATATTCATAGCTCGCACATTACAGTCCTTCATCAGTATACAGGTACGGCAGGAAATATTTATCTATCTATCTATATATATATACAGGCACGTACTACACAAAAGGTGATACGCAAGTGTACGTATATGGGTCCGCACAGATACGTATGTGTGTACACATATATATAAATATATATACATGTATACATGTATATTCATACATACACCTATACGGACAGATACGTATGCATATATAAATATATACACTCATGCATCTGCATTAAAAGCTGTGCCTGAAGAATTTCCTCGTTGGCATATATGTTGCGAATATCAAAGATGCAGGCACCGTGGGTTTTACGGTATAAGGCTCGGTGTCTCAATTCACATCAGAGCACCCATAATTACTTTAATGAATTACGTCGCTGTCTTTGCAAATCTTTGAAGAACTTGCCACAGGTTCGTGGTTAAGGTTTTACTAACATGCATGTTAACGTATATGTACGTGTATGGAAAGACGCATGTTGCACTTGCGTCTGTAGGGCCGGCACTGTTTTGGAGATATACATTTTGTCGCGCGTGCAAGGGTAGATGTGTCGGTGACCACTACAAACAGATAGTCCACGTTACTAGACATTCACATACCCACAGACACACGTGTAGCGAAATACGTTCATGTCTAGATAATATTTGTCATATATTCACCTGCTTGAACTGCGTCACAACATCGGCGGCAAAGAAGCGAAAATAAGATGCAACGAGGCTCTCGCCGCACGCATCGTCTCGCATGGCCATACGGGCCAAAATGCGCCACAAGTGCCTGCCGAACCTCAACGTGCACACCGTCAAAACAAAGATATGGATGCTCGCCAGGCCCGTACAGATACGTTATTTGCAGAGTAGTCTTCTCCGTGCACACCAGCGAACAAGGACAATGAATGAACTGTGCATGGAGGGTGTGGTGGTGACAAATTTATTGACGACCGAAGAGCTTACTGTTGAAAAATAAAGGTAACTCCGAAAAATGTGAGATAAGTGACAGTTTCTGGTCAGTTCTTTATTCTCCTTTGTGCCATCTGGTAAATAAATATACTCACATATTCGTGCTTTCAAGTATACGTATGCGTACGTGTAAGTGTGCGTCCATAGAAAACCTTCAGGCAATGTGGCTACGCACGAAAGACCCAGACGTACACACAAACGAAATATAACGTAGAGACACAGGTGAATAAGCTTGCACGCAACACCTTGACACACGTGGTCTAGACGACGCATCAGAAACACTCCCTCGCAATAAAACAGCTTACGGAACACCTCCTCATATAGGCGATTAACTGCGCTTTCAGACGTGAGACGTATATACAAGTAGCCGCAGGTGAAAAGAACAATTTTTCGTCGTTTCAGGCATTCAGTCAAGGAGAACTAGATTCAGGCGAGATGACACCCTGGGTTAGGACGACGCAGGCTGTACGAGCGTGCGGGGGCGGACGCATGGGGACGGACACCCATGCACACACGTACTGAAGAAGATAAGTACTAGCCAGAACATGTAGAGATTCTGCTGGTCTTCCCTCTTCACACACCGTAGTCCAACAACAAGACGGGTACCGCCGCGTACAACTGCAATTTGCCTCCTCACCTTGCATTTTCTTACGGACGCACACGTGTGTATGTACCGTAAATATTTGCCTCTATACTATGAGAGACATGTGTATGCAGACTTGCTTACCTGGTGGACCGAGTCACTAGTGGCAATTAGTGGTCTCAGCTTGGTCTTCTATAGCAGTGCCACTATAGCAGCAAAACGCCGATGGAAAATTTGTAGTATATAAACACTGAGGAAGGAAGTCATTAGTGGACTCACTAAACATCTACCGAAAATGACCTACCGCAGCAAAGTGCAGAATAGGTTTTATCCCATGCACATACAGCTGCGGAAGTCGCAACTCACGAACAACTCGATCCTTTATAGAACTGTCAATGCGGCGGCCGAAGCCTGAAAAACTACAGCAGTCAAGAGCACCCAGTCAGCGTCCCGGAGATGTAGAGGCTGCGTCCTGAGAACCACGTGTTAATATATGATGCATTAGATACGCGAGTCAAAATTCTGACGTCTAGAGTGTACAATCCAGACAACCCCTGCGTATGTGCGTGCGTACGAGGAAATCCTCTGCTACAACAGTACGTGTTAACAACCCTACGTATTTATGTACGTGTATATATATATATATGCATACATATGTATGTACGTAGACGAAGATAAGCGAAGGTTGGCTATAAACTTTTGGATGTATTTGGAATGCACTGGGAAGACGAAAATACACTTACACGTGAGTGTATATACATATATATATGCGTGTTTATTCTCTTCTTCTTCCTTGAAATGTTCTGAAGTGACAGATGCAATCGCACTCAGGACTACGTATGTTCAAGCAGGTATATTTATACATACTTTTACACGTAGTTGTAGTTGTGTAGAATTTCAGTGGATCTGTCGATTTCATTCCGAACGGTGCAGCCCCTTCAGGTTCGCCCTTCATCTGTGCATTTTTTATGTCACCTGTTGATTGGCTTCGTAGGGAAGATTCCGGCACGCAATACCGCGCTTCTTCTTTGCGATTTCACCTGCAGTGCGAGAAGCTCCCACGACAGGACGCGGCCGTCCGGTTTGTTTAGTGTCAGCGCCAGCACATGTAGAGGCAACTAACAGTGCCTCTGTTTATCGAGAAGGTTGTCTGCGCATTTATACCTTATTGCCACCAAGGATAAAATTTCTTTCTTGCACAGTCTGAACGTGCACTAGCGGCTTCTGCCGGCTCGTTAGTGTATCTCCTCAGTTGTGTCTACGTAGGCGCGTCTACTGCGTGCGCGAAAAGCTGCTTCAGACGCGTTGCTGCTATACGGCTGCCTTCTGTGAATCACGAAATAGTCTGTCAACGCATGGCACGTCAACGGATACAGGTGATTTTCAACAGTCAGCAACGCACTTCGCACTGCGCACTCCGACCGTCCTCCTCACGCCTGGACTTCACTACGAGGTTAATGAACTTCGTCGTTATCCCGGTTGTGCTTGCTGGTGCAGGGAGAGAGCTCTCCAACTGTAGTATTTTTTCTGCGTTTTGTTGCCATCTACCTACTTGTCCTTGGCGGCGTAGCGTCCTTGTTTTGCACAAAAAAAACTCATATCGTAAAATCCTTTTTTTTTCCCTCGTACACACCTAGACCAGCGAGAAAGTTACGTGCATACAGTGTTGCTTCTTGGACTTGATCTGCCGTAAGACAACGTGCTGCTGAACGACTAAACAACCACCGACACACACACGCATACCGTCGTCTCCACCTCTCTGCTTGACAGCGCGATCTGTCTCTGGGAGACACGCAGTGCCGCTAGTGTGTCCTCTGTAAATTTACTTTCTTCTTGTATTTGTTCCTCCACGTAAACCGCTTCCTTTCACGACGACAGCAGAGATCCGATCTAGAAGCCATTTGTCGTGCTTGTTGAGGCAGCAAGTCACGCGTACACCTTCGCATCTGCTAACAGCAGTCCTGCGGCGCTCCAGCGTCATCCCTCGCCTGCCCTGTCTGCGTGGATGTGTAGTTCTACATGGGTGCATGCGTGTATGCATGTGTGTGTGTACGTAGGCCCTAGGTTTGCATGGATATAGCCATACACACATCCGTGCACCTACGAAGGTGCGGACATATTCCCTCTGCGCATTGACGTACCCACGTACCTGCGTATCTGTCTATGTTCACATACGTATAAATATAAATATATATATATATACCTGCGCGTGTGCGTTCGCATGTATTCGCGTATGTGTGTGCATACGAAACTATCTGCTACGTGTCTGCACACGAGTTCGGACGTCCCCGTGGGTCTTCCTACGTGCGGGCGTGTGAAAGTACGTTTGCAGTCGATGCCCGTACGCAGTGTCTACCGACGAACTTGCGTAGCTATATGCACAAACGTGTGCTTGTGCGAGTATACATCTGTACACATGCTTCCATACGTAGCTTTTTCCAGTAGATAGATACGTATATGTATACACATAGAAGGAGAGAGATTCTGAAACAGCTGCATATGTATAGGCAGATTACATACATACGGATTATCACTCACATGCACAAGGACGCACCTACGCACGTATGTCGTCACCGATCTGCGCACCTGCAGTACAGTTCATATCTCATATGTCTGTAGCAAGTATATCTTTCTTTGATTCGCTGTAACTACGAGTGTGCGCACGTATATGTGTTCACGTGGACGTACGCGTAATAAAAATCTAACCAGCTACACGCCTCAGTATGCGCGTACCTATGCGTGCGTGCTTAGGTCTGTCCGTGTCTCCGTAATTAGGCACATACGTCCCTACAAACAAATATATACCTCTACACATACAGGTGAACATATGCGCACGCGCTTGGTGTGCCTCTCACTCTCAATACGTTTGGGTCTGCGAGTGTCTGCGCGCTTCTTTAAACAGACGCCCCTATATACACATGCGTATGCACACAGGTGTACATGTATGCGTACGTGCGTACGTGCAGAACAGGCTAAGAGCAGATCTAAGTGCAGGGAGCAGGAGAACGCGGACGTATGTTTCTATATGCTGCTGCAGAGAATGAGATTTTCAACTCTGCAGCCAGCAAGGGTCGGCGAAATACGTCGTGTAGATGGCGCCTACAGCACTGGTAACAAGAGAGGAATTCTTCGAAGATGCAGAGGTCCGGGCGCAGAGGTGCATTTGCGCACGCCAGTACGAAGAGGAAGCGGGGCAGCTTGTTAATTCTTCTGAAGGGGTGGAAGAAACTTAGGGATTTTTCGCATGGAACTGGGGAGGTGAGGAGAGTGCGTCTTGTGTAGCTCACTAGGTGAGGACATGAACAGTTTTGTATCAAACGGAAGACGACGAGAAGTGTGGACTGTCATTGCGTGGAGCGACCGTGGATAGGTAGACCGTGTCATAAATGCAGCCCAGACGCACGCGTCTTTTTGCATATTAGAGAATATGAAGAGGACGGACTTCGCGCCTGCTCGTCGAGTCGGTCGTGGGGTGCCGTTTCCTTTTGCGCGCCATTCTCCTAACGGCTACAGTACGGTGTACAAACAGCAGAAGGAATTGTGCGGACGGTAACGGCGGTCGCAGTCCTTTTCAGACGAAAAGCGGCGATCCCCAACCGCCACGTTTTTCCATAGTAGCTCTAGGCAGTTTTCACGAAGAAGGCATATCCTTCTTCGTCCGATGTACTCACGGATAGTCAAACTTTTATACTTCCACATGTGTCGCTCTCAAACCCCCCGCGACAGCCGGGTTCTACACGTGTGGCTACCGGCGCACATACATAAAAAGGATAGCCGCACCACATGTATACGTCTATATGCCCACACAAGTATGGGACGTAGGTGCACAGCTGTATACACCTATTCAACTAGGCGCCGCAGATCTTTTTCGACTGCGAGTGACGCTGACGTAGAAACCGGTATCTATACATATGCAGACACAGCTCGAGCGGATATGTAGCAACAGGGAATTTGCTGCTGTTGCGAAGATGGTCAGAAAAAAGCGGCAGTATTCCTGTCAGCGCAGAAGCCGTCTCGTCTGGACGCAGATACAGGTAGACGGGATTTCCGAAAAATTCTTTCTCTTCCAACTTTGGAAGGAAAAAGTGGAATCTGTTCCCGTACAGAGTGTACAGCAGAACCGAGGGCTTCTTCACAACGTGAGAGACCGTGAAAAAAGCAGCTTTCTCTGTGCGTTGTACGTCTAAAGATTTCCTACTGGAAACTTCCAGAAGTACCATTCGTTACAATAAGACCGCAGCGTTTCTTCACTGCTGTCAAGAGTACAAAATGCCACGAGCTGTTGTCGACTATACGGTACGTGCTCTGTGACTCTGCAGTACCAAGACCACGGAGACACAACGCCATTTTTTTCCAGCAGTACGTGATCAGGCGTTGGGGGCGTGTCTCGTCTCCCCCTACCCTCTGTTTCTGTCACTTTTCTGAATGAAATGCTCCGTCTCCTCCACGTCGTCGCAGTCCAGGGTCTCATCCACTGCATGCAAGGGGCGCGCCACACAACGATGCAAGCAGCAGATGCAGAATTACAGGCGGACGCTGCGGTTCTACCGAGGCGCATGCAGAAGCGAAAGCTGCGTTGTTGCCCCAGGCACCGGTCGTCCTTCACTAACTCAGATACACTTATGCAAGTGCGTGGACGTACCTATATATATATATATATAAACAAACGAGACGTACACACATAAATACAGGTGGACGGCTGGCCGCGTTAAGGTGTCGCATATTCACGTTGAACGCCGCTGGCGTCTGGCTGTAAAACAGCCCTCTGCTAAACAAACACAAACAACGGCCGTGGAAACTCATGCGCCTTCTTGCGCATGTATGCATGTGCACTTGAGCCCCTCGTTGCACACAAGTACGTACAGAAGCGGAAGAGCCTCACATCATACATGTATCCGTATATGTGTATGTTCTCCTCTGCACATAGGCTTGTATTAATCTAAAAGGCCATCGCCGTCTATGTGTCTTCCCACTTGTATAAATGACATCTATGTATACATTCGGACCTTCATAGATGTAGCTCTAAGAAACTGTCTCTCAACTCGGTTCCACCTATTCGCTTGCATGCACAAGCACATCCCTGTCTACGTACACATACTTAGATGCATGCACACATATATGTAGATATATAGACACATACGCTAATGGATACAGCTGCGTATTTAGACACGCACATACGTATACTTTCCGTAAACCTAGTCTCTTCAGTGACCAGTATGCAACGCGCAAACCTGCCGGCTTCTAACACAAATATTCCCTCAAACCTCATTCAGTTTCTCTACAGAGACACACGCGCGTGTATTTCTCTGTACACGTGTGTGTGAAGATACACCTCTACCAGCTCTGCAACCGGGCCGCTCGCGCAAAAAAGACGAACTGCTGTGCAGAGAGGCCATGCAAATCTCGTGGGAGAGGCGCATGCGTAGACGCGCTGTGTGCTTACTGCAAGACTCTTTTTCTTCTTCTTCTGCAGCAGCAGCAGCGAGGAGTTGCTCTTCGAAGTCCGCATGCCACTCCGACGGATGTGCTTCGGCAAGCAAACCAGAACGGAAACAACAACAAAACACCACCGATGACTCACCTGCAACCTGCACTGAGGAAGAGAATCGCGAAGACGCGCGACGGGGAGCAATGCAGAAAAAGTAGAAGAGGGAGAAGAGACAAAAACTGCGAATTCAGGAGAGGAGGAATGTTGTCTGCGCTCGACAAAACGAAAAAGCAAAAAGGAAACAGACGGCAGTCTCAACTCAGTGGCCCCTGTCGTCGCTCCTGCTGCGGCAGCACACTGCTGCTGGAGGCTCTCTCCTGCTGCACATCGCCTGCTGCTGCTGTTGCTGCGAAGGTGACACTCTCCATGCTGTACATTACATAAATTAATATACTACTACTGGCTTGTATTTACATATATATATATACATATGTATGCGCCCTGAGTGTAGTGAGTGCTGTTTCCGCCGCTGTGTGCACCGCCAGCAAAGCCGCTCCACGCCTTCCCCCGGGCGCCCACTCTCTTCTGCTGCTGCTGGGGCTGCTGGAGCTACTGCTGCTGCGGGTGCTACTGCTGCTGCTGCGGCTGCTGGTGCCGCTGCTGCTGCTGGGGCTGCTGGTGCTGCCGCTGCTGCTGGTGCTGCCGCTGCTGCTGGTGCTGCCGCTGCTGCTCGTGCTGCCGCTGCTATCGCACCGATAGACGACGTGCTGCCGTCCATCTGGGCCGCGCGCACTACTGCGGAGCTGCGCTGAGGCCACACGCAGGATATGCTGCTGATGTCGTTCTACGTGTCACGGCGGCAGCCGGCAACACGCCCACACGCCGCCGCTACTGAGGTCCGGAGGGGCGATTTTCTCCGCCCAGGACTTCACACCGCTCATTGGGCGATGTTTCTCTCTGTCAAGATGCGCTGTGCTGAGCGAGGCCGTCGTAGAACTTGCACGTACACATACACCCACACATATACGCACACACATCCACACGCACAGACATATACATATGTATCTGTGAGAAGATTACTACGCAGGTTCTGTGTCAAGACTCATGTAGGTACGCGCGTATGCTGCTGAGAGTGCGGATGCAGAAAGCGAGAGGTGTTGGGAAAAAGAAGAAGTTTAGACGAGGTATTACCCGCAGAGATTTGGGCGCAGACCGGGAAGACGTAGTCCTTCAGCGTCTCGAAGACGTTTTCTCTGCAGACACGCATGCCCGCGCAACGACACCGAAGCAGCAAGCACCGCTCTCACAAGAAGGACGCATGCACACCGGCGACTTACGCCGAGACCACAAGTAACATATAGTCAAGTTTCATCATCACTGGGCAGGGGGGGGGGCAGAGGGACGCACGGCTGCTTCGTAGCTCTGCAGCTGATTTACCGGTTACCTACACACACATGCATGCTACTCCCCCACATGCGTGGTTGCAGATGCCCAACCAGCCTAGCTTCTCTTCGTTATATTCCAAAGAAAGTTCTTTCTCTTCCACATGTGTGCCCCTGTCTATTGGGGCCTCTGCGCAAGACAGAAGAAACGGAAGAACGCTTCGTCTGAAACTTCACACAAAACGTCCACGACGCATCCCTTTAAAACGAGTCGTCACCGCTGCTGACCACAAACGGACCTCCCTCTCCATCTCTCCTTTGGTCACACATGTACACTTATATAAATACGTATAAATCTACGTATATTCACGCATGTACGAAGGTATACTGATATATAATACGTGCCTCCCTTTTGCGACAGTGCGGCCAGAAGGGCGGCTTATTTAATGTTCAACGCCCTTGTACCCACCGTCACGTTTATCTGCTTGTGAGTACGCAAAGACGGACACATACATACATAGGTATGCACAGATATACTGGTATATATATAACACATGCATGCGCACATAGGTATGCTTATGCATATTTTTGAATGCGCAGAAAAGTACGTACACGTGTATGAGTCCGTGCGGCGAGGCAGGAACTCACGTAGTGTGACACCCCTCCCTATGCACACGTCGACGTGTACATATCTACGGAAGAAAGACAGTTCAGGCAGGTGTTTCAGCAGCGGAGCTACGCTGAGATACTCCACTTTCTTCCACTGCAATGCGTCAGCACACGTTCCCGTTCAACTCCCCTGCCTTCTCAATATAGAAAGATCCACACACCCAGCCAGTCGAGCAACGCTGACTTCTTGTAGGGGCGCAGATATGTTGCAAGAGCTTCCCATCTGATTCTCGACTTCTCCCTGCATGTGTCTGTGCATCCCTCCGCGTAGAGCCACGCGACACAACGTTTTAACAGAGCTGAGACACATGTACCGCTCTACCTATACGTACAAATCCTTATATATATATGCATGCGCGCATGCACTGGGATGGTGATTAGGGGACCGGGTAGTATGTCACCATGTATTACAGAAAAGGACGGCACGAGACGTGTCGGAAGAGGAAGGCACAGAGAGAGTGACATCAGCCAGCCAATGCTGTATTCACGTACATGCCAGGTACAGAAGGAGATGTGTGTGCCGTAGTAGCCGTAGGCTTGAGCGAGATATATACTGGCGGCCTTCCGATGCATGCAGAGTCCGTGTGTGGGGGTATACGTGTATGTGTGTATGTCTGTTGCGAGTGTGTGTCTGTCTTGTCTTCTTTTTTCACTCTTTCGCTTTGTTCTACGTCTTCTCTACATATATGTGAAGACTTTGGCATGCCTGCGTCTACGTGTGCATGCTTGTGGAGAAGATACACATAGAAATCGGTCTCTCGAATTCTTTCTGTGGACTTCTTCACCACCGACGTGAAGCGTTGTGTGTGCCCTAGAGAAGAAGAAGATGAAGACTTGCTGAAGAAGCGTCTGCTGCTCTGCGGAGCGATGTGCGTAGCGTCTTCTGCGTCCCGCGCTACACATGCGTGCCGGCTGGTTGTGTCGACTACCGGCGGGATAAAACTGCGCAGAGGACTTCACGCGCGGGGGTTCTCCTCAGTAAGCACGGCACCGAACACATACTGCGAAGGAAAGTTCTCAGCAGTAGATCAAATAAAGAAAGGGGTTCTTCAGATGGCCACACAAAAAGACCAGGGACGTCAATTAGATAATATTGCATGCCTCACGCATAACCACATACATATACTGACTTGTACACGTATATATATATATAGGCAGAGAGGGAGAGATAGAGACAGATAGAGAGACGTTTACACATATAAGTATATATGTGTGTATACTACCAGACTGACAGAAGTAGATTTCGTCTGTGAGGTTGTATATGCATATGTGTGGAGCGCGCATATATGGAGAAGAGAGGATGAAGTCGCAAGCCTACATAAGCGAGTGTATGTACTCCTCGTCATTGCGGTTCTCCATATTCGCCGTCCGAACATCCAACTTGTGGTCCGGCCCATAGTAGCCGAGGTACTCACTTTCTTCAGGAATATCTGCAAAAAAACGCACACCCAAGCTTCTCACAAATGTCTCTATGAATACTCCTTCGCTCTTCTTCTTCGGTTCCGTCTTTCAAAGGACGTCTGTGCAACTCCGTTCAGAGACACAGACACACAGACACACACACAGATACGGAGCAATAAATGACGTGGGTAAAGACGCCTATACATCTTGCTGCATGCGTTTCCCTTATCTATTCGTCTATCGGGCTGGCTACACCTAGAAACAACTGACGTGAAAACACACCTATATGTATCTCTCTATGTGTTTCTCTACCTATTCATCTATCTGTCTGGTTACACCTATACATACATATATATATGTACATGAGGGGAATATACAGATGATCAACGCGACAACTCTCCGTATATATATATATATCTACATGTATATCAATAGTTGTACTTATCCAACCATACACATATCAGTGTGTATATATATATGTTTCTGTCTTTCTCTCTGTATGTGTATATGGGCAGACAAAGAGTGCAGCAGACACAAAATGCAGACGACGAGGCACATGTGTATTAATGAATAAAATGCTTGAATATCGAAGGAAATGCGTCAGTTAACGAGGTCAATGCAGTCACACATCAATAACTTGGAAACAGAGCGTATCAGAGAGGGATAGCACATAGCGCAGCAGCAGCCCGTGCTGACGCAGCAACAGCAGCGGCACCGTACAAGCAGACATACACAAACTACACATATATATATATATATGTGGATTTCTACCATACGTGAACGTAACCGTCTACGAAAGAGACACACATATGCGTAGGAAATGCACACCTATATATACATATATATATATGTACGTACATACACATATTTTACATATACATATATGTATACACACGTACATTTTACATATACATATATGTATATACACGCACACACACACGCACACACAGAAGTGTGCACTCGGCTGTGTATCAAGAGTCCGGAGACCAATGGACACCTCACCCACAAACACACATCCATACACACATACATACATACATTATATGTATATATATACGTATACACGTATACACATACACATATATACATATATATACACGAATATATATATATATATATGCGGACGGGTATACTGTGAAATAATGAATGTTTCTTGTTCGACGGAACAAGTGTGTACGGGTGCGTAGACCTTCAGGAGGGGCGCTTGCAGCTGTGGGAGACTATCTCTGGTTGAGAAGTGCAGCAGCAGGCGCGCGTGTAGATAAACTACGAAGACGTCCACTTCACTGCCTCGACACGAACGCGCGAGACATATATACGCACTGGAGGAGGCAACTATATATATATACATGTACGTATGTATGTGTGTCTCACTCTTGTCTAACAAATGTGAGACGCAGCACAGACCGCGACAGCTTAGACCCAAAAGGCATGCGTATGTAGACACACAAGTACGCGTGGCCCATTATATGAGGCGATGTCTCATGGAAGTAGCGCCGAGCGACATTTTGTTGAACTTCTGAGAGATCGTTCTCCCCTCCTCTCTCTTCACGTTCTGATATTTTGAATATCCACTTGTATATATGTATGGACGTATGTGTTTGTATGTATACACAGATGCATGTACGTATGTGTGGACGTATGCAAGTATGTCTGTATGTACGTATCTGTGTATACATGTACGTATGTATGTCTGTATGTACGTACTAGTGTGCGCATGCACGTAGAGATGTGTGTATGTATGTATGTAAGTAAGTAAGCGTATATATATATATATATGTGTACGTTTGTATGTTTGTATACGTGTGCATGTACGTATGTCACGTGTGTGTGTGTGTGTGTACGTAGATCGATATATATGTGTATGTGTGACTGGGTGCATAAGTGGGCGTCGAGAAAGCGGAAGCAGCAGAAGGGCAGAGGAAGTCGAAGACGGAGAAAAGCAACGGACGAGGAGGAGAACGTAAAGTATCAAAGCATGCACTTGCCTGGGGAGAGTTCTACACCTAAGACACATGCAGATTCAACTGCCCAGCATCGCGGCACGTTCCGCAGGGTGTAGCCTCCTCCACCAAGGAAAACGGTGGGTAAACCTTTCTCTCGAAAATACTTCGCAGCTTCACTGTGACCTGTCGCACAAACAACCCCGCAAATTCACACACACACACACATACACGAGAATCAGACGTATACACATATATGTATATATATATACATATATATATACAAGTTGGTCGCTGTATATGCATTGCTGCAAAATGTACTGTGTACATACATACGAAGAAGCAGAAACTCATATATATATATATATGTATATATGGACACAATGAAATGCACTTATATACACATAGACATATATATATATACACATATGGACACAGTGAGATGTATGTATATACATACAGACACACACACTATATAAATATGTATTTTCGACAACATATAGATTCACATGAATATATATGTATATACATATGTGAACACGGTGACTTATATTTATATACACACGGACACATATATGTATATATATGTATATGCATGCGTTCGAAGACGCATAGATTCACATATATATATGTATAAATGTGTACACAGTGAAATGCATTTGTATACACACAGACACAGATGCACATATACATATATATATATGCATACATGTGCATATAGGATATATAGCTGGGATGTACCAAGTTCATATATATAGACGGAAGGCATCTTGAGGGAGACCAATGCTTTCTTCCTTCTAAAACGACTCACGCGTCTCACAGCGTCGTGTTCATACGCTACACACACCGACGTCTGTCTCCATCTCTTCAATACAAATATACATAAATATGTATGTATGAAAGCCTCCGCAGGCAGAGAATTGAACACGGCAGCGTGTCTACTGAATACGTAGAATTGTCCACACACACACGTATGTATATATACATATCTGTACCCGTGAGGCAATCACAGAGAAACACTAGGCGCCTGCCTCGTGGCTTGTACAGGGGATTGTATCTATGCATCAAGATACACATACATATATTTGGGCGGCCATATATAGAATACCACACGCCTAAGCCTGTGTAGATATGTTCAAGTATATATGTAGGGCCCACACATATGTGGGCGCATGCAATATATATACATATGAGGGTTCCATTTTGTGTCTCTCTTCTTCTTCCTGAAGGATTCACATACGTGCATATATGAGTGTCTCCGAAACGGTGTCCCTCTTCGTGTATCTCTCTCGCCATACACACACTTACTACAGATACATATTTACATACAAATGTAGATATGGCCCACGGACATGTGTACATAGATATATTTCTTGTCCCCTTCCTTCTTCTCAGTCTCGGTATTTTCTGTGAGAGAGACGTGCCTGAGTCTTTGCCTGCTGTAGACGCTTGGTAACGACGTACGCAGCGACAGGTAGACGCTATCAACTTAGTGTAGCTGCGTCTCTATCGATACACCCGACACCAAAAATGCATGCATGCAAAAAGAGACAGCTGACTTTTTTTCCTCGCTACTACACATCGCTAGCTCGCTAGCTACGTACGTGTAGACGAGCGGCTCATCACACTATCTGTGAAGTGGCTCATCTCATTCTTTTTGTCTCCCTGTCTCTGTGCACTCGTGTGGGCAGGAACTCACTACGCATGCAGGCAGAGACCGGAAACAACCCACCTACGACTGACAAATTGAAGCAGCCCAGGCGATCGCCTGCCAGTGAGTCCGCTCCGCTCTGCAGGACCACCGCCTCGGGGCGATACACTTCCAATATTCGATCCATCACCTGTACGCAGCAGCACGTGTGGCACGCGCGCAGCAGCGAGGGCAGCAGCAGCACAAGCAGCAGCTGATGCAGACGCAGCAGCAGAAATCGAAGGAGAGAGCAACACAGTTGTTGCGACCGCAGCTGACGCAAGAGCAGCAGCAGCAGACGCGCGTCGAGAGACGGAAATGCCAGCAGTGACGCGGCACCAGATGAAATCCAGCAGCAGAAGAAAGGCGGCAGCAAAACGCAGCGCCAGATGCGGAAGAGGCAGCAGCCAGGAGCCACGAACATGCAGTCCGGAGTAGCAGCACAAGCAGCAGCAGCAGAAGCAACAGCCGCTGCAAAGGCAGAGCCAAGAACGCCAGAAACAGCAGCACCGGCAAGGGGGAGCAGCACATGCAGAGAGAAGACGCCGCAAAACGTGAGGCAGTGGTACTGCGATATATGTGCAGCAACAGCAGCAGCGGCGCGGTGCCAGCAGCTGGGCGGAGGTTCAGAAGCAGCAGCAGTTGTAGAAGAGGCGCTACAAAAGAAGGGGACACGCATGTAAAGGCAGACAAAATTCCTCGAGATGGGTAGTTTTATAAGCAGAGTCACGAGTACGTGAACACAAAGAGAAAAGTCGAGGCACATACACATTCCCCTGCATATACACCCACAAGCATGTATCTACATCTCTATGTATACATTCAGGGATATATGTACACATACATCCTAAGTGTAGTATTCAAGTGTATACATATACACATATACATATATATATATTGTTACAGCGATACACATATGTACACATTATATATATATATATCAGTACATATCAGTGAACGTCCCTTACATATATACACATATATATATATATATATGTGAGCGCACACGTTATATCCACATCTATATATATATAAGAACAAGCAGAACAACTGATGTATCGGGTTGAGATGGGTAGAAAGATATACTGACGCATCTGAAGAGACGAATATACATGCTGTCCGATATGCCCTCGTGTAGGGGGACGTTGACGCTGTAGCCCAGGCCCGCGTCTGCGCCGATGTCATCTACTGCGCCGGTGCCGGGGAAGTAGTCGCCGTACTTGTGGAAGGAGCAGCACATCACTCTGCAGCAAGGCGAAAGAAGACAGACGAAAAGAGACAGAGAGGGAAGTGCAAGGAAAAGCAGAAAAAGAAAAGAGTAACAGCAGCAGCAGGCCACCCGCGACGGGGAAGAAGAATCGTGCCCAGAAGAAGGAGAGGAACAGCAGCAACAGCAGCGAGTCCTCTAAGGCAGCTCCGGAGAAATGAGCCGCTGTATGTGGCAAGCAGCACCAGCAGGGCTGCTAAAGGACACGAAGAAAAAGTAGCGGGAGCGGAGAGGAGGACGGAGAAGAGAGTGCGGCAAAGTGCAAAGCAACAGCGTGAAGGGAGAACAAAAGACGGCAAGCGGCCGCTGCTGTGGCCGGCGGAATCGCTCACTCTGCAGCAGCAGCAGCAGCGTAGAGACAAGACGAACTGAGGGGCAGAGGACGGGCTACAGAAAAGATTTGCAGGTCAGGCAGGTAGGCGGAGAGGACAGCAGCAGCAGCGGCACAGCTGCAGCGGCACAGCAGCAGCAACACAACCTCCTGCGTGCAGTATACGAACCCCTAAGTATCAACGCAGCAACAGCAGCGACCTCCCGCAGACGATAACCGGCAGACACTGCAGCAGAAGTTCGAACAGCAAGACGCGCGGTGCTTGCAGCAGCGGAGAAGACGAACCGCAGCACCAGAAAGCCACGGCGCTTGAAGCGACCCAGGCTTCTAAAGACTCATGCAGTGTATGCACCGCAACTGCTTCTGCTGCGGCCCTCACGCAGCAGCTGTCGCTTCTCTCTGGGATGTGTATAGAGACGCCGCCGTGTGGAGAAGACTGCAGCACGTTCGTACGAGCTCTCTGCCTGCAGCTGCTGTTGGCCTCCCTAGAAGAGCTCCCCTGCGGATGGAAGCAATATCCGCAGCAGAGGCAGCAGCAGAAGCGGTGCAGGGTCAAGCAGTTGCAGCACCCCAGCAGTCACAGGCACACGGCGTGGCAGCAACAGCAGCTAGACGAGAACACGCGCGCTGCAGATATGAGCTGCAGCAGCAACAGCGACCCCTCGGAGCAGTGGTACCTTCGGAAGAGAGAGAAGGAGAGAGAATGAAAAGGAGAATGAGCTACAACAACAACGGCAACCCTCAACAGAAGTAGTAGCTTCGGAAGAGAGAGGAAGAACGCTTCTTCTGTATGACTGCGCCACCGCTACCTGTGGCTGACAAATGCTGGTCCAAGCTGCCCCAGTTGCTCCTGCTGCATCCTGTTTCTTTGTTGCTGCTTTCTGTTGGTTCGTACTGTACGCTTCTAGTTCCTGCTGCTTGCTGTCGCCGTTGCTGCTGCATGTTGCTGGTCGCCGCTGCTGCTGACTGCTGCTGCTGCTGACTGCTGTTGTTGACTGCTGCTGCTGCTGACTGCTGCTGCTGCTGACTGCTGCTGCTGCTGACTGCTGCTGCTGCTGACTGCTGCTGCTGCTGACTGCTGCTGCTGACTGCTGCTGCATGTTGGGGTTGCTGCTGCTGCTGTTGACGGCTGCTGCTGACTGCTGCTGCATGTTGGGGTTGCTGCGAATTGCCACTACCTCGACGTCTTTCTGCTGCTGCGAGTTGCTGCTGCAACTGGTCTATACCTGGGGGATGTGTAGAACGCTTCTTCCACCCCGTCACCGTGATGGATATCCACATCTATATATAAGACGCGATGCTTCACGCGAAGCAGCTCCAGCGCTGCTAAGACGCAGTCGTTGACGTAGCAGAACCCGCTCGCCTCGTGCTTCTTTGCGTGATGCAGTCCTCCCGCCCTGCTCAAAGAAGCAGCAGCAGCAGGAGGCAGCGGCAGCAGGACGCAGTAGCAACAGGAGGAGGCAGCAGCAGCAGCAGGACGCAGCAGGAGCACGAGAAGGGAGCAGCGTGAAAAGCCAGCAACGCGACACAGCTGCGGGACGGGAAAGACACAGCAGCAGCGGCGCAGAATACGGCACCAGCAGTAGCAGTACGTGTGGGCGGCAGCACCAGAAGCAGACGACAGCAGCTGCAGCAGCAGCAGCCACACAAGCGCGCAACAGCAGCAGCAGCAGCACGAGAATCCGACAGCCCGGTAGCAACAGCAGGGGGGGAAAGAAGACGAAGCAGCGTATGCACAGTGACCCTCAGCCCAGCAGCAGCAGCAACGATGCGCCGCCGGAGAAAAAGTTCACCGGCAACGAGGGCAGCAGGAGTTCAGGGGGCAGCAGCAAGAGTGAAGGAGCGAGCAGCAGCGCACGGCGGGGGACCTGACCGCAGCGACAGCAGAGTTGTCGACAGCAGCAACAGCGCCGGGACGTGGGCGCCGCGCAGAGCAGAGAATAGGAGACGGCAGCAGCGGCAGCAAGCTCTTCTTTTGCAGGGGAGAGCGCAGAAGGCGTGGCGCGCCAGTCACCAACAAAAACAGGAGCACCAAGGCGGCAGCAGCAACGGCGATAGGAAGAAGCGGATGTGCAGCAGCAGCAGCGGCCCAGTACGAACGCAGCAACTCTTCTGTTTCTTCTCTCTTCCACCAGGGAAAATGCGAGACAGCGGAAGAAATCTCCTCCCAGCAACAGCATATTGAGGAAGCACCACCTGAACTCTCCTCTGCGTGCTCTCGCACATCTTCGCCGTGTACACAGCTGCGCCTACGGCGTCCACTACGATAAGAGTAAACGTGCACACATATCTGCGTAGACACGCGCATCAATAAATTTACATGGGAAGAGAGACAGGCGCCAAGAGAGAGGTTTGCACCCAGGTCTTTGCAGACAGTGTATATACATATGTATACATATATATATATATATGTATATACGTATGTATACGGGCATACGTACACATCGACATATGTGTGTAATGCTCCCTGGGCATTACAGAGAGCGTACACATATACATGTATATACCTCTATGTATATATATATATATATAGAGAGAGAGAGAGAGAGATATAGATACACACATACACACCTACAAATATACACGTGCATATAGAGAGGGAAGAAGAGAAAGACAGAGACATGCGCAGAGGCCTTCAACGAGACTGTGCACATATATATATATATATATGCGTACACAGACATATGCGGACATACACACACATCTGTATGTACACAGAGGGAGAAAGGCCCGGTAGTCATTACGTAGTGTACACATATACATGCATAGACACGCATAAATATATACATACATACATACGTACATACATATACATCGTTAAATATATATAGAGAGAGAGAGAAGAACGAAATGCACGGAAACCCCGAGAGAGAGTGTACACATATATATATATATATATATATGTATATACACATACACTGAAATGTATGTATATGTATGTATATGTACGTATATACATATGCACGTATATGTATATATGTACTTAAATGAGTAACGTTGGCAGAATTTAGGGCAGGCTACTATTCGATTACCAGTTAATGGCAAAATCAAATTCTCCGGTGGCGACGCGCCTGGCTCCTTCGATACTTCCACCGGTGTAGATACCGCAGTAGTCCCACAGCCCATCAAAAACAGGGCAGTCTTCGCCGATATTAAATTTCGCATGCAGATCAGGTAGTGAGGAAGATAGTTCCACTCTTCCCAACGGCGGCAGCCGCAGTTCTCCAGCTCGTTCTCTCCTTTCGATCCCCCCTCCTCCGCTGACTGCGGCAGCAGCTGGTGTTGCTGCTGCGACCGCACACCCCACATGTTGACGACCACAGCCACTCAGCGCACCACCGGGCCCCCCCCCGCAGCCGGGGCAGCAGCCGTCTCCGGAATCCCAGCACGAGCACTGCTGCTGCTGGTGCCGTCTGCGCTGCGGCTCCTGCTTCTGCTGCCCCCCGTCAGCAGCTGTCTCGCTATTCCCGCGCACTTCCCTTCTGCTCGGCGTAAAACAGGCAGTGCTGCTGTTGCTCGGCACGGACGCGCGGACGCCGCTCTCTGCGTGCCCCCGCCTTCTTTTCGCCCAGGGCCCTGCTGCTGCCTCTGCTGTCGAGCCTTCGCTGTCTGCTACTTCTGCTGCTGCTGAAGAGGAAGTGGCCGACCGAGCGCGACACCAGGGATAGACGGCTGGCGTGCGTAGCGGCGGCGGGCACACCGGAAAGGCACAGGAGGAAGGAAGAAAAGATGGCGGTGTAGGCCCTGCTGCTGCTCCTGGTGCTGCTCCTGCTGTCCCAACTGCTGCTGCGGCTGCTCCTGCTGCTGCAGCCGCTGCAGCTCCTGGCGCAGAAGAAGCAAGAGGAGAAGAGTAGGAGAGCAGAGGAGAATATAGCAAGCGACGGCCGGGCGCCGCTGCAGCGCGGCTGCATGTGGAAGCAGACGTTGCTGGAGCAGCAGCGCCTAACAGAGCAAGAGTTGCAGTACCGAAGGGACGTCCGGGAGAAGAAGAGGCATGCGGAGGAAGAGGAGACGCGGCAGCAGCGTTCTCAGACGATACAGGTATACTCAAGTCTGCAGCCTCGACCCCCCCGAACCCCGCAGACAACAGCTCTTGCTGCTTACGACTGACGTCGTAGTGGTGAAGAAAATCCACGTAGTCGTCTGTGTGAAACTGCGTCAACATTTCCACCGACGGTTTCACGGGCCTCTGCGCGCAGAGCGTTCAGTCGCAGCAGCAGCCACCGCGTGCACACAGAGAAGCAGCCCGGGGCACCACCAGCAGCACCAGGAGTGAACAAAGCCGCGCGCGTAGCTGCAGGAGCAGAGAAGCAACTCAAGGCAGCAGCAGCAGACAGAGTGGACGCCGCCGCGCGCAGCAGCACGGTTAAATATCTGCAGGACCGCAAAGAGGCAGGCGCGGCAGGGGCACCGGCAGAGACAGTGAGAAGAAAAGAGGAGTAGCAACAGCAGCGGCGAAAAATGAATTGTCTACACGGCAGGGGCGACGACGAGAGGCGCGACAGCGGCACCAGCAAAGCCAGCAGCTCCTCAGCAGCAGAGAAACACGGGGGACCCCTCGCCACGCAACAGCAACGTAGGCCGGTCTTAGCAGCGTCGGAATACACGCAGCAATTTGCAAGGCAGAGGAACAGCAGGGCACAGATCCGAAGAGGTGCAGCAGCAGCCACTAGTGCGCGAGCGTAGTAGCCCAACGGAGAAGAAGCCGTCTCAAATACGGAAGCAGCAGCGTGTGAGTAGCAGCAGCAGCCGCAGCAGCTGCACCGCCAGGCCCGACACAAAAGCAGCAGCGCGTTCTGCAGGTCGCAGGTGATCCGAAGGCGGTAGCAGCACCAGCAGCAGCACCGAAAGCGTCGCGAGGCGAGGCAGCAGCAGCAGCAGCAAGAAAAGAATGTGGCACAGACGAAGTGGCGACGTCGGCAACAACAGCAGCGGGAAAGTGGGCGAGGCAGCAAACTCAAATACACAAGACAGCAGTACGCTGCAGAAGCAGCTGGACTGGTGCGGCAGCGGAACCAGCGAAGCAGCAGATGGATATGCGTCCAGCAGCAGGAGCGGCGGTCTGCGGGGAGCATCCGCAGCAGCAACACCGGGCAGGTACATACAGAGTGGCAGCAGCAACAGGGATGCTACATGCCTGGAGCAGCAGCAGCAACGGCGCACATAGAATGAAAGCTGCCGTCGCTTTTGTGGGCAGCAGGAGCAGCACCAGGGCAGGAGGGTTTTTAACAAGATGCGAGGGGTGCCGCAGCAGCAGCAGCTGTGACGCACTTGTAAGTGTGATACACGTAGCAGCAGCGGCGAGACGGACGTCTCCGATACGAGAAGCGGCAGCAGCAACTCCAGCCCCCCCAGCTGCTGCGTGGCAAGAGGAAGCAGAAAGTGCTGCAGCAGGGAAAGACGTCGAGCGTGAAGAGAAGAACGCAGCAGCCCCAAGTAGAGAAGGCAAGCGCTGCAGGAAACGCAGCAGCGGATGCCAAATAAAGGCAGCAGCAACAAAGGAGACGGCAGACGAAGCAGCAGCAGAAGTCGCACCAGCAGCACGACAGCAACGGAGAACGAAGAACAAAAAGAAGAAGCGTCCAACCACCAGAAGACAGAATGAAGACGCAGAATAGGAAAAGGAGTCGTTAAAGCGAGAAGAAAGGACGAGGGGAAACGCCAGACTCTACCTTGACATGCATGCAGTCGAGAAGGCCATAACAACTGAGCAAGTCGTGCGTCATGCGAATGCGGTGCGGCTTCATCGGGTGCGATGGCCCGTAGTGGAAATTCCCAATCTGCTCTGCATGCAGCAACCAAGCGCATTTACCCAACAAACTCAAAAGCAGCCAGCCAGGAGGCTGGTGACACAGCCATACGTGAATGCGCGTAAACTACACATATATATCTATATATTTGCATTTACACACACGTGTGCGTATACATATATATATACATACATACGTGTGCATTTACATATAAGTATGTGTATACATACATATATATATACACGTGCATTTACATATATGCATGTGTATATACATATACATATATACAATGTATATATGTATATGTATATATATACATATATACATATGTATATGTACATATGTATGTATATGCACATATGTGTATACATATATACATATGTATATGTACATATGTATGTATATGTACATATGTATATATATATACATACATCTGGTGTGTATATATATAAGCAGCAGCTTCCCTGGAAAACGGAAACAGGCGGACGTACGACTATATACGTATATATACGTGTGCATATAGTTATGTGTGTGTACACGTAGCTGTCGAGGGTGCAGGCACACATATACAGAGAGATAAGCAGATATAAATATCAATTGCAGGGACAAAAAGAAGCAGCTGTCGTTTCTGTGTGGGTGGCGAGGTGGTCGTCAGTTCGCGCGTATCCGTAGACTTTCACCTTTCACGTGATTCTGCAGATATATTTTAGAGAAATATAAATCTGTCTATGCATGCGGGAGGCCTATGATCCATATAAGCATATATATATATATATATGTAGATAGATAGATAAATAGGTAGATATACACATATATATATATATACCCATATACATACGTGTGTACATATATGTATATATATGATTACACGTATACATATAAATACAGATGGGTATACACACGCTGTTGCATAAAGATTTATGGGGACGTGTGGTGTTGTCTCCCCGCTGCGTGTTCTGCCGCTGGTGTAGGCGACTTTGCTACCGTTGAGGCTCTGCTGCTGACCCTGTCGCTGCTGGTGTTGCTCCTGCTGCTGTCGCTGCTGCATCTGTCGCCGGTCCGTCTGCCGTTGTTTCTGCTGCCACAGCAGTTGTGTTGTGATGTCCGCGGCCCGTGCAGCCTTGCTACGTCTTCTGCGAGCAGCTGTGCCGCTGCCATGACTAATATGCTGCTGGTGGCTGTTGCTGCCGTTGCGCTTGCATCGTCTTGGCCACGTTGCTGCTGCCGTTGTTGGTGTTGCCTCTTCCGGTTGCTGTGTTGCTGCTGTTGGTCACAGACTCCTGCTTCTCCTCTGTGCGGCTGCTGCTGTTGAAAGCGCACCGTCGCACTCTCTTGTGGCTCTCCTCTTACCGTCGTAGAAGTAAATGACTCTTCGCTTCCCCATTTTGTCCTCCTCCTGCTGCTGCTGCGCGTCCCGGACGTCGTGAAAGGCCTCTGCAGCGGCGTCTCGCCGCAGTCGGCAGCGCCGCCGTCTTGCGGCAGCAGAGGCGAGACGAGACGGCCCTACCAGTGAACATAGTGTGTGGATGATTCGCCGCAGCACGACGGAGACGGGACGTCCCTCTCCGTGAAGAAAATGGGTGGGCGTCTCGCGACAGCGGCACAGAGACACGACATGCCTACCAATGAATGTAAAATGAAAAGATGTCTCGCAACAGCAGAAGGGAGGGGAGGGCAGACGTCGTTCCGAGCGGACGTAAAATGGAATCGTATCTCGTGGTCGCAGCAGGGAGACGAGACGGTTCTACCAGTGGACAGAGTATGTGGCTGTCTCGCGGCGGCAGACCGGAGGCGCTTCTTATCTCATAATACCAGCGAACACGGTGTGGGGTGGCTGCAGAAGGCATGCGCGGCAGTGAAGAATTCCCCCACTCAAGTAAATGAAAAAGTTCTCAACAAAGAGGAAAATTTGCGGAGTTGTTTCATGTTCTGCGAGAGAAGCAGCAGCAGCAGTGCGGCTTCGCCGAGCACAGCAGGTAGGCCGCAGGGACCACCAGAAAGGGAACCGCCTGCAGCTGCCTGCCACCTGCAACAGGCGACGCGCGCGTGTATACAGGCATGGAAGTAGACGCACGGATATATTTTTGTATATATATATCATATATACATATATATGTATGTATATATACATACATACACATATGTATGTATATATGCTACGCTATGCGGCGTGTGTGTATACATATAAACACACAGGCAGATACTCCTGGGACATATATATGTACTTGCGTGAGAGCGCCGTGCAAATACAGAAACTACCTCGTACCTGTGGTAGAGACGTCGTCGCTTACGTCGTCGTGCTCCTGTACGCATGTATAGGGTCGCATCCGTCACACATGCGTGTGGATGTGTGAGTGAGGATTAGATACGTGTGTATTTACGCATGCGTACAAGGACCGTATTAGCCGGAAGTGTGACATCAGTGGCTAAAGAAACTGGCGCTGACCAGCGCAGAAAGCCATTCTATCGCGTGTGGGCGGGAGAAATGAATTTTACAGGGGAAGCTGTTCTGGGAGAGATGAGACTGTTCTAATAGGTGCTGCTCCGCAGAAATCCTGCCGGTGGGCAGCAGCTGCAACAGCCACTGGGAGAAAAGCCGCCGCTAGGACTTTCTACTCTGTCTGAAGATGCCAAAGCTGCTGCAGTCGGTGCGTCGGGGTTTAGCTGCCGCTGCTGCAGCTGCTGCACGCGTTTTGTACGCACGGCAACCGTCGCCGCCGCAGGACCTGTCGCACCTGCTGCGCCTGGTGTGCGGTGTAGCAGATGCCTCAGGGGGGAAAGGTGTTGTCGTCGCTGCCTCAAGACGTGCTGCCAGAGCTGCTGCAGGCGCTGCTATACCGACTCCATCAGCAGCAGCAGCGGCGGTTTTGGCGACAGCGGCTCTGGCAGCTGCTGTGGTCGCCGACGCGGGGATATGCTGGTTTTTTCCTGCACCAGTTTGGCTCTGGGGTAGAGCCTGCAGCGCTACAGCAGCAGAACTCTACAGAGTGGTGAAATGTGGGCGTGCTGGGGAGCACCGCCACCTCCCAAAGTCGGGAGACACCAGCAGAGGAGGTGTATTAATATCGCGCAAAGAAGGGATATTCTCGAAAATATCGCCTTTCTCTCCCTTTGCTGAAGCCCTGGCGGCAGAGGTAGGTCACAACCGAAAGCCCGACTGTTCTATTTCTTCTTTCACGTGTGAAGTCCGGCCGTTTCTTAGAGCGGAGACAGCACGGTAGGCGACAGTGAGGAAGAGAGAGGAGGGTCAAGGCAGCGTGGCACGGGCGTGTTGGTCGTGTGGCCGTTGCATGTGTCAAAGGTGAAGATACAGAGGCAGAGAAAAAGAATAGGAGGCGGGGAGACATAGAAGAGGTCACGGAGGGGAAAGGTGGAGAAATTAACGTGAGCAGCCGTACAGGCGACGGAAGACGCAGCAGAAGACAATCTTGCTGGCTGCTAGCCGGCGCCGGGAGAGGAGGGGAGGG
Source organism: Sarcocystis neurona (assembly GCA_000727475.1). Classification (NCBI taxonomy): domain Eukaryota; phylum Apicomplexa; class Conoidasida; order Eucoccidiorida; family Sarcocystidae; genus Sarcocystis; species Sarcocystis neurona. The sequence continues at coordinate 517,106 of KL647325.1, forward strand.
GGGCTGGAGGCGTATACAGCAGCAGGGGGGTTCGGGCCTAGGGCACCACCACAGAGGCCAGCAGCAGCGCCAGGAGCGCCAGCAGCAGCACGCGGAGCACCAGCTGCAGCAGCGGCTGTTGGCGTACTATCTTTCACTGCAGTGCAGCAGCGTGTGAGATGACGCGGCAGTCGCAATAGCAGCAGCAGCACGAGAGCAGTATCAGTAGCAGCAGTGAGCGCGGCAAGCGGAGAGTCATCGACTGCATCTGATGCTGGGACGCCTTTTGAGTAGATTTGAGAAGACTTGAGCGGCTGCTGCCATTGTTGCTCTTCAAGTTGGAGAGAGAAAGAGAGACGCAGCACACACGCGACCGGCCGTCACACCAAACAGGATGCCGCATGCACGGCTGCCGGCTCTTGTACCACTGCAGCGGCAGAAGGGCGGCTGCAGCGGCAAGAGCAGCAGCGCGCATGTTCGAGAAATAGCAGCAGTAGCAGCGCCAGAAAAGTGAAGCTTTCTGCATTGAGTTCCGCTGCTGACAATGCAGTTGAGGACACAGCGACGTCCTGTGGAAGCGACGCCTGCTGGTATGGGCACGGTTCCCGCATTTTACGACCAGGAACCACAATAGCGGTGCGGCAGCAGCTGCACCAGCAGCACCAGCAGCACTACGTCCGCAGCGCAGTTTGCAGCAACGCTCGTTTAAAGAAAGCGGAGCAGCTGCATCTTGTGATCGAAGCCACCCGTGCTGGTGTTTTTCTTTTGTCTTCGAAAGACAGCGAGTCCCTTCGCAGGGGACAATTATACCGTCACCGGGCTCACCAGTGGGGTGTACGTACACCACATGCGACATACTTCCTACCTCGAAAAGCGCGAGATAGCATTGGAAACATCTCTTCCAACTTTCCTGCATATGTGTCCATATCTGTTTGCAAGCGTAAGGGTGCCGCTGAGGCTGCCGAGACGGTTCATTGAACCAACGGAAGGATCCTCTCCTCCTCCCTCTCTCTTCACACGTGTCCGCATATCTTCGTGCATATTATATGTATATGTATAGGTCTTGCAAAGGGAAGAGTGCTGCATGCAACTGCCAATACAGAAGGTAGCTGCAGGCGCCTTTGCCCACCCCCCTGGCGTTTCTTTCTCATTTTCTCGTCCTCCTCGTGGCCGTCCCGCACTTCGTCTTCCGCTCTCCAGCTGTTCTCCCTACAACGGTGCGAGTGGCGCGACACCACTGCGTGTGTTATTATATTTTTGTCTTCATTTCCTTCCCCCCCTCCCCTTCCGTTCTTCCCTTTTGCGGTGCCTTTCGCTCTTCTCCATCGCCCTTTCTTTGTGCGCGCCTTCAGCAGGGCGCTGGGGGAGGATGCTTCCGCAGCGGCCCCGCGCGCTGTCTCCGCCGACCTCTTGTCCGGTAGCATGCATTTATTCGTCGCCTCTGCTACTGTCCACTCCGCCAGGAAGTCCGGGTTCCTTCTTCTTCCTCCTTTCCCTCCGCTTCATCCTGCCCCACGTTCCTGAAGCAGGATCCTTTTGGCACGGCGAGGACGTGCAGTTACGCTCCCGCAGGAGCGGCAGCAGCAGGAGTGACACTCGTTGAGCAGCCGCACAGGCAAATACACAGATATCAAGCAAGTCGACCTCTCTCTACATATCTTAGGAGACGGCAGTGACACCTGCCTGCACGTACACGACACAGCTGTCGCCACAGTACCCATACATATACATATATGTATGTGTGCATATATATATATATACACATATACATATATACATATGCGTATATCTATATATACGTATGTGCATGTCTGGGGCTGCGAATGTGCAGCGACAGCAGAGAAGCCGAGTGCAGCACGGGCATAACATCAGACGTTCGAGTCCTGCGAACAGCGTGTATGCTACCACGCGGAGACTCGGTCGCTGACAGCAGCAGTGCCTGCATGCGCCTGTGCCGCAACGGGAGCAGCACGGGTCCCAGGACCAGCAGCAGCAGCAAGAAGGGCAACTCCCGTCCCAGCCGCAGCAACGGCGTTTCTGCCGACGCACACACAGCAGCAGCAGGGTTTGAAGAAGCAGCAGCAACGCATGCAGCAACAGCAGCAGCTGAAGACTGCCTCGGAAGCCACTGCTGTGTAGGCGGATTCCCCTTGGTAAAGGAGCAGCCGCGTGTGTGGCAAGCCGTAGACACTCGTCTCCGCAATACTTGCTACTTTTTCCTCCCCCCTCCTGTCACTTCTGCCGTCTCTGCCCCGCGGCAGCAGATCCCCTTCTTTGATCTATTAAACAGCTCCGTACGCGCAGTGTAGCTGTATTTGCAGCGCTCACTTCCTTAATATATATATATATATGCACCTACTGGTGCATACGCGCCTGTTGAGGCATGGGTACACGGATATATTTGTAACGTGTGCGGCTGAGTGTCTTTACATATATGTGCATGTGGGCTTCTCTCTCTATTCTCTCCTCCTACATTTGTGTATAGATTTGTGTATAGTCATATGTAGACAGATGTTAATATTTACATATATATATGTGTTTGTAACGCATGCAGTAGACAACCGTCCCTCCCCGTGGGTCGGCCGTTCTCTCTCTTCTTCCTTCTTCGTTCTCTCGCGTTTTGTTCTTCCGCGTCTTTTCTCTGGGTAGCGCTGGCCCTTCATTTGGCTGCTGCGACTCCGACGATGAGTGGCCGAGTTCACCAGCAGCGCGGAGGGGGAGGCGGCGCGCACGCCAGGAAGCCGTTTGGGCGAGGAGCAGCAGCAGCAGGAGGCGAAGGCAGCCACAACAGCAGCAGCATGGGAAGGAGAGGGTGGCGTCGCGGGGCATGGAGAGGAGGAGCAGCAGGAGCAGCAGGAGGAGCGAAGGCGACAGAAGAGAAGAGCAGCAGCACAAGCGAGCAGCGGTGGGACTGTCTACGCACGTTGATAGTGACTATAGGCGATGAGGTGGCTTTGATCCCACAGCAAATTCAGCGACTTGCGAGGGAGGCGGAGAACGCTGTGATGCGCTGGCGCGAGGAGGAGGCCGAACAGCAGCAGCAGCAAGGGCAGGACGGCGCGCCGCCGCCGGCGTCTGGCAGCGACGTCCCTCACGGCGCGGCCCCCCAAGACGCTGCAGCCGCAGGACCGGCAGCAGCAGCAGCGGGAACAGAAGCAGAAGGAGCAGAAGAAGGCAGCGAGCGAGGAGACGCAGTGGCAGGCGTTCAACGACGTGTGCAGCTGCTGCCGGTGCCGCCCCGGGTCAAGCAGGAGCCTCGAGATGAGGACGAAGGGGACAGGGAGGAGCACCAGCGACGTGGGCTCGCCGGGGAAAACGCTCGCGCAGCAGGAGCAGCAGGAGAGCGTCGGCTGGTGAAGACGGAAAACGACTACTCACTCTATTCGCTTCATCAGTCGCAAGCGGGGATGGACGGCGTTGCTGCTGGGGCGGCTGCCCTGCAGTACGTCCACGAGGAACGTCTCGCGGAGCTCCTCGTCAAATGCGCCAGTCAGCTCCCTCTCAAAATAGGTACGCGCACATGAACCTCCGACATACCACACATGCTCACCCGCAGCCTTAATACACTTACATACTACGGTGGAATATATACGACACAAACGTACAAATTGCTGTGGCGAACAAATCGGAATATACATATACATGTATGTATATATATATGTATATATGCTTGGGTGTACTCTCTATATATATATGTCCGCACACGTACGTACGTACACGTGTACGTATGTATATGTATTCACCGGCAGAATGATGGGGGGGGAGCCCCGTAGACATATATATATATATATGTAGATGTATATATATATGCATATATGTATATCCACGTGCAGTATAATGTGGGTGAGCCACCTGCACTACATTTACATACGTATATACATATATATGAAATGAATATCTTCAGATTACTGCGGACGCGTCTGTATATATTTATCTGTATATGTATGTATATATTCGAAACAGGGATTTTGTAGAGGTGAATTTCATTTGTGCGTAGTTGTACGTGTGGCTATCCCGGTAGGTTGTGCCTCTCTGTCTTGCTCAGAAAAGCGAAGTGGTGGACACTGCACATGTCTGTCTCGCAGCTTTTTCTTCGGGTTCGTCGTCTGTCCCGTTGCCTTCGCTGGTGGAAGGGGCCCCTGTTCTTCAATCGCTGAAATTCTTTTTTGCCCGACCCAGTGCAGCAGTCGCACTGTGGAGGAGTTACACATGCGTTCACGCAGACATACGTATATATACACACTATATATGTATATATGTATCAAGAAGAGAGGAGGGGAAAGGAAGAGAAGAGGTATACGTGAGCTCCTCAAATGTGCCCCTCTTTATTCGAACGTGTAGTTTTATAAGGTGGAAATCTGTCGTTGTCTCTGTGTCTACTACTGCACGTATATGTGTGTATATATAAATGTATTTATATATTTGTGTATCTAGCAGAGGAGTTGTCTATTGATGTCCCCGTGCTACACATATTCATAGGAAAAGAAATATCCATCTATATATATATGTGGATATACACGTCTCTGTCTTTCTGGCTTTCTCCCTCCCGATGACATATATGTGCCTGTAAAGATCCTCGTTGTGTGTTGGTGCCTATGTATGGATTTGGGAGGGAGTGCTGTCTGCAGCACGCGCATGCAGTTCCTCTTCGTATGGAAAAAGACTTTTTTCCGAAGCACGTGTGTCCGGCTGTCGATCCTTTTGCATGCGTGCACTTGGTCTTCCGCAGATGCATGCAGACCTCTGGAGTTGCGGGGAGGACAGGGGACTTTTTTTTCCGTTCCACCCTTCATCGTCTCTCTCTTGCACTGTCTGTCTAAATAAGTCCCGCATGCGTCTGCCGAGTTCGTGGCGCGCAGCTGCGAAGCAAACTGCAGACCGTCCTGTGCGCTGCTCCTTCACCTTCTCTCTCTCGGCTGAAAAAGCTGCAGGCGCGTTGTGTGTGTGAAGGGTCTCGTGCGGTGTACGTACACCGCGTCCTGCGCCTCCCTCCGTGCAGCCCGGCAGCGCTGCGGTGGTCACGGGCAGATCCACACCGGTCCTGCTGCAGTTTCGTCCTCTGTCCTTGCTTCTGCAGTCGACTGTCATTGCCGCCCGTGCGCCACTTTTCTTCGCTTCTGCAAGGGACGGGGAGGGGGAAAGGGCCGGTCGTCTCCCTCTCTGTCAGTACTTGCTGTCTCGCCGTGCAGAACTGCATAGTGTCGGGATGTACCATCTTGTGCAGCAAGGCAGCGCACTGTGCGTCGCCGTCTCCTGCGTGGAACGGCAGTCCGCTTTTTTTCTTCCCTGCGTCCGAACCAAGAGGAGACGGTCTGCGCAGCGGCTGCGAAAGAAACTGTGAACACAAATAAAGTGTGTATACATATCTGTGTATTCACTTCCGTGTATGTACACACATGTCACTACTACTCATATGTGTGTATATATTTATATGTATGAATGTACTTGTGTATTTATACACGTGTGTTTGTATGTGTTTAATTAAGGGTGTGTATATACATATAAATATATGTATATATATACGTTTTTGTGGATGTATGTGTATCTGCCGCTTGATGTGCCAACTCGTCAACGCTGCAGCAGCGCGGGGCTTGTGAAGCAGAATTTCACTGTGCAGCCACTAAGCAGACACGTACAGACACATGCCCGTCTACACGTGCAGGTATTTATATATATATATACATATATGCGTATATATTGTCAGTATGCGCGGACTCGTGTACGTTTGTACGTATATGTATGTATGTAGGTATGTATGTATGTTCGACTGCACGTGTCACGCGTCGTGTGAGCGGTGATGTGTACGTGTTGGTGGGTCTCTGCACGCCAACGGAGCGGCAGCTGTACATATACATAAACATATACATATATGTGTACGTACATATGTGTGTATGTCTGTCGCATCCCGGTGTATCTAGGTATATCAGTCTTTGTCTACCTATGTATATGAAATACGTCAAATGCGTGGGAGTGTGTGTGTACGTGTGGAGCGCGAGAAGAGTGCTGCTGTTGTTTGTCAAGGGCGATTCTGCCTACGTCTGTGCTCCATTCGTCAGCAGGTCTGTTTCCCCATGTACACGCGTGTATGGGTGTGTGAAGGAGAGGCGGTCCACTGCTGCTGCTGCTGCTGTGTCTCAGGCATCTACGCGAGCCTGCTGGGGTTATGGTACAAGAAGAGTCGCATGCGGCCACTTTGCTACAGAGTCGTGCACGGCAGCCTGCGGCAGCTTGAAGAGTCCTTCAAAGAGGGAGATTTCTCGAAAGTCACATTGCTGCTGCGGTTTTTCATCGCTCTTGCAGGCAGCTTTGTTCTGCGTGTGGTGAGCTGCGTAGTAAACATACGTATCTGGTAGTTTAGGTATATAACGTAAAGCACACTTCAACAAAGGAAGATCCTTGTTTGATCAAGTTACAAGTCAGATTTTCCCGTTTAAAAGAACCCAGATCACTTGCTCAGGTGTTGACAGATATTGAACATATAAAAAAGGCAGAGTTCCCTGTACAGCTCGCAGGCTTGCGTGCGAACAGTCCTTCTCCAGTATGTATGCATATATGTATATATACCTACGTGCACGCATATATACATACATATATATATATGTATGTGTACATATATATTTATCTGTGTCTATGTATGGTTTGCCGTGTAACGTATACCGACGTCGTACGTATAGGATAAGTGTATACGTATCCATTTGATATACCCGTATATTGTTGTCTGCGGGGATATATAATAATCGCATATACGTCTGCCTGTGTAGATTAGTTTACAGGGTGTTCTAGGAAAAATGCATCGCGTCTTGTTTCCGTCTTCTGTTTGAATTGACGAAGGGGAAGAGTCAACACGCCCGATTCATAGAGGAGATTTCTACGTGCAGCGAAGTCCGGTGTACGTACACCTCGGGTCGCCCACGCTCTTCGGTCGTCAACGTGAATTATTGGGAGTCTGCGTCGCAGGTTCTTGTAGTCGTGGCCACCCAGCGGTACTCCTTCCCACCATATTTGTGTAGACTGGTGTCTGTACACCCCAGTGTTTGACTTCCCGTCTTCGTTGTTTGTACACGTTGTCCTGCGGTGTACGTACACGGGAGTCTGCTTGAGTCCTGGCTCTTTTTGCCGGGACACTTGATGAATGACCGGCAGTACGTGTCTGCATACAACCGAGAGATTTACACCGCGCTACGTTGGTGGGTCTGAACTGCGTCGGTTGTCCACCTGGTTCTTCGGTGTACGTACACCTGAGGTATGTATATATGTACGCGAACACACCTACAAAGAGCTGCATAGACGCCCACGTAGAAAAGGTTCTACAAGTTTGTCAGCTCCCTGCGTACATGTAGTTGTGTTTCTGTTTTCTACACACGTATATATATATATATGTGCAGAACTTTTCGAGTGACCAGGTTCTGCTCTCTGTGATGGTATATGGACCACTCTGCAGTGTACCTACACTCCGCATCGCGTGTGCGTGTCAGCTTCTTACTTTTCACACTTCGTGCTGCGCTACCATGTGACCGATATCGTGTGGGAGTAACAAACGGGTAGCTAGTTTCCCCTCTGCCCTCGCGTAGGAAAGTGACTAGCGCCGCCTTGGCTTCTCATGCATGTCGTAAGCTTCCTTGGCTGTGGTGCGTGTACGGTGGAAGACATGGTCGTTCTACTTGTGTAACCACTACACCTCTGTGGAAACCACCTTACACCGCTCTCTGTACGCCTGTGTGGAGGAGCGCGCAGAGATAGACACACGTATATGTATATATGTGTGTGTAAAAAGTAGCGCTGTGGACTGTTGTGTGTGTACGGTTTTGCATGCAGGAGAGTGTTTTCGAACTGCTGAAGAGCCTGCTCTCTTTCGCTTCTGCGGTGCCTGCGGGAGCGACGACGGAGCATCTTCTTCTCTCCACACTCGTACGCAAGAGAAGAAGAAGAAAACGAGATTCTTGACACATGCTGCTTGTCTCGCCCGTTTGTTGCTGCTGCGAAAAAACAGCGCCTACGTTGGTGTTTGCTGGAGCCTGCTGCTGCTTCCTCTCTTGCTCGTGGGCTGCTGCCACTGTTGCTCTGCATTACGTGGTGCCTGCTGGGGCCGCGGACACTGCTGCTCGTGACCCGCTTTCTGGCGCCATTGTGAGTGTTCCGCGTGCTGTTGCTTCTAAGAGGTGCCGCTGCCGCTCCGAGGGGCTGATGCGGTTGGGTACGGCGCTTCTCTCCTGCTGCTGCCGAACCTGCTGCTGCTGTTACTGCACTGGCTGCTGCTGGGGCTCTCGTTGCGGCTACGGTGGGCCTTTTGCTGCAGCTGCTCCCGCGGGGGCACACTTCCTGCTGTTGTGCGCAATGTTTTGGTTGCTGTTTCTATTCCTGCTGTGGACAGTCCGCGCAGCTGCTGCTGTTGTTGTTCTTTTTTCTGTCGCTGCTGCTGGGGTAGTAATAGAGCGTTATACAGTGCGCTGGCGTTTGCCCAGACCGTGTCTGCTGGGGCTCTTTGTGCTATTGCCGTTCCTAGGTCAGCTGCCGCTGCTCTACATGTCGCATCTCCAGGGTGCTGCTGCGAGCGCTGCTGTTTGCTTTGCAGCCGCTTCCCCAGCTGATTCTTCTTGGCGGCTGGGCTGTCATGCTGTGCGGTGCTCGAGTTCCTGCTGCTGCTGTTTTGCGTTTCTGACGCCTCTATTGCGCGGTCGTCTTTTGGTGCTGCTGCAGCCTGTTGACCCGCCCGTGGTTGCTGCTTCTCGGCTGCTGCCGTCCACCCCTTGCTGGGTGCGGCTGCTGTCGGTGCTGTGACTTCTCTGCAGTTGCTGCATCTGTTCGCTTCTTCATTGCTACTGCTGCTGTGCGGCCGTTGCCTGTCTGCTGCTGCTGGTGCACTCTTGGCTACTGCTGCTTCTCTGGCAGTTATTTTCTTTTCGTAGAGACTGCCTCAGCGGCTCGTGCCGGGGCTACGACTGCTGGCGCTGCCGTCCTCCTGCTCCCGCTCTTTACAGGCTTGCTGTCCTGCTGCTCTCTTCCTCTCTCTGTGGCGCGCTGCTGCTGCGTTTGCTCCTGCTGCTCACTCCCGTGCTACTGAGGATCTCTATTCTTGTGCTTCCCACTGTGTTGCCGCTGCGACTGCCGCTGCCCTCCCCCCCTCCCTTTCCTCCTACCCCACCCTCCGTTGCTGCAGCTGCCACTGAAGCTCGCTCTGTCGCTTTTGCTGCTGTCGTTGAAATGTTGCTGCCTGTGTCTGTCAGTCCTCGTTGCCGTGGATCAGCATGCGGCTGTACGAACAGCAGCGCAGCACCATGGACGCAGTAGTGGCACTGGCGCATGAAGCAGCAGCTGCCGCAGCAGGCTCTTCTCCGGAGCAGTTGCTGCTGCAGCAGGCGACGCTTCCGATTCGTGTGCCTCCTCCTGCTGTCACCGGCTCGTCGTCCGCCCAAAACGAAGCAGCAGCAAGTCTCGCCTCGCTCGGGTTGCATCAGACTCGGCTCGATTCTTTGCTGGACGCTCTAGCGAGTATGGTAGAGGTACGTGCCCAAGCGTTCGTACGTGTATACGTGTGCTCACGTATACATAAATATATATATATATATGTACATAAACATATATATACGTACCCGTGCGTTCGTGTGCATATACGCGGGCTCAGGTATACATAAACATGTACATATATATATGTATATATGTGGTAGAGGTACGTGCGCGTGCGTTCGTACATATGTACGTCTAGTCACATATACATGAATCTATGTATAGTATGTAGGAATATATTTGTGTGCAGCTACTTTTTTCTGTCTTGGGTGCGCACGAGTGAGTTGGTGGAGGAGAAGAAGAAGTGAAGAAAAGAGGAGACCTGAAGAGGCCGCAGGGTGGAACTTCGGTGTCTTGCGCGGGTGCGGTTATTTGCTGGCGGTGCGCGGAGAACCTGTTGCATGTGACGTTCGTGTAGGGTCACTTCTTTTCCCGCATTTTCAGAAAAGAGCTGGGGACGACTACCATTCCTTTTTTCCGCTTCTGAACCGTGCACCCTGCATCTCTCTGCATGCGTTTGAACGTCCACACACGTCTGTCGGTCGGACGGCAACTTTTCGGCTCATCCTGGCCTGCGCATCAGTGGGCGCCGCATGCGGCGGAGGGGCTGCTGTGTACACAGGTAGAAGAAGCGTAACACTTTGAGTTTTGTAGGAGGCTCTTTGGCCCACTTCTCTGTACCTGCAATACACACAACTCCACGAGGCGAGTCGCCATGCGACGCAGCAGAGATTTCTCGTGTAATCATTCTGTGCGAGGGGTATATATGGGAAGGGGGTGGACGTACATAGGGCTCTGCTGCTGTTGCGCTCCACCGTTAGAAAAAGTAGACAAGCAGCTGCGGGGATGAAGACACGTGTCCATGTCCACGCATGCGCGCCCAGTGACAGCGTCGCTGCTGCAGTGGATCTCTCTACGCGGGCCTGCGGCAGCGTGAGTCAGCAACGTTCGTAGTGTCTCCCACACACAGAGACAGAGGGACTTCCCTTGAGCGAAGAATCGGTGCACTGCTGGGTGGCTCAACATGTGTACTTTTCTTCGCTTTCTTGTAGGGAGGGTGGCGGTCGCAGGCGACGCTGCGGTTCTACCAGTCCGCAGAGTTGTATCCGCTGCTGCGGCCCTCTGCTGCTACTGCTGCCGCCCCATGCACGCTGCCCGCTCTTTCCCTGCAAGCAGCAGATCTGCGGGCCGTCCGCGTCTCTCCGCTGCAACGAGTCCTCCGTCTCCCCGTCTCCATCGAGAAAATTGACCTTCCCCTCGCCAGCCACGACCGCTGGTCAGACGCCGCTCCCATGCATGCAAGCAGTCGCCTTCACACACAAAACTCTCCCTCACGACCCGGCGTAAATGTCCGACTGCCCTACCCAGGGATGCTTGCCTCTTCAGTTTCATGCGTTACGAAAAAGAGCTAAAGTACAACCGACACGGGTTGTTTGTTATCTCCCCTACACAAAGAACTCTCCATACATACCTTGATTTCTGTCGTACGTGAAGAATTCCCGGCAAGGACGTTGATATGTTCTTATATAGAGAAGTTTCGAGTAGTACCTGGATAGCTCCCTTATATAAAAAGCCCCTCGTGATCAGTCTATCTTTCAAAGAATCACTCTCTGTCAAGGCTTGGGACCGTATATGCTCCGCTGTGTGTGTATGTGTGTATATGTATGCATATGTAGTCAACAGTGTACACGCGCGCAGCTGGAGACGTCTACACACGCGCTGACGTGTATAGAGACGTCTCCACCCACGTGTATAGCAACGCATATATATATATGTATGCACACAGGAATAGAAAGGCGTATATGTATACACACAGGGATAGGAAGGCATACATAGGTGCATATATATATATATGTATATACACACGCATAAAAGAATAGCAAGGCACATATATATTTATATATATATATATACACACACACACAAGAATAGCAAGGCATACATAGATATATATATATGTATATGCACAAGAATTGCAAGGCATATATATATATATATATATATTCTTACACTGGGATTGAAAGGCATAGATATATATATATATGCACAAGAATATATACGTATATATATATACGCACACAAGATAAGAGCGCATACACAGATATATATAAATATACAAATGTCCACAGAAATGCACGACGATATACAGGTCGACATCCCTATGTGTACAACAAAATATACGGAAGGAAATGGGTATTAATGGAGTGCAGAATGCATGTGACAACAAATACAGGTGTAGTAATAAAAGACATTCTCACACTCGTCTATGTACGTGTATGCGTGCGTGAATATGTGCGTGCGTATATATATTTATACACAGGAACAAGAAGGCGTACGTGGATATATCTATATATACAAACACACACGCACATACGTGTACGTATGTATAGTGCATATGCACTTGCATGCGTTAAACACGCGTACGTATGGGGGACCGTAGCGTCTGGATATGCACGTGTGAAGAGCGACAGAGAGTATATGTGTCTGCATGCATATGGGAGCTCGCGCAAGAGTATCACTGAAAAACATTTGCGCTCCCCACGCCGCCCACCTCGTTTCCGGGGGTCTGCTTGCACATCATCCACATACGGATGTGCGTATGAATATATATATATATAAGTAGATCCTTCACTAATATTGGGCTGCTGATAAGTCCACAAAAGCAGGTAGGGACAGAGCTGCTGCAGCTGCACCGCGGCGCCGCAGCTTCGACGGCGACTACTCTGCTCCGTCGCAGTCTCTCGGCGCCTCTCTGCGTCTGAAGTGCTGCTGCAGTTGCCTCCGCGCCACACTCCGTCGTATAGACACACACGTCTGCACACGTGTAGAGCAGCGGTCTTATATGCACGTGTCTACTTCTACACGGGCGCTGATATAGATATGCATATACGTGTCCTCGTATGTGCCACACGCATATTAACAAGCGTTCTGCTTGGGCTGTGTGTGCTCGTAGGTCTGTGTGTGTTTGTCTGTGGACATAAATATATGTGTATGTATGGGTATGTGTGTATAGAGCTGCGTGTAGATGCCTTCGTGTGTGTGCCACATGTATATATGTGGGTGTGTGTGTACATACACACATCTTCGTGGAGATGTGGCTATTTACCTGGACGTACACGTATCTCCTTGTGATGTGTTGTACGTATCCCTTACATGTATGTGTATACCTGCAGGTGTTTCTGCGTCTGTACGAATGTACGCGTGTGCCCGTTACCTGTTTCCGCGTCTATATCCTCCATATGAGCGTGTCCACAGGCGTACCACATATTTTGTAAGTGTACTATACAGATGTATGTGTATATGTTGAGTCGTACGTCTACTTATGTCTCTCCATATATGTGCTTGTGCAGAGATATATGCATGCGGTGATACAGCGAGAGGCGAACGTGTGTATACATATATAGAGAGAGACAGAGATAGGGGGAGGGAGATCCATATACATATAAATAGAGAGATATGTATATAGATATGTGTAGATGTAGTATAGTGTGTAAGATTGCTACGTGTCTGGGTGTGTGTATATGTTGCTCAGGATATTAGAGGACTACATTTTGACGATTTTCCGTAACTTCCGCAAGAACGTGGCGCTGTGTGCAGAGCAGCTTCTGCGGGTTCCTGTGGAGCACGAGCAGTTCGAGTTTGTACTCGTCGAGGTATTTCCCTCTCTGCTGCTGCTGCTGCGTTCGCTGCTGTTGTTGTCGCTCCCGCTGCTTCTTCTCCGGCTCCTCTCCCTCCCTCCCCTCCGTCTTCCACGGCCGCTGTTTCGTGGGGACTGCTGCTGCTGCTACTCCCTGTGGTGCAGTTCCCTGGGGTCCCCCGACTGCGCGCTCCCCTGCTGCTACTCTTCCACCGGCGGCGGTCGACCTGCTGCGGCCCTGTTCGCGCGCGGTGGCTGCTCTGCGCCGGCCGTGCTGTTTCTCACGTGGTCTTTTGTTGCATGCAGCATGCAGCCGCGTCAGCAGCCTGCGCTGCGGCCGACGCTGCTGTTCTTCTACTTGTTTTGCGGCTACCCGCAGTTCTGCCGCTTCGTGTTGCTGGTGCGGTTGCTGCTGGTTCTGTGCTGCTTCACTTTGTTTGTCTGCTGTCTCAGCTACTGCCGCTGCTTCAGCCGTCCCACGTGGTTCTCTCCTGCTGTTCTTGCTGCCCTTTCCATCGGTCTGCTGCTGCTGCTGAAACCACTTCTTATTGCGGCTGCGCCGCCCAAGCACTGCTGCTGCGTTTCTATGAGTGGGCAACAAACCTCGCCCTGTTGATCCTGCGAAGCGACGTTGCTGCTGCTGTGTTTGACTTCACGGTGTCCACGTATTCAGAGCTTCTCCCGCTGCTTGGCATTATACCAGCCAGGCGACGGCATCTTCCCTTGCTGGCTGCTGCTGCTGCTTCTCTGCATCGGCTGCCGCGGGGAAGGGACGCTGCTGCTGTAGACGCTGCTGCCGCGTCTTCTTCTTCTGCTGGCGCGTCTTGTGCGCGTACGTCTGTGTGTGCTGCTGCGCCGTCGTCGATGTTTGCCTGCTCTTGTCCACGCGCTGCTGTTTTGTGGAGACGAGCTGCGGCTGCTGCGTTTTTGCCCCCTGGCGACAGTCCTCTTCCTGCGCCTGTACAACCTGCTGCTGGGTATTCTGCGTTTAACGCGCCTGTTGCTGCTGCCCCCCCGCTGCTTCTGCCGTGTCCGATGCTGCTGTTGTTGCGCTCTTTGCGCTTCTTCCGGTGAGTTGTTCTCCACTGCTGCTGTGCTGCTTCTCGTACTTTGCTTGAGTGCTGCTTCTTCTGTTGCTGCTGGTCGCAGTGGTGTTGCGCGCAGTTCGCTGCTGCTGCCGCTGTAGGCGCTGTTGCCCCCTCTCGCAGCCCAGCACTCTGCTGCATCTGCTGCTGCTGCTGTTTCTGCGCTTTCCCTGTGAATGTGTCTGGTGCTGCTGCAGTGTCTATTTAGCGAGCTGTTCCAGCTGCCGCATGCACCGCTGGTGCAGGACGTCGGAGACGCTTCATTTCTTGTTGCTCGTGTGCTGCATCGCGTCAGCCAGTTACAAAATTCTCTCGTCGCTGTCGTAGAAGCCGTCCTCACTTCTCTTGTCAGACATGCGGCGTACTTTGACTACAATACCACTCGAGTAAGAAACGAAAATCAAGAAGTGAAAAAGCGACTTTTCTTTTCTTGCCCTCTTTGTCCCCCTCTCTCTACGTATACACATATATGCGTATATTTCTATGCGAATCAAGATACATACACAAGAGTATCTGTGGGCATGTGTACGTAAACGGAGGGGCCAAAAAGAATATATATGGATAAATAGATACGTAGATATATAGGCACTTATACGTATATGGACTTGTGTGCGGATGTGGAGGAGCAAACGAGAAGAGGAATACACATATATGTGTATATATATGGACAGGACTACATCTACCAAAAGGCAAAAAAGAAGAGCGTATAAATATATATACATATATATATGGGTAAATGTATTAAGATTAGTGTGTGGGTATTTATGTGGGGTGTCTAGTGGGGCTGTTGCTGAACGACGTCGCGTATATCGTCGGCGCGATCGGAGGAGTTTCATCCGCAGGAGGCGGTTGGTTCCTCTTTTCTTCGCGTGCCGCTCTCGACATCAAATTTCCTCCTTTTATATCAGAAAGGGGCTATGCGATTTCTTCGTGATTAAAAACATATGAAAGAGTGTACTTCTGCTGTCACGTTGACATCGGGGGTGCTGATTACTACCAATTAATATACATATATATATGTATATATGTGTGATGGTTATACGTACACAGGTATACATATGTATATATACATATATAGAGTCTCTGTCGCTAGTATTACCTGTGTATATATATATATATATATATATGTGTACGGACATATATGATGGGTGTCGCTAATATTGCCTATATATATGTGTGTGTAGAGAGAGGCAGGCATTCCCAGATTTATGTATGTGTGCGTGTGTGTAGATATATTACGTGTGTCAGTGTGGGTGTACATACATCTTCGAGAGAGGACGACAAACAAACGAACAGCTGGATAGATGAAATGCGCCGGTACGTACGTGCGGGCAAGTACGATGCCGCTGTGGAGGCTGGGCGGCGTTTTTTTGCTGGTGGGTCTGCAGCGTCTCTTTCTCTTCACGCGAGAGACGTAGAAGCTGAATTCCTTTGGTACCTTCGTGCAGATAACTCTCTATATGGTGAACTTTTCGGCAAGCACAGCAGAATCATCCTCAGCAGTTCTCTTCTTTGTGTCTCTCTATGTTGGTCGGATGTACTTGGGTGTATGTGTACGTGTCTCCTTTGGACGCATGTTCGTGAAGGCTGCTTCCTTGGCTGGGTGTCTCTCTGCATGTCTTCAGTCCACATGTGTGGACAAAAATAGCAGAGGGGATGAAAAAGCAAAAAGGAAGAACTACACGAAAGGGAGGCAGACACCGACAGACTGATATAAACAGACACACTCCGTTTACCACTGCTGCATGCCGATACATCTCCGGCTTTGGCAGGCAGCAGAGGAAAGTGGCGTCGGGCCTTTCAAGGGCCGAATACTCTTGTTAACCTGTCTGTGTTTCAAGTATTCAGCCACACCCACGTAGAAGTATGCAAACACATATATACACGTCCGCACATATATTTGATTCACCCGTGTACACACACGTACACATACGAATAGAAGATATCTCCGTTTTATACGCGTACATAAAAAGACACCTGCTGGTATGCGTGTGTATATATATGTACATACAGAGAGAGAGGTATACGGAGGCAGGGGATAAAGACACCCCCTCTTGGGCATCGGTATGTACACGCGTGAGGAGCTGCATTTGGTAGTGGTCCATCGTGGAGGTACGCGTATCAAAATATCTTCTGTTTGTATGTGTACGTGTGTGTACATGGGTGAATCAAATATATGTGCATACGTGTATGTATGTGTTTGCATACTTCTGCGTGGGTGTGGCTGAAGACGTGTGTATATGTGTGCATGTATATCATCTATACGCAACAACAGAAAGCACTATACGCGTGGCCGTACTTCCCGACTGCCTACAAAATTCCGTAGGTCTTGGCGAATTTCTTCGCCTACTGGTTGAACGCCTGGGGGGGACCTTCGCGGCTTCTCGAGGAGTGGCTGGGGCTATCGATTCCGCCCGCCTGCGTGAAAGCCTTCGTTAGGCTTGCGCTGGACAAGGCCTTTCGGCTGAGATACCGCGAAGAGCTGGTACGTCATGTTTTCCCCAAACACGTCTGCACACACCTTCCTTCTCTTCGCTGTCAATTTCACGTATCACAGAACTCCCTTCTTCTGGACGGCCAATCTGCGCTTCGCCTTCTGCACGACTCGGGGCGTCGTCACACCCTGCCCGACGACCTCCCTGTCAGCTGGCGTCTCGTCTACAACACTGCAGCTTTCTCTGGCCCTCCGTCTTCGTCTCTCTAGATCTCTCCTGATGTATAAAAACCCGTCTTCTGATCTTGGATAACCTGTCCGTCTCTTTCATTCGCTCTCCTTATATATATATATATGGTGAACTATGTGCGTCTACACATCTTGGTGTATACATGCGTGTGTATGTGTGTATGCGTCGTACTCTCGCTCTGTCTTTTCCTTGCCCTCTCTGTGTCTGTCAGTCTGTCTCTCTCTATATACATACATATATAGATATATACATACGTATGTATTCACCGGTGCGCATGTACAAATATGTATGCATGTGCGTATGGATCTGTATATATATGTATATTTTATGTACGCACGTATAGATATGCATGTATGTGTCTGTGTGTGCGTGAGTTTTTTCTCGTTGTTCCCGTTGGCGTCTGCACATCTCTTTACATATAGATATATGCATATATGTTATGGAGGCTTTGTCTTGCCGTCTCTCTCTCTTTGTATAGGTATACGTGTAGACGTGTTTATAGATACAACACTTCTCGGGCAGGCATTATTGCCACAGAACGTGCGTTTCTTCGGCGTTTCGTTGGGGATCCCTATCTCTTCAGTCTTTCTTATCCTCCGTTGAGTGGAAGCTGCTTGCGCCTTCCTTGTTTTCTGCTTGTACGTGGCTAATTCATTTTCTTCGTGACATTCTGCTGAATCTCAGATTTCCCTGCTTCCCGCATGCGTGGAGCCTTACTGGCCGCCGAATCCGCTGCCGGAATGTCCGTACACCGCAGGCGAGGAGCAGCAGCCACAGGCACTCGGGGACGAGAGCGGCGACGCAGAAGCAGCAGCAGCAACCACGTACGTGGCCGGAGTGTACGAATTTCGGTTTTTGCACGACTTGCTGCTGTTCAGTTTCGACCATGTCTCTTTTCCTCTCCCGCGGCGCACGCGCCCGAAGACGCAGGGGCAGCAGACGCAGGAAGGAAAACCGCGCGTCAGCGACGTTTCCGCCCCTGCTGCTGCGTCTGTCGGGTTTGAAGAAGAGATGCAGGACGCGCAGAGGGAGACCGAAGCGGGAGAAGAACAGCAGCAGCAGCAAGAAGAAGAAGAAGGTGGGGTAGCAGCGCTAGGCGATGATGCAGATGGAGCAGTCGTCGCAGCCGTCCACACAGCGAACGACGGAGCAGACGAAGAAGAGAAAGAAGAAGAAGCAGCAGAAACAGAAGCAACAGGGGATGCGGAGCAAGAAAACGGTGCTGCAGCCGCTGCGGAAGCAGAGGAGGATGATACGTCCGACGCTGCTGCTGGTGCTGCAAGAGAGGCCACATCTTGTGGTAAGGAAGGAGGGGACGGGACGGAGGAACGTCCTGCAGCTGCTGCAAACTGGGATGCGGCTGATTCGGCGACAGACGACGCAGCCGTGGGTGCGCAGACAGCTGCTGCTGCAGCCGCGGAGGACGAAGAAGAAGAAGAGCCGATGGACGAAGCAACAGCAGCAGAGCGTGCCGCGCGTTATCACTACAGAGAAGTTGCTGCATTCTTCCAGGAGCGCCTGGGGAAGAAGCCGTGGCGGCGGAGCTTGGCTGCGGTACGAGCAGCTGGAGGATACGCAGCAATAGCAGCAGGAGGTTACGCAGCAGGAGAAGCAGCGCCGCAGGCAAATGACGCTGCTGCTTTCTTCGACGAGGAAGAGAGGGATGCAGAAGAGCAGGATGCGGAGGAGGAGGAGAAAGTCATGAGCGCAGCGGGAGAGGCGGGCGCGGACGCGACTGCTGCAGACTATGCAAAGGAAGACGGAAGTCAGCGGCAAAAAAAGAGTCAACAGAACGCTACTGCTTCTCCGTGGGGTGTACGTACACTCGCGGAGGTGTTTGTGTATGCGCTGCTCAGTAAAGGCGTGAAGACGTTGACGCACACAGACAGACTCGTGCAGAATTATTCGCCAGTGCTGCGTTTCCTTGCCGCCGGCGCCTCAGACGAAGCTCTGCCTGCGCTTCTCGAGGCTCCGGCGAAGAGGCGCGCGGCAGAGAACGAGCGAGCCGCGGGCCGTCAGGCAGCTGCTGCTGCCGCTGCAGCGATGCCAAACGAAGCAGCAGGAACGGCAGGAGCAGCAGGAATGGCGGGAGCAGCGGCAGCAGAAACTGTACCTGAAGAAGCGCAAGCAGCAGAGACGCAGCATGAAATGGCTGCAGAGTGGGCAGATCTAGGGGATGCTGCTGCAGCGAACGAAGACGATGAGAAAGGCGCTGTTGCTGTCGATCCTGCAGTCGAGGATGCGATTCTGCAAACGATTTTCAACTACTGGCGAAATTCTAGTCAGAAGTACGTTGGTGTGTATGCGTTCTTGCTGAAGAGAGAAGCTCGCACAGCCATTCTGGACAAGGAGGGGCTCCTCTTCTTCCTGCCTGTATTCGTTGATTTGCATGTCCCTGTCTCTCCTATATGTGTGCGGCCCTACGCATTCTGTATAGATATCCTATAGACACTGCACTGTGTCTCTTTCTCTACATATATATATATATATGCACAGGTAGTAGCGGTGGACAGCTATTCCTCTCTATATAAATGCATATGTGTGTCCATCGTAGTAGAGTTACGCAGCTATTTCGCTCTCCCCCTGCCTACACATATATGTACACAGGTGTATATGCGTACGTAGTGAAGGTCGACAGCTACTTTTTTTCTCCCTCTGTCTACATATAAACATATATATGTGGAGGTGCGCACGTTGTAGAGATAGAGAGACAGAGGTGGAGATGCGGAGACGCATGTAGAGAAAAGGTTTATGGAAAATCACGTTCTTCGGCCGCTAGCATTTGTTCGCTTCTTTGCTCTTCCGTGCGCGGGAAGGTCTCTGGACGTTTGGGGTGTACGTACACCCAAGTGTCTTGCACGCACGTGAAGGAGAAGAAGAAAAAGACCGACACACATCCGCTGTCTCGCCAGGGGCACTCGAGTGACAGCCGCGCCTTCTGCGGAGAAACGAAGGAGGTCGGCCGTGTGTGTTGTCCTTCTTCAATGAATTTCTTTACCAAACTCTCGAGGTGGGGGTGCACGCGCTCGTTTTTCCACCTGCTTCGCGACTGTTTGCTTTACCTCCTCGAGTCCATCCTGCCGTCGTCAGTGGACCTACTGCTCTTCACCGGCCTCTTCTCTTGTCTTCTGCTGCCCCTGGGCACCCGCGCACGCGCTTTGTATTCTGCCTTGCGGATCATCCGACTGCTGTTGCTACTGCTGCCTGCGCCGTCTCCTCGACGCTGCTGCTGCAGCAGCTGCTGCACGCGCCGTTTGCTCGACGCTGCTACTGGGTCTGCTGCTGGATGCACCGGTTGCTGTACGCTGCTGTTGCAGCTGCTGCTGGGCGCACCGTTTGCCCTGCGCCGCTGCCGCAGCTGCTGGTGGCGCACCGTTTGCTGTACGCTGCTGGTGCTCTTGCTGCACCATGTCTTGTGGTCGCCCATCGAGTGACGTCTCCTGCTGGTCAGCGCAGCAGCAGCTCTTACCGAAGCGGCACTGCGGTAGCTGCTGTCGTTGCTGCAGCAACGCCTCATGGGTCGCGCCTCGTTCTCCTCCGGTGCGCAGCCGTTGCTGCCGGTGCGTACGTGTTTCGCTGCGATGTGCAGCGGCTGTCGCTGCTGCTGCATGCGCTCTTCCTCGCGTCTTCTTCTTCGCAGGCATGCGGCTACTGCCGCTGCTTCTGTGCGTCCTTCCTTGTGGAGAAGCCTCGGGTTTGGTGGCGCGCGCACGCGGAACACGTTTTTTTCTGCTGCTGCTGCTGCTGCCCCCGGCGTTTTTTCTGCGCTGTGTCTGACTCCTGCCGCGCTTCGCTGCTGCTGCTGCGGCTTGCACTCGGATGGGTCTGCATGTACATACTGCTGCCGCTGCCAAATGCTGCTGCTGCTGCAGAACCGTCTTGACCGTCCAACAGTTTTACATGCGCGGTGTCGTGCCGAAGGAAAGCATCATTCGCTTCGTCTTTGAAAACTTGTCTCCGGAGGAAAGAGGTAATTGCCCCGCGCGCGCCCTCCCGATATTTTTGTGGCGCAGAAAGGCTCCCCACTCACAAGTTTGTCTGCACACGTGTGCGTGTAGACCATGCATGTTCATCTGCATGCAGACGAGGAAGGTAGCTCCCCGTGTAAACGTGCAGTTGCAGCAGTCTCTTCCGTTCTCCTGCGGAAGGAGACGCTGCCGAGAAACACGTCTGCGACAAAATACGTACACGGCGGAAAGCAGAAAGGGAGAGAAGTGTCCCGGAGCCCTGGCCGCACAGACCTGTTCGCAGAGACGGTTTTTTCTTCTTCTTTAAGAGCTCGCTGCAGCACTGGCAGGTTTAGCCAGTGCTTCTCGATTTGTCCTTACAGCTGGCTCCCTCTGTCTTCCTGGGTGATGGTCCTCGTGTAGACACGTAGATATATATGCAAACAGAAATACCCGTGTCTCTGTGTGTGTGTCTGTGTCTGTATGTCGCTGTGTGTGTTGCCGGGGCATGCGTGCGGGTGTGTGCGTCTCCACAGACGTCCTACCGTATTATGCGTCATATCGAAGAGCACGTGCGTGTAGGTTGCATGCCTTTGTATACATATATGTGTATGTATATATGTATGCGCACGCACGCGTGGGGCTTCCCAGAGGTGTTCCACGTCTGCAGAGAGGGCGTGTCTACCCGTGTCTATATTTCTACGTACGTACACGTGTGCGCAAGGCGTCGTAGAAATCCGCAGAAACACCATTTGTTGCAGACACATATACATGTGTGCGGACCTCCAAGGGACGCAGAAACACCAGCAGTTGCAGGCGTCTACACATGTGTGCGGGCCTGCAAGGGAGGCGGGAATTCTAGTTCTTGCAGACATATATACATATTTCCGGGCCTGCAAGGGACGCAGAAACAGCAGTAGTTGCAGACGTCTACACATGTGTGTGGATGTTCAAGTGACGAGATATCGGCGGGCTACGCAGCGGCGACATCATGTCTCGGGAAGTTTGGTCGCGCAGAAGCCATGGACGAGGTACACTGCTGGCGCACGCAGCCCTATTGAGGCAGCGTATCTGCGTACTTGCATCTGTATTTCACCCGTCTCTCCCTGCTCTTGTGCGAAGACTGCGTGCACCCATTTCCGTACCGGCGGGCCTGCGTTCTGTCTGCGTTGGTCTCCCAGCGGCGTAGGTGTGTGCCTGTGGCTTCTCTGAGAAATATTTGCTTGTCTCGTCTCCTCTGAAGAGAAAAGGCGGACACGGGGGGGTGCGCTGGATTATCGTCTTGTCTCCTGCTCGAGAAAACACGGGACCACCTGCGGGATCGGAAGAAGAAATGTCACGTGCAGCCATTCTGCTTTGGCATGATGTGCTGCTTGATGCGCAGGCCTCGTAAATGACTTGTCTGCCTGCCTTCTCCCTGCGGCCTGGCTGGTGCTGCTGTTCTTCCGGGTCGCTGCGCTGCTGGACGCTGTTGTTGGTGTCTGTCTCCTCTTCTCGCCTCCTCGCTCCGCGCTGCTGCTGCTGCGTGTGTTTGGCTTCCCCTCTTCGTGCTGCCGCTGCGCGTGAGGGCCCTTTCTTCTCCGCGCTGCTGCTGCTGCTGCGTATGTGTGTTGGCGTTCTTTCGACGTGCTGCTGCTGCATGTGTACCTTGGCTCCCCCCCGCGCTGCTGCGGTTTGCGCTGCAGACGACAGTCGCGTCATGGAGGTCGTGGAGAAGCTGCTGCAGTTCGCGATTGATGACGCCCGCACGAAGTACGCTGCTTTTCTCTCGTCGACGGCTGGCGGCATGTTTTCTCCGCTGCTGCTGAACTCTTTTCTTCTCAAAAACAGCGAATACCTGGCAGTACTGTAGCTGTCTCGCTGTACCTCTTTGCGTATGTGTGTGTGCTTGCTGTGTAGTGCGCACCCGGTCCGTCGCTCTTCTCTCTCGCATGCAGTGGTGGAAGGGGCACGAGATATCACTATAGTGTGTGCTCCTCGCTACTGCGCAGCCCGATTTGCTGGCGGTCGCCAAGATACTTCTATTTGTGTGCAGCTTCACGTAGTCGCAGTAGATTTGTTAATACGTGCTGGTATTGCCTGCTCACTCATGCGAGGAGGTTCAGTATATGTCTCCACGGGGACGCCTTTCCACGGGAGCGCATAATAGATTTCTGTGGGTTGTCCTGTGTATTCATCTGTGTATCTCGCGGGACCTGTGTACACATATGTATTCGTATGCATCCACACGTAGGTGTCTGCGGGATGTCATATGTATATGCGTATCTATACGTATACATGTATGGACGTACGTATACACACATGTATATTTGTGTATGTGGACATATACATATATGTGTGTGTATATTTGGATGTATACGTATGTATGCGTGTACGTGTACGTATGCGTGTGACTGTTCCTCCCTTTCTCTCTCTCGCTGTCTCTCTCTATACATATATACATGAATATATATATGTACATATTTGGTTGTGTACGTGTTCACGCTTCCTGCATGTATGTGTAGACGTGTATGGAGTATTTGCATTCGTTTATCCGTGGATATGTGGTGCGGTGTGGTGAGGGGGAAGTGAGTGCCTCCTCTACATGCGTGAGGAGCCAAACATTTGTGTGCGCGCGTGTGTATCATATGTCTCTGTACACAACTTTGCGCAGCAGAATACGTCCCTGAAGGATCTGGTGCAGGTAGATTTCTGTCTGTGTAGAAGAGAGTGAGTAGAACTTTTATAGGGCGGTGTGAAGACATCTGGGCGGCTGTCGGCCATGTTGCTGCTGCCATTCCTGCTGGTGCTGCCACTGCTGCTGATGCTGCCAGTACTGCTGGTGCTGGCAGTACTGCTGGTGCTGCCATTAGTGCTGGCGCTGCCACTGCTGCTGGTGCTGCCGCGGTGCGGCTGCTGTTGCTGCTGCTGTTGCAGGACGGCGGCAGCAAGGGTCTTGTCCGAAGAGGCGCAGCAAGCACATGCACTTTCCCCAGTCGAAGCGCTGCACCAGCAGGAGACGGCGAGACGAAATGCTGCGGCTGCGGCGACGGCAGCAGCTGAAAATGTACGAAGGCGCGGACTCGTAACGGGGCGGACCGTCTGTGTGACTTACTTCCTTTCCATATCTATAAATGCTTGTCTCTCTGTCACCCACTGTCCTCATATATATATATATACATACGTATATATATATATATATATATATGTACACATACATATACACACACATTACATTACAAATATATATACATACACATGTATGTATATATGTACACATACATACTCTCATACATTATATATGTACATATACATATATATATATGTATATATGCATGTGAGTACATACACATATGAAGAAATGCATATACCTGCCCTTGGCAGTAGTGCAGTGTAGGCGTAAAGACTCTCCGAGACCGCATGTGTCTTCGTGGGTTTGTGTGTGGAAACGGATGTTCGTTGTTCGCTAAAATTGATGCTTTGCTCGTCCACAGATTTAGTATATATATATATATATATATATTTGTATTATCCCACGTACACCGATAGGCACATATATATGTGTATATATATATATATATATATAAAGACAGACCGAGTGGGGCACCGCTATCGTCTTCGTGTGCACGCCTCGCGTAGCAGCAGGCGTGGCCAGGGAAATGTGCGGGAGTGCGTTCAAGTCGCTGGTGCGCGCAGAGGGAAGTCAGTCATGAGAGGAGCGTCCGTCTGCTTGCGTCAACGAAGTTGAAGCATGGCCCTTCTCCCTCACACACGGCTCTCTGTCGATGATAATACTAGCATCGAGACATGCACATGCATACATTTTTGTCGTGTGTATATATATATGTGTGTCTGGAAGCGTGTATATGCATGTGTAGCTTTACGCGCGTGAACAGATATATAATGAAGTACATATAAATTGATACGTATATGTGTATGGGGGTCTATATTAGAGGATTTACGCATACACTGTTGCACACATTTGTATACATAGATAAGTGTATGGGCGTACTTCTTGTTGCAAGCGTCTGTCTTTACACGGGCGGTTGAGTTTGGCTGAATGTATGAAGCTGCATGCGACATGCCTGAGGATGCAACGCTGCGATGCAAGAAGCCGTTTCTGTGGGGAAAGTGAAGAGTGCTCCTGCCCTTCCTGCTGCTGAGCGGTGCTGCTGCTCCCCTGCTGCCGTAGACGGCTGGTGTCCAGCTCCTTCGGTCCTGCTGCGCAGTTGCACCTGTGGCTGTCCTCTATTTTCGGTCGCGTGCGGCTCGGCGGCTCCTTGCCTGCCACCACTGCTCTGCTGCTGCTGGGTGCTGCCACTTGCTTCTGCTGCTGCTGGATGCTGCTGCTTGCTTCTGCTGCTGCTGCGGTGGTGCTGCTTGCTCCTGGTGCAACTGGGTGCTGCTGCTACGGTGCCGTTGGTTGCTGCTGCTACTGCTACGGCGCGGCTGGTTGCTGCTGCTAAGGTGCCGTTGGTTGCTGCTGCTACTGCTACGGCGCGGCTGGTTGCTGCTGCTACGGTGCCGCTGGTTGCTGCTGCTACGGTGCTGCTTGTTGCTGCAGCTGGTCCACTTAGTTTTGGACTATTTCATGCGGGAGTTGTTGAATGAAGAGCACCCGGTTCGTCGAGGAACGCTCCAGGCGCGGCTCCTGTACGTTAGCCGTGACTACGCTTCCCACATAAACGTCTCGGCCCTACATGAGCAGGTGCGGCTCATTCCCGTGAATGATACATATATAAATACATAATTATATAAGTGCATATATATATATATATGTTTGCGGTGACGTTTATCTTTATAACTCAGTATAATCAGCCCTGTAGAAGTCGTCGCTCGCCCATACGTATATATAGATAATGTGTGCACAGGTGTGTATATATATAATCGGGCTGTCTCTGTCTCATTCCTTTCGTGTACACGTATACGTGTGTATGGAAGTATGCACGGATATATGTACGTATGTGTATGTATATGCGTGTGTCTATAGATCTATGTATGCACGTATACATTTATGTATATATTTATATACGTGTGTGTGTGAAAATATACGTACAGCTGTTGAAATGCTCTCTGTGGCTGCAGTAGACAGAGGCATTACGTTTTGTGTGGTCGTTTGGGAATTTTACCTGCCAGGTGCGTGGCAAGTGATTCTTCGTGTAGTGCACTAAGGCGTCTTTTCTATTTGTTGATCTTCTTCCCTTCGGTCGTAAGTACACATATAAACAATCGTATATATCTACTTACCCACCTCCTTATACATATGCATATAGACCTACGTGTGCACAAAGAAATTTTTCAGGGTGCACACTCTCACGTTGCATTCCATGTGGCCAGCTGAAAGTCAGCCATCTACACATATACATATATATATACGTGTGTGGGTTGGTAGGAGAGACAGGTAAAGAGATAGGGAGTTAGACACGTATAGAGAGATAAGCAGACAATATATAGGCACATATATATATATATATATACGTCTTCTTGTTTACGCTCAGCGTGTATCCCTCTCCATGTATATATGTATATATGTGTATATACGTATAGGGTGGTAGGAGAGAGATGCAGGGGGAGGTAGAGAGGTAGATACGTGTAATGAGGTACGCAGACAGTATACTCGCACTCATTTACATACATCTTGTTATATACGCTCAGTGTCTTTCTCTGTCTATCCGTCTGTATACGTATTCAATACTACTGTATTGGTGGTGTGGATGTTAGAGGGTTCGAGTCCTGGTGTGGGTGCGTGCATGCGGCACGGGCAGCTCTTTGCTCCGGCCGAGGCGCAGTTGTTTGTGCCACGCGGCTGCCGTCGCTTTCACCTCATGCAGAAAAGGCGTCATTGGACACATCCGTGTGAGAAGTTGGCGCACTTCATACGTCTCTCTGTCCCTCGCCTTCAGTCGACTATGTACGTAGCCAGGGTCTGCGTGTGTACATGTTATGTGCGGGTGCTGCACATGAGACTTCGTACGTGAAGGTGTGTGTGTATGCGCGGGGGTCCATAGCATGCGCGTGTGTGTATGGGCAGTGCACTGACTCCTTGGCTTTTCGTCCGTGCAAAAATTGTCGCTGCTGTACTGGAGCCGTGCAGTAGTTCATGTCCTAGAAAGTTCATATATATAGATATAGATGGATACGTGTGCCAGAGAAGTTGGTGCAGCTGTGGAAGGAAAATGTGTGCACGCAGCTGAGC
This sequence comes from Sarcocystis neurona, assembly GCA_000727475.1. Classification (NCBI taxonomy): domain Eukaryota; phylum Apicomplexa; class Conoidasida; order Eucoccidiorida; family Sarcocystidae; genus Sarcocystis; species Sarcocystis neurona. The sequence continues at coordinate 544,117 of KL647325.1, forward strand.
GACATCCTCTGCCCGGAGGTGGAGCAGTTTCTCGCCGTGACGTACCAAGTGCAGCAGCACTACCACTTCCTCCACAACGACCGCGTGGAGCCCGAGGTCGCGACAGGCGCTGCCGCGGCTGCACGCGCCGCCGCACAAGCGCAACAGGCGGCAGCGGCGCAGCACCAGCAGCAGGAGGAGTCCTCTGCAGCTGCAGGCCAGAACGGCAGCAGTAGCATGCACGAGCAAGAAGACAATTTCTCCGCTCCTCCTGTTCTTGCAGCATAGGTGAGGTGGCGTCAGCTTGCGTGGAACCCACGTAGTTGCGAAGAAAAGAGGACGCTGGAGGGGGCACCACGACTCGCCGACAGCAGCAGGCAGGGCTACCGTCGAACAGCTGGGAGTCTCCTCAGTGCGCCAGCAGCAGCAGCCGCAGCCACGCCGGCAGACTCTTAGACGCAGTGTGAGGCGTCAGCGGCAGGCCAACGGCAGCAGCAGCCGGGCAGCGTTCTTTTCTAGCAGCAGCAACAGCAGGAACAGCGGCACCGCAGCGGCAACACGCGGGTGCAGCAGCACCAGGAAGAATGCATTCGCTTCCGTGTTCTTAGAAATGGAGGGAATTTCACTGCCGAGCAGCTGATCTTGTCTCGTTTGGCGTGCCAACACGCTGCCACTCTGCTGCGCGGTACACCGGTAGTCTGCTCCACGTACATATATGTGCTCCCCTCTCTCTCTCTCTATATATATATATGAGGATTTATACAAATATACATATATATATATATATATATATATCATACTTGAGGGTATGTTCCTCTGCGGAACTGTGCTGCGTGTAGACTTCTTTCATCTACGGTTGTTGTATGTGTGCGCACATGCAGGCAGCGTGACCGTGGCGTGCTGCTTCTGTGTGCGATCCAGACGCATGCAGCCACATCCTCTCGCGTCTCTCCCTCTGCACTGTCGAGCTCCTCAGGCATCCTCTCTCACTTGGCAGCCTGTCTTCGCTGCTGCGAGCCGTGCGCTCGTGTGTAGAGGTGTTTGCTGATGTCCAACAGCAGAGGCATTGTTGACTACGCACAGTACGTGTGTATGCGTATATATATATATATATGTAAATGGTAAATCCGTTGTTCGTCAAGTACATGCGAATGTGTACGGATTTTGTCAACGTACGAACAAACGCAGCAGCGGACATTGTCTCTCTGCTGATCCTTGCGCGTATGCGCCGTGCGTTTCCATTTAGGATATGACGAGTCAGAAATGCGCTGGTATGGACATCATCCATCAATATATATTATATGTGAATATATATATATATATACAAATGGATGTACGAGTCTGTGTGCCCGTCTGCAACACATATCACTATTCTATGTAATTGCATGTGTATATGTGTAGACGCAGTGCAAGCAGGAGTTGTGCACTTTTTCTTGACACGCTGGAGGAGCAGGAATGTTTTCCCTAGCAGCGTTGTTCCGCAGTTGTTGCATCTTTGGCAGCTATGCGTCTAAGTCTGCGTAGTGCTTTGGGAAAAAGCGGCGTCAGATAAACCGACGCTGCAAATCAGCCTGCAGGAGCTCTTCACGTACACGCTTACGCTCACACCTCCCGTGGGTAGCGCGTTTCATCTCCTCTTCAACAGGGGAAGCAAAAGCGATGTGCTGACGGCGCACTGTCTCAAGATTCCGTAGAGCTACAACAGAAACACAGGGTTCCTCACAATAATTGAAGCGTCCTCACGTGTCCACTAACGAAGGTTCACCAGCAGCAGCTCACGAGATTTGACTGTTTGCCAAATGGTGGGACTACGCCAAGTCATGTCGTTGCCAGTCCTTCACAGCAAAAGATGCCAGGCGGCGGTGGTTTGCGACTAAAAAGATAATGCAGTCGCTCACAAACGGCACACGCCATCTGAAAAAGCACTTGTCAAAAGGTGTAGCTCTCAGTCACTTTCCACTCGACGACGAGGTGGGCGGATATCAGACTGGCACACTGAACCTATTCTCTCTCACGGACGGCGAAACACACGACGTATCGAAGCGACACACCAGTCGCGGCATCTGTCAAAAATAGAGGAAGGGAAGGCAAAGTTCATCAACCCTTCCAAGAGAAACTTTTCTTGTCAACTCGGACGACCTCGTCTATGCATTCCGAGGCGTCACCACCTAAGAAGCACGCACTACCATCTCCTTAGCAAGAAAGGTCTGCCGCATCTCAAGAGCGCTACGCATGCATGCGGCGGGACGTGTGTGCGGCAGCAACGCATGCTCGCGGCGGCGCGCGCAGCCACACGCACGTAGCAGCGCATGAGTACAGAGTAGCGTGTCACGTTTTGAAGCCACCACGTGCGCACATATACACAGCGACGCACGTATGCTGCAGCACACAGAGTGGGCCGCAGACTACTCCTGAGGTCTATATGCACATAGGGCACGGACGCACACTGCAAATTGAAGTAGGCGGCCAAAGGTGGTGGACGGTTTGCGGAAGCGTTGTCCATGTGTTCTTGTTAATTTGCGCGCAGAGAGCTTGTGGCATTCCGCCTTCAAAAGGAAAAGCGCCGCGGAGAAAAAGATGCTACTCGAACTGCTTGGTGCTTAGACACAAGCGTGCTCATTGCTTGAGTTCGTTATTATTACCCACTCCGAACTTACCGGCCCCCTTCGGCAGATAATCCAGCTCCTCTGCACAGGCGTGCTACGGACAGTTTACGCATCACTGTACTCCTGACAGATCCTAAACGTACACAAATTGTGTAAGTACACGTTGTTGCACGGTCACACCTGACCACGCCTCACAGCAAATCACATCTCGTCGGGCGCGTCGAGACCAAGACACGAGAAGGCATACAGATGCACCAGTTGGCGGGGGTCCGGCACACAGTGGTATGCATACGCGCACTCCCCACACCCGTTCACTGCAGCTGCTGAATTCCTCGCTGCAAGCAAAGCCTTATTCTCTACATGTGCTTGCGTTTCAGATTCACATGCCACAAACACATGCAAACTGCTGCGTACAAACTGCCTTTCACTTACACTGCTTCAGTCACACTCCACAGCTGCACGCACACACTCTTGCGCACACGGCATACGCACACACGTCTGTGCAGACAGGCACACAAACAGCTGCGTCCACGAGCAGCCGGTTGCTTTAGAAGAACTCGTTTGCTCGTTCGCCGTCGTTTAGAGATGACACCGTGGCCACATATCCATATGAACGCATTTACACGTATATCCACATTTATGCGTATGTACGTACGTGTGTGTACACGTGTGGTGTACGCACTCTCCTGCGCACACAAATCCTTCTCTACCGCTTTCCTTCGTGGGCACGGCATTTAGGCAGTCTCAAGTCGTAAGAAAGTAGGTACGGGGAAGATGCTGCCAATCGTACACACACGTCTCATTCTTGCAAATTCATATTTTCTCCGCAGATAACTACACTAATCTACGAAAGATTAGTGAAGATGCAAGAAAATGCTAACAATCATACACACGTATCACTCTTTCCAAATAAATGCTCCGCAAGTGACTGTACACTTACCCACGAACGTTTGGCTGGGATGAGAGAAGCTGCTAATTCTCGTCTACACACGTATCATTCTTTCCAAAGCAATATTTCCTCCGCATATAACTATTCGCCCTCCCTTCCCGCATGCGTGCTCGTATCAGCGCCACGCCTCACGTGTTCCGTCTATCTGCCTCTCTCCTAAAACCCTCTTTCTATACGCACGAATACATACGCCGAGATGGTGAATCAATTCTACAACACCACCACCACATATATCTATCCGCATACTGCGCACATATGAATACTCATGTGCTATATACACGTCAACATACATATACGCACACGTACTTTTTAGTCTTCTCACGCACCGGTAACACCGGCTACAGCACCGTGTGACGAACTATGCGGTGTCTCGTACATGAGCGATGCTTTTCGCCCAAAATAAACCACCGGGACCCAATGCATCGCCGACGTCCTCCTCCCAACTCGTAAATCGATACATCTATCAATCACGCCTACGTGCTTGCGTCCGTATGGTGCTGTCTCTCCCACCTGTGTGTCTCTGTCTCTCTCTCTCTGTTTATCGGTAGGCCTCCTTGCCTGACGACCACTTTTACATTTGACGAAGAACATACCACCTCTATCCGTACCAAATTACTTCGACATTTTATTGTCTACTTCCACGCGTCAGATTTACATCGACGTCTAACTGAATATCTGCGTATATTTCCCGTCTTGAGGCCGTCGTCGACCGCTGTCTGTTCACGGCGTTGTCTGTCATACCAAGACACATATACGTACATATATACATACATATATGTGTATATCTGGCTGGCTCCAGGGTCCCCTGCCACGCATGCTGTGGATCACAGAAGCGACCCACACGCATGCATCCCCTGCTTCTTTTTTCCTGTTAAAATGAGTTTCTCAGATATACATGATGTCACGCGCACAAAAAATCAGCGAAGCGTTCCTCTCGGGCTATCTGTCTCTCCACGTCCATACACACGCCCATCTCTTCTGTTCCTCTGCCTCCGTCCGTCCATACAACCGGACGTAACGGACTTCCTAAAGCCAAGCGCACGTGGCTTTTCCTGTTTCTCCTCCTCCACCTACCTTCACACCCATACATCTCTACACGTCTGTGCGTACGTAATTCAACAGTACTTCCACCACTTACAGTGATTGACTCACTACCTCTCTCCCGGCGCAGAGGTGTTTGAAGAAATCTACACAGATGTTTCTGTCTGGCCCCACGTGTGGTGGTTTCCTCGAAATCTGTATACTGTATATATATATATATATGTATATACATCCATCTACACATACATACATATATACATACATACACATATACATACACACATACATATATTCATATATACATTTATATATATATACATATATGCACATACATACAGACATACATACATGTATACGCACATACATATATACATACATACACATATATATATACATATATGCACATACATACAGACATACATACATGTATACACACATACATATATACATACATACACATATATATATACATATATGCACATACATACAGACATACAAACATGTATACACACATACATATATACATACATACACATATATATATATATATATGTATACATTCATAGGTACACATATACGTACATACATTCATATATACATAAATACGTATCTACGCACATGCATATGTGCATACATACATACATACATACATACATACGTACATGCATACATACGTACATGCATACATACGTACATGCATACATACGTACATGCATACATACGTACATGCATGCATACGTACATACATACATTACATACATACCTACATGTGTACGTCTTCCGACGTCTTCCCATCTAGGTTGAGGCACACACACACACGTACATATCAATATATATGAATTTCTCTATCTAGCTGGCTACGTATTCCCTATTGACCTCCCTACAGCAATTCTGTCTCCTTTCAAGAAGCTACCCGACAATCCCTTTGATGCGCGCATGCATCACCTCCATCACGCCAGCGCCTAATCAGCAGACGTCCGCACGTAAGGACTGGCTGCTCCCACGTGAAGGTTCCCAAGTATACGCGTACACGCCGATGACACCGCTACAAATGTTTCTTCTCGTTGCAGAGAATTCTACAGGTACCGACGAGTATATATACGAATCCTCAGCTCTCCCCCTCTGTGCGACGCAGCAACGTGTGAGCACACACACATATCTCCGCCTGCGTTGAAAAAGACAACTCTCTCCGCCCACGTTCCAGAAGCACACTGCTGCAAGCACACACATACTGACGCGTGAACAGGTTCACATTCTCTCTCTGCAAAGAAGTTTACGTTGCAGATATACATATATATATATACATATATATTCATATATACATACCCACATATACATATATATATATGTACAAGTACATGTATCCTTCTCGTTGTGTAGGATTAAAAGTATGGGTGTACGCTCAATTATCTGGAGGCATAGATATCTATAAGAATACGCCTTTCCTCACTTATGGGAACCGACGCATATTATGTGTACTCACTTGTTTGCATGCACTCGAAGCTCGCACGTCTCCCCTTCTCTCTCTTCCCGCTTCCCCTTTCCCTTCTGGCACTTCTCTCCTTCTCTGTCTTTCTCTGTGCCACTTCCCCTTTTGAAACTTCTCTTCATCTCTTCTCTCTTTTTTTCTCTTTTCCTTCCCCTGCTCTTTCTCTCTCTTCTTTCCGTCGCTCTGTCTCTCGACGGAGAAGTATTTACACACACACACACAGATATACGCAAAAACGCGATCCACCCGTCCTTCCTTCCACCACCACTCGTATGTAGTACACAGGTGTGTATTTCTCTACACACATGCAGGTCCCCCTCACGAGACAGAGCGAGGGACAAATGACTCGAGCACATGCATCTCTGTGAAGGCGACGATGACGCAGCGCCTTCGCAGCAATTCCTTGCGAGGGGGGCCGGGAGACCACGCCCCTTTTGTCGCAGACCGCCATTAGAAGAAACTCGGCTCCCCACTCCTCTGCAGTTTGTCAGTACTATATGGGAATGGCCAGGAGATTCAAAAAGGCCCAGGACGTGCCCAGGGGAACCCACAAAAGCGGGGCAGAGAGCCGCGGCCACGCACACCGGGGCACACAACCAGACAGCAGCCGTGGGGAGAAACACACACACACAGACAGACCCAGAGACACAGAGGGAGACAGCTCAAAGGACAGAGAGGGGGACATACGGAGACGGCGAAGAACAGACCGAGACACGGGCGGAGACACACACGGACCACGACAGCGGGAGACACACACATACCACGACAAAGCGAGACGGGTCGAGCAGAGAGAGACACGCGGCGAAGGAGAGGGACGGACACAGAAAGAGAGACGGAGACAGACAGAGCGAGACGGAGAGAGACACAGCGAGCCTTCAGGTGCGCGCGCAGGCGTTACGCTGCTGATCCGCCGGTCGCTCTGCAAAGCAGCACCAGCGGCGCGTCGGCGCTGCGGACGCCGTTGGCAGCCACCCACGCAGACCCTAGGGACAGACTCTGGTTTTAAAAAGAGAGTCAAAGAACTCAACAACACACGGTCCACCTCCCAAAGACAACTGGGCCAATAATTCCCGAGTTTACTCATTTTTCGTCTCTACCTTCACACACGACTACGACCACTACCACTTCTACTACGACTCCTGTTGTATGGGGAGGAAGCCAGTAAAAATGGACTCTGCGCGCACTCCGTCGGAACTCTCCTAGATTATACTACGATTACTCGCATTCCTCCTCAGCCTACCCCTATAACCCTACTACCAGTACTACATGGGGAAGACAACGACAATCGAATCAACCCGTTCCCTCTTGACGCTCAGACAGAGAATTCTTCCTGCTACTACCCCGACTAATCCTGGGGAAGTCAGCACGCTGCGGACTCCCCGTTAACTCCCATATAGCGCGCTGGTGTTACTAGATGGGAAGCTCAACGATTATCGAGTCTACACGTATTCGGTCTCCATTGGGATAGCTCACTCCCACCACTACTACAAGCCTTACGACCATACTATATGGGGAAGTCATCACCAGTTCAGTCTGCGTGTGCTCCGCCTATAATACACTACTGTTATACGGCAGTATCAGGGATAATTGAGTGTATATAAATTCGGTCTTCAGTCTAGGAGAAGAAGACTATTCGTGCTACTCCTTCTACTACGATGGTCCTATATGGGGAAGTCAGCAATAACCCAGTGTGGGCGCAGTTCGTCTAACGTCTTCTGCACCCCACTCCTCTCCTATTACGTACGAATGTTGACGGTAAAAATCGAGTCTATATTGCTTCGGTCTTCACTGGCAGAGAAGAGTTCCACTACTAGTTGTATTACGACTACACTGCTATATGGGGAAGTCAGCAATAACCTAGTCTGCCGAGTCCGCCTTAACTCTCACATGTGAGTGCGCTACTACCGCTCCTACTGCTCCTCCTACTTTATAAAATGTGACAAAGTCCCGACAATTCAGTCTAGAAATTCTTCCTCTACTGTCATGGGATAGTACTCCTGCGAATTCTCACGAGATGGTGGACTGGGTTTCTACGGAGACACCTGCCGCGGCCACGAGTGTAGTCGCCCGCCTCTTCTCTGCGACTGCCTCTGCTGTTTCCTGGTACACAGCGCGCGCCGCTGCGCAGCTGCGACCTGCTATTCGGTGACGTATTCCAACGGCGTTCTCCTCATATCCACAAATATCACAGCGCAAACACAGCAAAATTCTCTCCCCCATATTCATATACACATATACATACATATACATATATATGTATATGTATGCAAGGACTGAAGCACACGAGTAGAGTGGTACTCCGCTTCCAAAGTATCACACACAGCGCCAACACACAAATATACTCCTCCCGATACACACATATACACATATGTGTAAGAACAGAAGCACAGGCGTAAAACGTTTACGTGAAGAACTTCGGGTCGAGAAAATATCACAGCGCCAACACACAAAGTGGGTTTGCTTTTCTCTTTAGTGCGCCTCACTTGAACACACACAGAGCTGCACACACACAGCACACACAAAGACAGCCGCCAGAGGCACCGGCGCCCAATTTCACTGGCGAAACTCACCACGTCACCTACGTGGGGTGGCGCACATCCCAACACACGTGTGACAAATCTTCGCACAAGTAGGCGTCCTTCAGCTATCATATTGGGGACCACATATGTACAAATATACATACATATGTGGTCGATACACAACAATATTATATATATATATATATACATGGGGTACGCATACGCACATGCGGATAAATGTGTCATCCGTTTATGCACAAGTACATATGTATATATATATATATATTATACATGTATATATACACGCGGAATTTCAGGTATATCGAGACCTTTGCACATCCGAAATCACGTACGTACGGTGGCCACCACATTCTACAGAAACATGTATAAACGAACTCCAACCTCTACACAAATACGCACGTGTGTATGAGTAGAATCGCCTTCACATGTATATATCTACATATATATATGTGTGTAAGTAGGACCCATCTACATCCACATATATACACATGTATGTAAGTAGGTTCATCTAGACACACATACGTATATATGTGGGTGGGCGGGTGTGTATATGTGCGCACCTATATCTGAGCACAAACGAAATAATTCAGAGAAGACGCGTATGGACGTGCGTACCTTCGAACCTGGAACTTTCATAAAAACATGCATACATATATTTGAGAAGAGCAGCTGCCAACATATGTATATATATATATATGGGAGACAAGAGGCCTGATGGTAGAGGCCCCCCCTCCTGTCGCCCGTTTCCCAAAGCCGCTCACAAGCCAATTCTACACGTCATTTCTACGGGACTTCAAAACACGCACATACACATCGAGTCTACGTTGGTATGCATGCACGCATGTGGATTTTTTCTTGTCACTTCTAGGTTGAACAACTTTCAAAGATCCACGCATAAGGACTTCTACTTCACAGTCGCTCAGCAACTGTCAAAGACTCATGCATAAGCAGCTCAGCCGGTTTCCCAGGTGCTGCGACCCTCGGCGAGACTTGCTTCGCCCGCACCGCACGCAGGTAGACCCCTGCAAAGCTATTGGTTACGTCCGCACCTGTCCTGCACAGAAACGACTTTCACTTCGGCTTCCTGCCTGTCTATCTTACGTCCGCACTTGTTCCCGCGCAGAAACGACCTTCCTTTTTGCTTTCTGCTTCTACGTCTCTACCTAGGCGTATACACACACTTGTGGATGTGTGGGTTTGAACAGCTATGCCCACACACTGATATAGCCAGAGATACGGGGGAGGGAGCCACAGAGACAGAGAGAAAATAGAAGAAAAATTGAAACCTCTGTAACTGAACTTCTCGGGATACCAGCAGCCAGACATGTGTACACTTGGAGCCGCAATTTTTTCATCTTTTTCTCTCTGAATCTCGCAGCGGCACATGCTGAAACCGGCTTCCACACACCGTCGCACATGTATATGTACACACGACTCCTACACGTCAGTCCCCAGGACTTGCAGAAGAACAATCTCTCCCACTCGTATACGGACTACTCCCAGAAAACTACCGTCAACGACTGGCTCTCTGCTGTTGCTGCCTGTTCCTCCTACCTTCATCGCGCAGTACACAAACGCAAGTCCACACAAACTGTCCCTCCCTCTCTCTCTCTCTGCATGTAAGTATATGTGTACACATCTGCATATATACAGATATGTGAATATATGCGTCTGGGGCTATGCTTCACCTCACCTGTCCATATATACACATTCGTAGGTATACTAGGTATACGTATTCGTTGACAAATGACAGATATGTATATGTCTGCGTGTGTGAACGGCGTACACACATATACGTGTCTGGCATATCCACGTATTTAAAACATGCATGCATATATATATATATATACTGATAGTTACACATATATATATATATATATATGTATTGCGTATATAATTGCATGCGCGTGGATATAGACGTAGATAGATTGGAATATGTGCCTGTCTGTGTTGTGGCAGCCAATGACTATGTTGCTGCCATGTCATTTTTTCTTCCTCACTGCACCGTTTCACGGCATTTCTCCCTCTCTCTGACTGAATGCTTTTTGTTGCTGCTTTCTCTCTGCAGCCAGCGGGTCCACCTCCGCAGAAACCCACAACAGCAGCAGCCGCGCTACTTCTTCTCCCGCTGTGCGGGTGGAAAGCCTTCCCTCAAGCAGCAGCTGCTGCTCCTCCTTCGGGCGGTGCTGGTGCTGTTTACCGCGTCGACGAAGAACGCACCAGAAAAGTCCTCACAGATTTCCACTTTCAGGTGTTCAGACACCCCGAATGGAGGGAGCGTCTGCTGTTGTTGCTGGTGCTCCTGGTGCTGCTGCCGCTCTTCCTGCTGCTGCGCGTTGTGTGGAGTAGGAGCCTTTTACGCATAAGTACTTCTGCAGCAGCGTGTCCTCTGCAGCAGCACCTTGAAGGCAGCAGCATCATCTCAGTGTGCCGCAGAACTGCTGTTTCCTCACAGCTATAAAGCTAGACAGAGAAACACAATTACTACACAGCAACGTGTGTGTACGAATGCACACCTATGTATGTATACATGCGGCTCTACTTATTTTTACATATGTGTATGTATACGTATTGATAGGTAGACCCACGTAGTTGTATATGCATACATGAGTGCAGGCGTTGGTATATACGTAAATATACATGGACAGGACTTGCGAAAATCTATGTATGACAAGGAGCACAGAGAGCGAAAAGTGCATACATATGTACATACGTATATATATATATATGGTAAGAGAGCGAGACACACAGAGAGAGAGAACACAAAACATCCTTCTCCTGTACTAAGGATTCCCCTACTGCAGCTCTCGCAAGTCTTTTTCCAGAAGCAGCTGCTGCGAGTGTATGCTGCTCCTCCTCTTCCTTCTTGTCCTCTGTGAGCTCTCGTCTGTCCGCTGCTGCTGCTCCTTCCTCCCGCCGCTTCCTTCCACGGCTGCTTGGTCCTCTCCCTGCGTCTGTGCTCTCACATTGCTCCCGCACCTGTCGCCCCTTGCGCTGCCGCAGCATCTCCTGCTGTCGCAGTATTTCCTGCCCCACTGCGGCTGCGCCTCCTTCCGGTGGTGCTGCTGCTCCACATTTTCTGCGGCTGTTGGGTCTCCACCTGCTGCTGCTTCACGTCCCTGCTCGTGCAGCTCCTTTTCCTCAACTTCCTCCTCTCCGGTGATTCGCTGCTCCTGCGGAATCCCCCGCATCCCTCCTGATTGCCTTCTCTATGCTGTCGTCCCTCTCCTGCGTGCAGCGAAGCGAGCCGCGGCCTTCTTGCTGCCCACCTACCTCCCTATCTTGTTGCTGGACCTCAGGCTGCTGTTGCTGCTGCTGCTCCTGCCGCTCCGCTGCATTGCCACGCCGGCGTCGCGGTTGCTGTCACCGCTGGTTCGGCTACGATTCCTGCGGACGCTGCTGCTCCTCCTGCGCTTCTGTCACCTCACGCGGCTCCTCTTGCAACTGCTGCACCTGTCCTTGTTGTTCCTGTGGCTCTTGGCCTTCCAGCGGCTGCCCCTGCTGCCTCTCCTCCTCCTCCTGCTGCCTCTCCTCCTCCTCCTGCTGCTCTTCCTCCTCCTCCTGCTGCTCTTCATCCTCCTCCTGCTGCTCTTCCTCCTCCTCCTGCTGCTCTTCATCCTCCTCCTGCTGCTCTTCCTCCTCCTCCTGCTGCTCTTCCTCCTCCTCCTGTTGCTCCTCCTCCTCCTCCTGGTCCTCCTCGTCCTCCAGCTGCTCCTCCTCTTCCTCCTGCTGTTGCTGTTCCACCGCCGGGTCAGCAAGCTGCTCATTTCCAGCCATCTGCTGACATACCTGCGCATGTCTTTCTTCCTCTCCTCCGTCTCTCCTGGGGTGCGTAGAAGCGCCAGGCCCGCTGCGGGAGCCATTTGTGGTGCCGCTGTTGCTGTATGCAGCGCCGCTGGCGCTGTTGTCGCCTCGTCGGTCGGTGGTGCCCTGCAAGTCCAGGAAGAGCAGCACAAAACGCGTGCAGCAAATCAAGACAGTACTACACCAGCAGCTGCACACCTTTCTTCGGTTTCTTCCCAAGTTGTTGAGGCCAGCTGCCTTGCTGCTTCCCCAGTGGAGCACGTGCCCGCTGCACCAAACATGGACGCCTGCTTTTCTCCAGCGCTACAGCGTCTCTCCCCACGTCGGTACACATCACCACACCCTACGTACAAGTGCGCGCGCACGCATGTGCACGCACCGACGGGCTACTGCAGCTCCACAAGGCCACCCTCACTAATGGCGCGCGCATGTGAATCCACGTGTTACGACCTCCGGACCTACTCGCACACCCGTGAGTCTTTTTGGCGTACAAAAAACTATATATATGTAGGGATGTACGCACAGATGTTGCACCTGTCTCTGTAAATGTCCAACCTTTACGAATGGAAGCCGGTACACATGTACACACCTGTGCGTGTGATGACCTGGGAAGCACCAAGTACCAACACGCACAGATGCCCACTATACACAGAGACAAAAACTTCGGAGCGGGAGAAAATGCATGCGTAGTCGACTCGTGCGGCTCAACGGCTGCCCACGTGTGTCTCTGGAGGGAAGCACATATACATTGGTGCGCAGAAAACAACATCGCTTGCAGGAAAATCGAAGTGCCGAGACGTCTATAGACAGGGTTGTGTGTTTACATAATACAGACAGACTGTCCACACGGACGTAGTACACAACGGCACATGGACACACGTACACAGGGAAGACACGCACACATGTCCATTCATATATGGAGATACGGACACGGGAAAAAAACACACACGCATGTCGATTTATTTATATATATATATAGTGGAAAGAGAAACACATACATTCAACAATGACGTTCGGCAGCCACGCGCAACAGAAGCACGGAGCATCCGGAGTAAATCGCGTGCAGTTTCTGCACAGACGCCATAACACCCCAAGGCTGTGGTGGTGTACGAAGAGACATATCTGTGTCTACTTCAAACATGCATCCATCAGCCGTACATTCAACTATATACATATATATATATATGTTTCTCCGTATGTTTATGCGTGTACGTGTGTGCATAGACATACATACAGATTACTGGCTTCAAGGGGACACGCGCGTGCTTGCACGGATGTGTGGACTTCCTTCACGTCCTCTTTCTCGTGTTTGGAGCTTGTACGGCATCTCCCCGGTACACAAAAGTGTATGGGTTCGAAGACAGCCACGTATTTCTACACGTGAACGTTGAGAGAGAGAGAGGTGCACATACGTCTAGCAACGCATGCAAATGTATGTACACACATCAGGAGCGGTAGACGTATATACAGAAGGACACACATACACGCACACGTATGCTTGAAGAAGTTGGCAAGTATGAAGATCTCCATGGCGGGAGAGCTATGAAAATTAACTTCTGCACTGAAGCAGCTGACCAAAAAACGCTCGCACAGATTATCCACGTCGACAAGTCCTTATATGCCTTACGCTTAAACTCAACACATGCACGGGAAATAATCACAGCCAAAGGTGAACACATGGAGGGAACCATATAAATCTAGAGGATAGAGACGGAGACAACACAGAGACACACACGGAAACAAAGCGAGACAGAACCTGAGACGGAAACCGACCGAGACAGAAGCTGAGCGAGATACACACGCTCGGCTGCAAAGCGTCTTTGAGTGGCGCCAATGTTGTGAATCCACGAAGGGGACCGATGCAGAGACACACGCACAAACATGCAAATGCATGAACGATTTGAACATGCGTCTACACACGCACATCCACGAGACGGTGCCATCTTGAGTGCCACACATGTCCCTACATTCATATACATATATACATGTGTATATATATATATTACCTAAGGACGGAAGTCGTCTGAAATCTTTAGACATGCATATATATATATATATAAGAAGTGGGGTCGTCCTAAATGCTTTACATATGTGTATACGTATCTGTGTACGCACATAAAGAGGTACACACGTGGTTGAAAGATGTGTGTATGTATACAGACATAAATATTTGTTTATATTTATACGCCCAGAGTGGTCGTGCAGTACGAGGGAACGACACAGCGAGTCACGAGAATACGCCCCAGCAGCACAAAAGCCGCCCCAACGGGAGTAGAGACAGCGGATACAGCCACAGCAGACTGAAAGGAGCAGCTGCAGCACGCAGAGAGCAGCAGCAGTTCCCCTGACAGCAGCAGCACCGCTGGTGCCAAAAGCAGCAGCCATCTCGTGGGAGCAGCAGCAGGGAAACGCGTCGGAGGCATTGTTTTTCTGCGCGGTCGGCGCTGTAGACACGTACCCTCCGAGACGAGAGAGCGTTTCTTCTGGCGGCTCTCCGTTCCGCAGCAAGAGCAGCCACAGCGCAGCGGCAGCAGGCCCGCATAAATTCTGGGATTTTCTCGATAGTCAGCCGATTTCGTTCAACAATGCACAGCATTGCTTGACGTGTTGTCGATCCGGATTGCTCCGCTGCCTCCGGTCTGCTTTCGTCCGTTGCCGTCCGCTGACGGTCTTGCTGTCCTTCTCTCCCAGGCCCCCCACCTTGCTGCAGTTGCCTTTCCCAGCCGTCATCCCCTGCCGCTGCAGCTGCTTCGGCAGCTGCAATTGCTCGCGCCACTGCAGCTGCTTCTGCCGCTGCAACTGCTGTCGCCGCTGCATCTGCACCTGCCGCTACAACTTCTTCTGCCGCTGCACCTGCTCCTGCCGCCGCAAGTGCTCTCGCCACTGCAGCTGCCTCTGCCGCTGCAACTGCTGTCGCCGCTGCATCTTCCCCTGCCACTACAACGTCTTCTGCCTCTGCACCTGCTTCGGCCGCTGCAAATGCTCTCGCCACTGCAGCTGCTTCTGCCGCTGCAACGGCTTCTGCCGCTGCAGCTGCTTCTGCCGCTGCAGCCGCTTCTGCCACTGCAGCCGCTTCTGCCACTGCAGCCGCTTCTGCCACTGCAGCCGCTTCTGCCACTGCAGCCGCTTCTGCCGCTGTAGTCCCTTCTGCCGCTGTAGTCCCTTCTGCCGCTGCAGTCGCTTCTGCCGCTGTATCTATCCCTGCCGCAGCAAGTTCTGCCGCTGCACCGGCTCCTGCCACTGGAGCAGCCCCCGCTGCTGCAGGTGTTCCTGCTGGCGCTGGTGTTCGCGCTGCTACTGCGGCTCCTGCCTCTGTTGCTGAAGCTGCGGTTTCTGCCACTGCTGCAGCTGTAGCTGCTCCTGTGCTTCCTGCAGCGCCTTCGACAGCTGCGGTTGTGGCGGTTCCGCCTGGCGCTACCCTATCTACTTCGTCAGGTCTCGCTGCTCCCTCGTCTCCTGTGCTACCGAATGCCTGCCCTGCACCTGTTGCCGCTGGATCTGCTGCTGCTGTTGTCGAAGCCGTGTCTGCTGCACGTCGATCAAGCAAAAGACGTGCCTTCTTGCGAGGAGGCTCAGCGGCAGCGCCGTCGTCGTGAGAAGTTCGTCGTTTCATCGCTCCTCCTGCATCTCTTTGTCTGTCGTCTCCTGCTGGTTCTCCCCCTCCTCCTGCTGCTTCCGCTGCTGTTCCTTCTCCTCCTGCTGCTTCCGCTGCAGCTGTTCCTCCTGCCGCTGCTCCTGCCGCTGCTCCTCCTTCTGCTGCTGCTCCCCCTGCTGCTGCCCCTCCTGCTGCTGCTCCTCCTGCTGCTGCTCCTCCTGCTGGTGCTTCTTCACCTTCTCTGCTTGCAGGGGGCGCTGTCGGTGCCTGCGTGGACGTTGCGTCCAGGATTTCTCTTTTAGGCGGCGCGAATCCCATATCTACTGCCGTGGCTGCTGCCGTGGCTGCTCTGGCTCCAGCTGCTGCCGCTGCCACCAGCGCCGCAGTTGCCGCCCCTGTGGTGCCTGTTGTTGCCGCGATTGCTGTTGCTGCGGCCGCCGTCGCTGCTGCTGCTGCTGCTCTGGCCGCGGCTGCCGCTGTTGCATCCGTTGTTGCTGTGGCTGCGGCTGCTGCAACTGCTGTTGCTGCCGCTGCTGCTGTTGCTGCCGCCGTCGCTGCTGCCGTCGCTGCTGCTGCTGTCGCGTCCGCTGCTGCCGGGTCGAGCACGCACCTCTCACCGACGCCGCAGCAGCCATTCACAGCCGCGCTACTGCAGCTTTCCTCCCCTGTCTCGTGGTCGAACGGCGCGAAGAAAGCAGCTAGCGAAACGCCGAAATACTGCGAAAGCTTCTCGATAAGTCTGTCCCTGTCTATGCACTTCACGAAGAGATGCTGGTCGTATGAGGCGCTAGCGGCAAAAAACAGAGCAGCCTCTGCCGTCCATGTCGCTGCTCCTGCAGCAGGGGCTCGCTGCCTTCCGGCTTCAACGCAGCTGCTGCAGCGGGTGGGCAGTGCAGCCGAATCTTCGTGTCTTCCTCCGCCCGCTCCACGCACGTCAGCGGCTTCTGCTGTGGGTGCTCTTCCGGTATTCCCAGCTGCTGCTTCTGCTGCGCCTTCCTGTGGAGCAGCTGCTGTTGTCGCGTTCGAACCTCCTCGTCTGGCTCCTGTGTTGGGCAGTGCTGTTTCTGTGTCGGAGTCTGCTGAAGCTGCAACTGCTGCTGCTCGTTCCTCGCTCCCTGCGACGGGTTCATGTCGCGTCGCTGCCGAGAAGGCGTTGCTGCCAACACCCATGAATCCGCATGCAGTCTGGACCGCAGCCGCTGCATGCGACAGCAGTGCGTCTGGGGAAAGGTAAAAGTGTCCAGCAAGCAGAGTAGTGCAGCCTCCCTCGGTCACCGCAGCAGGAGACGCGTGTGCCGCAGCAGCAGCCGCAACAGCAGCTGTGAAGCCAGGTGGAGCCAGGATCGCAGGAACAGCAGCAAGAGTCAAAGCAGCGCGGGCAGGATCCGTCGGGACAGCAGCAGCAGCAGCTGCTAGACCAGACCGGTGGTCAGCTGCAGCAGCACAGGAAAAACGTAGCACAACAATATGCACAGGATCACCTACTTGAGCAGTGGCCCCACGGGCGCCCGCGGCAGAAGAAGCAGAAGCAGATGCAGCAGCTAAAGAACGAACAGCAGCAGGCGCACCGTCAAGTTAGCGCACGCAGAAGCAGCACCGCAGCGTCACTACCAGCACGTGCAGCACTTCTTAGACGAAGTGGAAGAGCAGCAGAAGACGCCGAAGCAACTCGCGTGGCAGGGGGACCCCACACCGCAGCAGGGCGGAAAACGAGGCACAATACCACACAAATACGCAGCAGCGAGATGACCTGCAGCAACAGGAGCACCTCGGGCAGCACCAGGGATGGAATCACGTGCACCAGCAGCACGACTTCCCTCCGCAGCACGCAGAACAGCAGTAACACGAGAACCTGCAGAGGCAGCGCTACCAGCAGCAGCAATCACAGCAGCAGCAGTAGCAGCAGCAGCAGCACTCACAGCAGCGGCGGTAACAGCAGCAGCACCAGCAGCACCTCCGGCAGCGGCGAGAACGGCACAGGAGCAGCCGCAGGACTAGTCCCTTCGCAGCACTCTCAACAGCGGTACGAGACGCACCAGCAGACGCAGCGCTACTAGCGGTAGTCACAGTGGCAGCAACACTATCAGCAGCAGCAGTGGCACAAACAGCAACAGCAGCAGCTGCACCGTGGAGGGGAGCAGCACGTGTCCACGGATCAGGAGAGTGGGTAAGCTTGGGACGGTGGCGAAAGAACAGCGCGGGCAGGAGACGCAGGAACTGTAGCAGCAACGGGACAGAGAATAGGCGACCCTAAAGCAGCATTAACCAGGTCGTCGCACAGCGGCGGGATAAGCGCTTGTCTGCATCACAGACAAACCCGGAGAGAGTCGAGGCAGTCCCTTAAGAGCGGTCACACATACCTTGGGTCGCATGCTGAGGCGCATGGGCGGCGTCTTGTCGATCTGCCTGCTGCATCTGCAGCTCCTGTTGTTGCCGCACGAACTCTTGATGCTGGCGCTGCAACCAGGCGTAATAGCGATAGTGCTGTTCGCGCACATAGTGCTGCTGCCAGTGGGTGTAAAGCCACTGCCGCGGCTGACGATGCTGTCCTCCCTGCTGGTGCTCGCGAAAGATTGTCTGTGGGAGCTGCTGGCGAGTCTGTCTGTGGCGCTGCTGCTGCCGGGCCTGCGGAGATCCATGCCGTCGCTGCTGCCCGTGCTGCGTCTCGTGCCGCTGCGTGCGTCGCTGTTGATGCTGACTCAGACGAATCTGCTGCAGCAGATCCTGCAGCTGGTCGTCGTCTTCGTCGTCAAATCCTTCGCGAACGTGCTGTTCCTGCAGCATCTGGAGGTTGCGGTGGCGCCGCAGCAGTCGCGCGTGCTGCTGCAGCTGTCGCTGCCTTCGGGCGTGTGTCTGGTGCTCTGTCCGCCACCCGTCCTGCTGGTGCTGTCGCTGCTGGTGACGGTGCGCGCGTCGCTCCTGCTGCTGAGCCGCCCGCGCCTGCTGCTGCAGCTGTTGCTGTCGCTGGTAAAGCTCCTGCTGCTCTTGGGAGTAGTGCTGCTGCTGCAGCCAAACCTGGTGCTCCATCTGCCGCAGCTGCTGCAGCAGCAGCTCCACCTTCCGCGGGGCCGTCGTCTCCGGCAAAATCTTGCAGCACGAGTGGCATGCCGGAGGAAACACGACAGGCAGAAGTCCGCGGGGCCTGCTCAGTCAACGCACACACCCGCAAACTAACTCCAGCACTTCTTCTCCCCTCTTGCTGCAGCATCCTGCTCCGGCTCCTGCACCCTGCTGCGGGTGCTGCGTCCCGCAGCTGTCGGTATTGCATCGCCCGCTGCCGCTGCTGCCTCACCTCTACGCACTGTCCTCTCTGTGACCCGGTCTGCTGCTGGTGTTCTGGCTCCTGCTGTGGCTGCTCATGTGGCTGCTGCATTTTCGACACTGACTGCCGCAGCAGACTCTTGCTACCGTCTTGGTGGCTTGTCGCCGTGTCGCAGCGACATCGGCCGTTGCTGTCCTTGTGTGTCGCTGCTGCCGCTTCTGTCCCCCTGCATCTCCGCTGGCTTTATTAATGCTGCTCCACTGCAATTTCCTACCCGCGCATGCGTCTCAACATGTAACCCACACACACTAATCTATATATCTACGAGGGCACGCACACGTGAACCGATGTATACACATGTATGTGTATCTACGCGAGAGTGTACACAGGAATACACAGGACAACAGTCAGGACGTCCGTGAAGTAGCATGGATGTACGCTCTTGAGGAGAATATATATATAAAGGGAAAGAGAGAGGGACGTCTACTCTCATATATGCAGATATATATATATATATATATATATATATATGTGTATATATACACTTTCCTTTTCTTGATATACATATACATGTATACGGAAACGTTGATGTACAAGTGTGTATGCATGGACCAGGACGGGCACTCGTGCTTCACAGATCTACTGCATGAAAAATACAGCCTGTCTCGTCGTTCTTCTGTACGAGTAGTATGTTCATGCGGGTACAAATGCATGTACGTACAACGGTTCACTCATGCATCCTGCCTCTCCATATATAAATGGATGCACATATATATATACATATATATACGCGTCGGTGGCCTGCTGACAGACGCGTACATTTTCTGCGCCGTAGTCTCTGCCTGTCATATGCTTGTTGTACATATACGCGTGTGCGCACACGTGTGTATACCTGCAACTCGGAATCCCGACACAAACACGTGTCAATTTCGCACGCAGGAGCGTCCGGTGTGGGGTGCTACATGAAGCCCATGGCCCTTCTACAGCGACGGGTCCCTCCCGCGGCAAGTGTCACATCTCCTGCATGCATGGTCTAACTATCATGGTGCGTGCGCGGAGCAGCCGTGCAGAGTACGGCGACGTCTGGCGAGTGTGGCGGGCTTCTCAGACACTTCACTCATACACCAACCAACTTTCGCCTGCTGCTGCACGCATGCGGTGACTGCACACATTCGGTCGCCGGCACGGATGACGAGACATGCGTCTAAGGAAAAAAAAAACGCACGCGTGTAGAGGGGGCGCGCGCGTCTGCTTGCGTGCCTAGGGACTGCATGCACGCACGTTCTACGCATGCACACGCGCCTACAGAGGGAGCGCACATGCACACGTGCGTGTCCCCACGGACACCCGTCAGTCCCCGGGCCTCCTCCGCATGTCCACGGCTGTGTCTCTACCCCTGCCCCGTGCCCATAGAAGCACATGCATATAAAGGCACTTTTGACGTACACGAGCACTGCCGTACACGCATGCACTGACTTCCGTGAAGTGCGCATGCGTCGAAGGCCCTGAGGAATGCACTTACAAATAGACAAGTTTCTGCATGTCTCCGAAGCACAGCCCCTCCTTTCGTGGAGAGGACTCGAGCAACACCAGCAGCATCAGCGCCAGCGTCGGCTCGTCTCGAGCTGCACACACACCCACAAAGCACATGCAGTCAAGAGAGGAGAACTGCACGCAAGCAAGCTCCTGCTCGTACACGAGAGACGATCTGCACCTGTCTGCTGCTCCAGGCTCCTGCGTGCAGACAAATTCTGCTCAAGAAGCTCTTCCTCTTCTGTCGCCACAGACTGTGCAGCAGCAGTCCGGCACTTCCACAGAGAAAGCGCAACAGCGCACAGGCAGCACGCGGCCACGTGCAGCCCTTTAGCACTGCAAATACGAGGAGCAGCGCATGCACTCACACGTGTGTCTCCTCAAACGTATACGTGTAGCATGCCGTCGTACATATGTCTACAAAAAATATATTTATAGCATGAGGCCACCTGCGTGTCTTCAGAAGCTCTTTCCAGGCGGCAGCGCCCGTTCGCGACGACGTTGCACGTGGATCTCTCCACGACGCAGGTGTACATCGAAGCAGCCGCGTGGGCGCACACACACCAACGCGTGTTCACACACATATATCTATATATATAGTTACACACATACGTATATATAGGTAGTTACACATATATCTATATATACCTTCATCTGCTTCCCTCTACCCTTGTGGCCACAGAGAGGCAGAGAGACAGAGAGCGGAGAATATTCGTATACGTGCTTCTACGTACGGATGAGACACATACACAGAGTGAGAAGCTGGTTCAAAAGTGAGCTGCCTGCAGCCCCTGCCAAGCGGGAGGCCTACCAAGAAGAACATGCTTCGACTTGTACTTCTCCAGTCCACAGGTGCAGTGCATTGGATCTCTCCCGCAGGTAACGCAGCAGTTGCAGTTTTGCTGCTGCTGTTGTTGCGGCTGTCGGCTGTGGCTCTCCCGCGTGACCGACGCCTCTGGTGGAGCACTACCACCAGCAGTTCCTGACGTTGGTGGAGCCGCAGTATTCGGAAGCTGCCTTCCTGCGAGTTCTCCCCGTCCGTCTTCCACACCACTACGATGCTGCGCTTGCTGTCCGTGATGCGTCTGCTGCTCCATTGCTTGCTCCGGCTGCTGTTGGTACAGCACTTCCTGCCGCGGCCCTAGTTGCTGCAGCCGCTGCAATTGGTGGCCCTCCTCCTGCTGCTCTTGCACTTGCCGCGGCTGCTGCTCTAGCTGCGGCGCTGGCGGCTCTGTTTCCTGCTCCAGCTGCCGCTCTTGCTGCTCCGCTCGCTGCTCCGCTTGCTGCTCCGCTTGCTGCTGGTCCTGCTGCTGCGGCGCCTGTTGCGGCTCTTCTACCCGCAGCGCTTGCTGCTCTGGTTCCTGCTCCAGTTGCTGCTCTTGTTGCTCCGCTTGCTCCTCTGGCGGCTGCTGCTGCAGCTCTTGTTGCGTCTGTTGCGGTAGTTGCTGCGCTTGCTGTTCGGGTTGCTGGCGCTGCGGCAGCAGGAGCTGCGCTTGGTGGGTCTCCTCAAGCTGCTGCTGAACGAGTTCCGGCTGCTGTTCTAGCTGTTGCGCTCGCTGCTCCGGTTGCTGCTGCTGCTGCATCACTGGGTGCACCCGCTGCTGTACGTGCTGCGCCTGTCTCAATGGCTGCTGCTGCTGCTGCACCCTCTGTGCCTGCAGCTGCTGCTGGGAGAGGTGCTGGCACTGCAGCACTAGCTGCTGTTGCAGTTGGATCAGCTGTTGCTGCGATTCGTGTTGCTGCCGCACTTGCGGCAACTGCAGCACACATGGCGAGTGTTGCAGTAGCTGCTGTGGCTGGTGCAGTGCAGGCTGCAGCTGCGCTGGTGGCTGCTGCTGTTGCAGCTGTTGCTGGGGTTCCACCGTATGCCGTTGCAGGTGCTGGTAATGTTGCTGCAGCTGTTGCTGCGCCAGTTGCTGCGGCTGTAGTTGCTGCCGTCCCTGCAGTTGTTGCTCCTCCTGCAGCACCTGTTGTTGCGACTCCTGCTCATGCTGTGCCGGCTGCCCTTGTTGTGGCTGCTCTTGTTGTGGTCGCTGCTGCTGTTGCTGCTGCTGGTACTGCAGCACTTGCTCCCGCGCTCCTTGCTGCTGCAGGACGTGGCGCTGCTGCGGGTTCTGCTGCTGCTGCTGCACTTGATATTGCTCAGCAAGGCGCATTTGGTAATACTGCCACTGCTGCTGCACCGCCACCAGCTGTTGCTGCTGCAGCTGCAGTTGCTGTCGCTGCTGCTCCGCCACCAGCTGCTGTTGGCCCAGCAGCTGCTGCTGCAGTTGCTGTCGCTGCTGCTCCGCCACCAGCTGCTGTTGGGCCAGCAGCTGTTGTTGCAGTAGCTGTTGCTGCAGTAGCTGTCGCTGCTGCTGCTGGTCCAGCTGCTGTGGGCCCAGCAGCTGTTGGTGCAGTTGCTGTCGCTGCTGCTGCTCCCGCCGCTGCTGCTGTTGACCCAGCAGCTGCTGCTGCAGGTGTTGTCGCTGAAGCTGCAGTTGCTGCTGCTGCGCGAGCGCTCCTTGAGGGCCTCCTGCTGAGGTAGTAGTTGCTGTTGGGTCTTCTTGGTTTCTGCGGTTCGACGAGCGGTGGCAGCTGCAACTGCAGCAAGGAAACGGCCTCCGCCCGCTGGCGCTGTTCAAGTTGCTGCCGCTGCTGCTGATGTACCTTCCCTCAGCCGGAGGATAGACAATGTTGCACAAAGCCAGCAGCAGATATGGGTGTCGTACGTAGCGGATACCCTCCGCAACAACGGCTCGCGCAGCTTCGA
The DNA here is from genome assembly GCA_000727475.1 of Sarcocystis neurona. Classification (NCBI taxonomy): domain Eukaryota; phylum Apicomplexa; class Conoidasida; order Eucoccidiorida; family Sarcocystidae; genus Sarcocystis; species Sarcocystis neurona. The sequence goes on from KL647325.1 coordinate 567,667, forward strand.
CTGTAGCGACGCTACAGCAGTCGCACGCCACCGGTGCTGCTTCTCGTCTTTCCGTGCCAGCATTTCCTTCTGCTGCTGCGATATTCCTGCGTGCTATGGCAGTGTCTCTCACCTCAATTGCAGTGTGCTGCGCCGCGCCTTGTGCCACCTGCTGCTGTTGTTCTGTGCGCTGCTCCTCCTGCTGCTGGGGTAACCGCTCGGGAGGTTGCTGCTGCTGATGCTCCTCTACCACCTCTTCGACTCGCTGCGGGTGCTCCAGTTCCTCCTCCTCCTGCTGCTGCTGTTCACGGTGATGCTGCTGGTGCTGTTGTGGCTGGTCGGGCCCTTGCAGATGCTGCCGCTGTTGCTGCTCCACTGCCTCAACACGAGGCGCGAGCTGCTCCGTGTGTTGCTGCTGTGCTGCTTCGACGGCAGCGACCCCGAGGATGTTGTTGCTGCCACTGCTCCCCCCCCCACGGCTACTGCTACTGCTGTTGGGACCCAAAGCGGTGCTGCTGCCTGTGCCGTCCTGCAGTGCGCGGGCTGCTGCTGCTGCTGCCGTTGCTGCTGCACTTGCTATGCTCAGGGGCATGGTGCTATAAGAGGTGCCTCGACGACGGCGACGCGCCTGCACCGGCAGCAGCTGCAGCAGATCCCACGGTTGGGGGAAGGCAAAGGCGAGCTGAGCAACTGCAGCAACAGCAGCGCCCCATCGCAACAAGCCCAGCAGCACGCAATCAAGGACAGTCGTGCCAGCAGCAGCAGCAGCAAAGGACGCGCACCCACTCCGGGGTCAGCTGCAGGCGCAGCGCAGCACGACAGCAACGAACGAATAGGAGGCGTAGCACTGGTACAGAATGGCAGTTCAGCGGCAAAAGAAATGCAGCACAGCAACACTTTCGCAACAGCAGCACCAAGTACCAGTAATACACCACCAGCAGCAGGCCGCCAGCGACAGCATACGCAGCAGCGGCAACCAGCTGCGTGCGGGGCGAGTGGCAGCAATGAACCACCCGCAGCAGCACCAGCCGCATCAATCAACCACCTCCAGCCGCAGCAGCAGAAATCAAGCGGCTACACTCACAGCAGCAGCACCGTCAGCACACTGCAGCATCAGCGCTAGCAACAACCAAGTAGCTACGCTAAGAGCAACGACGCAACTGCAGCATGAGCAGCAGCAAACCACAGCAAGATCAGCGGCAGCTGAAAGCCATAGGACTACCAGAAGCTCTCCTCACTCAGCTACTGTAGCAACAGCAGCGACAGCGGCAGTCATCCACCGACTGCACCACAGCAGCAACAGCAGAAGAGAGACAACAGCAACAGAAGGGACACAGCAGCTTAGCAGCAGCACTGGCGGTAACACGATGGCAACACCACGCGAACAACAGCCGCAGTCCATCGCTGCAGCAGCACCCTTGGCGCCGCAGCAGCAATCGTAGCAGCACCCACCTACACGGAAGAGCAGCAGCAACGGCAAACAGCAACAGCAGCGCACAGTCCAAAGCACCAGCGGGGGAAGACATGCACGCGCGTCACGCTCGCACGTAGAGGCGGAGCGCCCGCAAACACAGGAGTGCCTTTTACCAAGAACCGTCTGAACTTCGATAAGGCAGCTGTCGCATGCAAGCAGAAAGATCAAGAGCACGTTTGTCCTTGCAGATGCTCCGTCTGTACGTGCATTACATGCGTATCGCAGAAGCAGCAGGAGGCAGTCCGGGAAGAAGAGCTGCAAGGCCTCGGTCGGGGATGGTGGCCTGCGGAGTGCAGCGGCAGCAGCAGGAGTCAGCACCGAAGATATGGGCGGTAGCTTCCCCAGATTATTATCTTGGACGATGCGCGCAATGAGGAAGACGACCTCTGGCAGACGCTCGCCAAATCGATGGTGCTGCTTCTGCTGCAGAGCGTCGACGCCTCTTGAGCCTCCTCTCAATTCGTCCGTTCCAGCAGCAACAGCAGTAGCTGCCCCGCCGGCGTCTCTGGGCTCCGCAGTCGGAGCAGCAGCAGGAGGAAGTGCGGCTTGCTGCGCCCCCGTGACGGAGGCGCCAGCACCCAGCAGAGCCGCGCTCCCAATCACTTCGTCGGAGGCTGCAGCCTGAGCAGCAGGAGGCGCACCAGCAGCTGCCACTCCGTCCGCAACGAAATGCGCCCCAGCTGCTGCTGCTGCATCAGCAGGAAACACAAGGGGCGCAGCCGCAGAGAAGGCTGTCATCGTCGCAGCGGCGGAGAGAGCAGCAGCAGCCGCCCGAGCCACAGAGGACAACGTCGCCGCTGCAGCGCGCAGCGAAGCGTTGGCGCACAGCGCAATGCGCGGTGTTGCGGCCGCCGCAGAGGCAGAAGCGCTGTCCAGCACCCACGTAGTAGTCCCTGGACTGATCGGAGGCGCCGTCCGGCTCGCTGACGATTCATCGTTTTCGCTGCCTCTTTGTCTCCTAGCCCCCTCAGCTTCGCAGTCGTTGCCCATGCCGCCTATCATACCGCCGTCCGATCTGCTGCCGCTGCTGTTGCCACCCACCTCCGGCCTGCTGCTGCGGTTTTGTGTACCCTCGTCCGCCACTGCGCTGTCGTTGATGCTGCGCAGTCCACACACCTCTTCAAGTCTGCTGCTGCTGTTGGCCCCCTGCCTCTCCGCCTTGACGCAAAAGCTGCTGCTGCTGCTGCTTGCTCGGTTCCCTGGCACCAGGCTGCTGCTGCTGCCATCGGCGTGGCTCGGCGCGTCTCCCTCCTCTGCAGTGCTTCTGCCGCTGCTCCCTGCGTTGCGGCCTTCCACCGTGCCATCCTCGCCACGTTCACCGCTTTGTTGCATGCAGCTGCTGCTGCCGCTGTTGAGCCTCGCGTCGCTGTCGACGGCATGCGGGTTATTGCTGCTGCCAACCCGGGCCTCGTCTTCTTCTTCCGAACCTTCATGCTGCTCTTGGCCATGCAGCTGCCCTTCACTCCGAGAGGAATTTCCGTCGCCACCACCCTCTGTCTGCCTGGATGAGCAGCACCAGCAGCACATGCAGTACGAATGGTTGCACCTGGAATCGGCAGCAGCCTACGCAACGAGTACGACCACCTACGACCCGCTGACGCCGCGCCAGCAAAAGAAGCGCCAGGGCAAGCAGCAGCCGCAGCCGAAGCAGCAGCCGCAGCCAACAGCCGCAGGCGAAGCGGCAGCGGCAGTCGAAGCGGCAGCCGCAGCAGGATACAGCAGCCGCTCAAGGCTCTTCACCCGTAAGGGTCACGTGAGCGAGGCGCGCTCTCCGTCATGAACGCGCGACTAACAGTCGCCAAGTGACAGGCGATTTCACACGTAGCTCTCACACTCACCGGGTCGCGGAGAGATGGTGACATGCATGCAATAAGCACAAATATACATATATATATATATATATGTACATATACCTATACCCACATGTGCACTTATATTCATATAGGTATTTACGTGCAGATATACACATATGTAAACATACCCATAGATACATACATAGGGATACAGTCAGTACATACGTGTACAATTATATACGTGTATATATATATATATTCCATACGCACACATGAACATATTTACATATGAGGACGTATCCAGCACATATGTGTGGAGCGGCAGAAGGAGTTCGACAGACGAGTGGAGAGTCGATCTCTGTTTACAAATCTTTCGAACTTGCGGGCACGCTTGTCCTGCATGCAAGAATATTACATCTGCGTATCCGCAGAGCAAATGTGGAAGAACGTTGACCAATAAATTAATCTTCACACGCACCTTGTGTGCGTGTATATACACCCACGTACCTTGTCTCTCAGTGTGTACACCCACGTACCTTGTCTTTCTGTGTATACACGCACCGACCAAAAAACTGTGCAGTCCTTGCCTTCTACGACGCCATCTATATCTCTCTACGAAAGTATGCAAGTGCTTGTGGAATTTTCACCTCGTGGACGACGCCGCGCGCTATCGTCGTACACACGTGTAGCTGCATCTATCACCGAAGTGTCTAGGTATATATATACACATACATATGTATATATATATATGTGTGTGTGTGTTTCTGTCTCCCTATGTACACATACATAGATGCATACATACACATATACACAGATATATGTGTATAGATAATGTATATACATATGTATATCGAAGGGTATATATGTATATATGTATACCTGTACACGTATATATACCTATTTATATGAAAATCCCGTAAACAGCTTCGTAGGCCCGTAAACATGTATATTCTTCAGTGCCTGCTTGTCCATCAGATATAACCAGTGGTCCAGCTACACGCCCACACAGCAAATCTCTGTGCACGTGTGTATATATATACATGTATATATACATATATACTCAACGGATTCCCTACGGAGAAGTGTAATCCCACTTCGAAACACACACATGTATATACACATATACACATATATATTTATATATATATATATCCCTTCAGGCGTCTGTATCTGCGTAGATGTATACGTGCACTTACGTGCATCTGCTCACACTTGTCTTGTGCTCGTGGGTACGCTTGTGTGAGCGCACTTCCTACGTGTACACATGTATATGTATATATATATATATATATATGTGTATAAGCAGCTGAGTGCGACACGTATAAAAACAGATATACAGAGTCAGTCGAGTGTGGCAGATCGCTGAGTCTGAGACGTCGGCAGCACGTGGAGCAGCCCAAGCAGGTGCGCGCGCCTTCGCGTGGAGCCGGCCTGAAGCCCAGAGACGCCTTCCACGTGTGTACACAGCGTGTGAGTAATCTGGTGTGGGGCAGCAACAAGTTACGGATAGACAGACAGCAGCAGGGTGCGCGGCAGAGCACAAAGACGAAGAAGGAAGACACCGAGGACGCTCCATGTCCCGACGCTGCTGCAGTTTTATCTTGTGCTACACTTGTCATTCTTTCTTGGGTGCGCACACTTGCGCCCGGCGGGAAGAACCGCTGCGACTGCAGCAGGAACGACTGGCTTGGCGCAGGTGCCATTGCAGGAGCTGTGTTGCTGCCCCTGCATTTCTGCTGCTGCTCCTGCTGCAGCTGGTGCGAGTGCTGCGGATGTGTGAGGCCTGCTGCTGCGCGTGTGGAGGACGCGCCACTGCAGCTGCGCTGCTGCAGCTCGTGCGCGTGGTGCTGCTGCTGCCTCTCCTGCCATTCCGCCTGCTGCTGCACCTGTCGCGCTACTGCTCCTACGCCCTCTTTTTCTTCTTCTGACCGTGACTTCTGCTGCGCGTCTCGCCGCTGCTACGTCGGCACCTGTACAGCGCTAGCTACCACTTAAGGTCGTGCAACTAGTGACCCTTGCTTCTTTTTCTGCTGCTGCTGCTTACGCTGCTCTGTTGCTGCAGTTCTGACTGCTCCTGTGCTGTTGCTCCCCCGTTGTCCTGACGTCGCTCAGCCATCCCACCTTCCCCAGAAAGGCGCCTTACCTAGCTGTCGCAGGTGGTGCTGTAGCTGTCACAGCTGCCGCTCCTTGGGCCCGAGCGCCGGCGGCTGCCAAGTAAGCAGCGCCAGCAGCGGCGGCGGCTGATCCGCTCTGCAGTACACGTCCCTCACATGAGGATGCGACGACAGCTCGCAATCGTCCATCTTCGCCCATCTGCTGCTCCTCCGTTAAGGCCGGTCGCACCGCCTGCTGTTGCTGTTGCAGTGGAAGCTGCTGCTGCTGCAGTGGAAGTTGCCGCTGCTGGGGCAGGGGAGGATGCTGTTGTTGCAGTGGAAGCTGCTGCTGTTGTTGCAATGGAAGCTGCTGCTGTTGTAGCAGCAGCTGCTGTCGTTGCAGTAGAAGCTGCTGCTGCTGCAGTTGAAGCTGCTGCTGTTGCAGTGGAAGCTGGTGCTGTTGCAGTGGAAGCTGGTGCTGTTGCAGTGGAAGCTGCTGCTGTTGCAGTGGAAGCTGCTGCTGTTGCAGTAGAAGTTGGTGGTGATGCAGTAGAAGTTGCTGGTGTTGCAGTGGGAGCTGTTGCTGGTGCGATGGAAGCTGCTGCTGTTGCAGTAGGAGGTGCTGCTGTTGCAGTAGGAGCTGCTGGTGTTGTAGTGGAAGGTGGTGCTGTTCCAGTGCGAAATATTGCTGTTGCAGAGCAGGGTGTTGCTGGTGCAGTGCGAGATACTGCTGCTGCAGTGCAGGGTGTTGCTGGTGGAGTGCAGGGTGTTGCTGCTGGAGTGCAGGCTGTTGCTGCTGCAGTGCAGGCTGTTGCTGTTGCAGTGAAAGTCCCTGTTGCTGCAGGGACAGCTGCTGCAGCAGCAGTTGCTGCTGCTGTAGCGCACCGTGTTCCTGTGGGAGTAAACGCAGCTGCTGGTGTTGCAGATGGTGCTGCAAGGAAATCTGGTAGTGCGCTGCAAAGTGCGGCGAGTGAGGCTGCTGACGCGGAAGATTCTGCATCAGAGGATACCGCTGCGGGCCAATGAAGTGCTCTGCGTGCAGCTGCTGCAGCTGGTGCTGGGCAAGTTGTTGTCCGACTGGAGAGAGCTGCTGCTCGGCAAGGTGCTGTCGCTGTTGCCCAAGAGGGATCTGATTATGTTGGTACACAACAGTGGGCTGCTGCTGCTGCTCGAGAAGTCGGTGATGCTGTTGTTGCAGAAGCTGGTGCTGCTGCTGTTGCAGAAGGTGCTGCTGATGCAGAAGCTGTTGCTGGGGCTCCTGACCCAGGCGAAGTTGCTGCCGCTGCGGGAACGCCTGCGGCGGGTGCTGGCGGTCGTGGGGCTGCTGCTGTACCTGTTGTTGCTGCGCATGTTGCTGCACGTGCTGGTGCTGCACTTGCTGCTGCTGCGCGTGCTGCTGCTGCACTTGCTGCTCCTGCACTTGCTGCTGCTGCACTTGCTGCTGCTGCACTTGCTGCTGCTGCACTTGCTGCTGCTGCACCTGCTGTTGCTGTACCTGCTGTTGCTGCACCTGCTGTTGCTGCACCTGCTGTTGCTGCACCTGCTGTTGCTGCACCTGCTGTTGCGGCACCTGCTGTTGTGGCGTCGGCTGTTGCTGCACCTGCTGTTGCTGCAGAGGACCTCCCTGCTGCAGGTTTTGCTGAGGCTGTTCCAAGCGGGGTCGGGCGGCGGCAGGCAGACCAGCAACGGGCGGTGGCCCCGTGTTATTCTGCGGCGCTGCTGTGTTGGTGGTGTCCTGCGTGTCGGTGCGGACGGAAAGAAGGCTTCCTATGAGTTCCTCTATCTGCTGAGCCGGCGATCCTGCGGCTGCGTGCAGATTCGGTAGCACACTGGCGATTTTCGCTGCAACTCGTTCGGGGCTGCGCTCCTGCTGAAACAGCTGCAGAGACGGAGAGAGCAAAGCAGCAGTCGTCATAGCAAACACATTTTCGAGAGTGCAGACCCCCCCGCTACGGGGTCCGCTGTCGTTGCTGATTCTCCCACTGGGGCAGTTGTTGCTGTTTCCGTTGCCGTTGGTGTTCGTGCTGAGCCGGCGAGAGTCGCTAGTAGAGCTGCTGCGGTTGCGAGACCGATTGCTGCTGCCGTTGGGAGGAGAGGTGCTGCTGCGGCTACCGCCGTTGCCATTGCCCGAAGTCCCGCTTCCGCTGCTGTTGTTATGAACACCACTTCTGCCGGTGCTCCGGCTTCTACCGCTGGACTCCCTATGGCTACGAGCAGTGGCCGTGTTCGCGCCGCCGCCCCCCGTGCCGTTTCCGTCTCCGCCGTCGCCGGCGGTGCCACGGTCCAGAGCACGAGAGGGAGGAGTGCTGCTGAGCTGCTGAGCGGTGCCAGCAGCACCTGCTGTGGACGCTGAAGTCACGGAGTCCATCTTGGCGAAGAGCTACTACTTCTGCGGGCAAAGCTGCGGCTGCGGTGGTGGATGAAACTCTGCTGCGAGTCCGGCTCCACGTGTTGCACAGAGTATCGTTGAGCGGGGACGTCCTGCTGCCGCGAAGAACTGTGCCGCTGTGTTGAGCTGGTCGTCAGGAAGATATGTTCCTGCTGCTTCACTATATGATGCGCTCCTGTGTTCGCTCTAGACGACCTGCTACTTGTGTTTCCCCGCGAGATTTGCTCGTGCTCCTGCTTTGAGCGCATCCGCTGAAATTACACGAATCCTTCTGCTACAGGCGCGGATCTTTCTGCTGTCCACCCGGACAATGCTATTATTGATCGGAATTTCGCTAGTTCTTGCCCTGTCTTCAGCAGCAACGTTGTTGGTGAGCGTTGCTGCGTCGGTGTTCGCGGCAGGTTGGGCCGGCACTGTTCTGCGGGTTGTGTTGTGGGCGTTGGCTTCCTTTGTTCGTGAGAGCGTGCTGCACAGTGTACCGAGCTGCACCGTGTTGCTGCCTCAGTCGTTTCTCGTAAAATATTGAGCTGTGTTTTCGAGATAACGCTTACCTCCTGTTGCTACTGTTCCTGGTGTCCACTGTCGGCTGCACCACGTGCTGTTGCGGCTGCCCTTCTGTTGCTAATGCTTCTCCTGTAGTCTCCACCGTCCCTGGACCTCCCCCCTTGGTTTCTGCACGGCAACTCAGCGTGCTGTTGTTCCGTGCTTCTCTCTGAGCGCGCCAGGTACTGCATGAACCTCGTCTCACTCCAGTCAGAAGTGAGTCCTTCACCCGCTGCGCGCGCTACCGTTGGTGACGTGGCGCTCTCCTGTGGTAACGCGAAGAACGCCGTCGCCTACGCAACCGAAAGGCAAACTAGGTTCCAGGCGTCTACACCGGGAGCGACAACAAAAGCGGCAACGCGCTCGAGGAAGGAAACACCAGAAACACGAGTGAGAGCAACAGTCGCACACAGAGGTACGCGGAGGACGATGGGCTGCAGAAGTGCACGAGTGGAATCAATGATGTAGCGGTAAGGTGATGTCCAGTACAGACTCAAGCGCAAAACACTACAGGATGTCGCATGATGCATTCCTCAGAGAGACACGAAAAACACGCCACAGCGAGAGCAGACGGCGTGACGTTCTGCGCGGCAATCTCTCCGGCCTAGGTACCACGGCAGCGCGGAGAAGCGACAAGGCCCCTCTTACGATGCAGCAGTAGCTCCTGCCAGGCGACGTTGCAAAGAGCGAGACACGCAAGATGTCCACGAATGCTTCACGCACACGAAATACATGGAAAAATGTCGAGGACGTTACACGCGGATATGAGGACAGACATATGTGCGTACCCTGCCCTGGTCCCGCCGCTCCTGGGGCACCGGCAGCTGCCTGACTCCTGTTCATCACAAACCAGCACCAGCCAGCGGAAGAAACAGTGGAACCGCCGTTGTTTCACCATCACCCACACCAACCGCAACAGCAGCATCAGCAACCCGACTTGCAGCTGCCTGGTTAACGGCAACGAGAACCAGTAACACCTGTAGCTCCACAGACTGCATCAGGAAGATAGATAGATGCACCAGCAGCCACGCGCTGCATCCTGAGCGGGACCCGGGTTGCTGTCTACGATTGCCGTCTCCATCCAGATGCGGGAAGTAGCGTAGAAGGACGCCGAGGATGGAGAAGAAAGGACAACAGCCGATCGCTCCAATACGTTCATCCCGAAGCACCGGGCTGATGGACTTGGAGGAGGAACACTGTGGAAGTGCCGGGTGTAACAGTAGACTCGTGTGAGTCTCTCTTAAGCCGCTCCAAGTGTGAAGTAGCGCCCGCGACAGTGGCGACGCACGTGGTTTCGCAGTGCCGCATCCGTGCCCCCACCTGCTGCAGGAGCCTTCCCGTGTGTCGATGTACCACAACGGACGCGCTAGTGCTGTATTCCACCTTGTGTTCCTGAGCTGCTTCTGGGGGATCTGCTGTGTTGCAGCTCTCTTGCGCATCTGCCCGGTACAGTTGCCGCTGTGCCCTGCTGGCTGTCCTCCAGCTTCTAAGAGTTGTTGTGGCTGGGACGGTTGCGCCTGGCTATTGCTGCTGGAGCACTCAACTGGATGCGTGGTTCTGCTGTAGGGGGACTGCTGCTACTGCGCGCTGGATCTGGCGCTGATAGAAGGACGTTCTTGTCGTTTCACTGCCGTCGTGCTTCGCTGGTCTTGCAACTGCGTGTCCGCGCGCTCGTGCCGCTGCTACTGCTGTTCATCTGCATCTGCGCTGCTGCTGGCGTTCCGCGTCTGCGCCGCTGCTGGCACGTCCTCCGTCGCGGTCTATCTCCTCTCCAGATTCCCCCCTCGTACTGTAGTAAATAGCACTTGCAGCGTGACTTCGTAGTTTTCTGCACTGTGCTGCTGCTGCGAATACTGTAGGTGCTGGTGTTGACCCAGCTGCTCTGGCGGGGTTCGCGGTGGTGGTTCAGGAAGCGCTGCCCGGATGCTTCCGCCTCCACGTTGTGTCGCATACTTTGTGCTGCACCCCTCTTCGATCACAAGACTCTGCGCCGCCGTGCTGCTGGCGATCGTGAGCACGCCCGCTGCTCTTGCTGCTTCTGTTAGTTCCTGTTTCACCTGCTGTTCACACTTTGCTACCGAACGTGATCCGGTTGTTTGCTGTCCCTGCTACTGCGGTTAGATGTCCAGACGCGGCTGCTGGTCACGCTCCGTACACTCTGTCCGTGTATGTGCTGCCCCCCAACTAAGCGGCAGCTGGCCTCGCTGTTGCTGCAGCTTTACGGGTCTACCAGGGGGTCTACCCGGATGTGGAAGCGCGATTGTACAGCTGCGGGTGTTGCGTCTCTATCCCGCGCCGCAGGCATTGCTCGCGCACGGATGGCAGCTGCTGTTGCTCTGGCAACCTTGTAGACTGTGTCCCTCCGCACTCGTATTCACGATGCGTGGTATCCTGGTCACTCTCTGACATTGCATGTCTCTCTGCCACCTGTGGTTCTTACTAGTGACCTCAACAACTCCTAATCTGGCCGAATGTTTCAGACGTCGAGTGTTCCGCCTCCCCACGTGTCCCCCCGTGTTCGCATGGGCTTGTAGTACAGGCGGCACGCTGTAGCGGTGCTCTAGTGGTCGAGATCTGGTCAAAGCAGCAACGCGTAGATTCAGCAGCATCAGCCTCAGTGTGGAAACTCCTGGGTGACGGGTGTCTACATTCGCTTTTCCAGAGTGAGGCTTTTGTGGGGCGGAGGCCGTACGCTGTTACGAGAAACGGAAGCAGCTGCACCAACAGCAACAGAGGGCATACGAACAACACTCGGTAGGTCTCACTCCTCACGAACAGAGCTTGGAGCGCTCACAGCAGTCGTAGCACCGTGCGCAGCCAGAGGGGCTTCTGTAGCAGTAGCCAAGCGTGCGCGCACAAAGGCCGAAGCAACCAGAGTTACACAAGATAGAGCTCTTCTGGCTGACTAGCAAAGGAAGCAGACCAACCCGATCTCGAATATTGTACCCGCGTCGGTGCACAGTGTGCATACGCATAGGTGCGTATACAGGAATTCACACATGTATACACAGTCGACGCTATCAGTGTACGTACCTATGGTTGCCCGTGTGCACTAGTGGACACGTATGCATCAAGATGTGTAATTACGTCTATATCCCATTGATTACGACTGTAATTAAGACTCCATCTCTATACTAGTCCGTTCGTGCGCGCTAGTACATGTGTGTAAATATATATATGTATGAATAGACAGATAGACAAATATACGTATGTACGTACGGCCACATACACGCAGAATATACCTGTGTATATAATGTGACTGCGCACATACGTTGGTGCACGCATATGTGGTCATATAAGTAGTACATATGCGTATAAATATGCACTTCCCAGCGGCTGCATACAGGTACATGTGTGTGTACCTGTGTGTGTAATTTCGGGCGCGCCTGTGCGCGTCTCAGAAGAGTTTTCAGGAATTTTGTTCCCGTCCCTCAAGGCATAACAACTGCAGTAGCAGCAACACGATGCCAATGACAAGGTACTTCGGAAGTAGTAGCATGCAGCGGGGAGTAGTCGAAGCGACATTAGACTTCTGAGAAGACAGCACGAAGAAAACGTGACAGTGCTGTTCTGTTTATCAATTGCTGATACGCGTAGAGCTGCCGTCATGGTACCCAGAGACGACGAAATTGTACATTTCCGTCAAAATTGTGTTCGGGTGTCGGACGACGGCTTCTTAGAGGGTCTTCTATTACGAATATTAATTAGCGATACCGTGGTCATCCCGGTTGTGTCTACGTTGACGTAACACTTTAAGCAGTATACTGGAATGCAGGCGTAGCAGTGCTGTTTACTTGTTGAAGCAACATCATCACTGACAAAAGAGTAGCAACGAAGTAACACAGCTCATCAGAAGAGTGGTGATATGCACTCAGTCGACAGCAGCAGCAACCAAACGGGGCTGACCTACCTTCGTTGAGGCTCATCTCTGACGACGGAACGTCTCCGTCTTCAAAAGCTACTTTGTTTCTAGATGTGGAGAGTTAAGTTTATGGAGGTGACTCCAGGTTCCTCAAGTTTTCAGATACACGCGTATGCGCGTACCTACGCACATATAGCTGGTGAGCTCTTCTTAAGGATCTTTTCACCAATGCTGTATTTTCTCCCAGTACCCGTAGAATCATGTACACACTTGCGACCGTGGAATACGGAGATACGCTTCGAGAGGTATACTCTTGCCCGACTTGTTTTCCAGGTTTCCATTACATATACACGCGCGTATACCCGTTGATTCTAAGAGCAGAGTTTCACGTGTATGCCCCAGGACCTGTGCAAGTGCAGTTTTTGACATCCAGAGTTGCACATACATGAGTTGCGGATTTCGAGGATCTGTAGAATCCTGTCTTCCCCTGTGAACATATCCACCGTAGGCGCGTTAGCATTTGACAGCAGCACGTTCAAGTGATGAACATTTCCCAGCCCACATGCGCGCGAGGGCGGAACTGGTTTCCGTTGTCAAGCCACGGATTCGGCCATATCGTTTAACTCCCTTACTCACCGTGAGGGTGCGACAAAAATTGAGGCCGTACTGGGTCGGACCGTGGCGTGCCGCCGAAAAGACGATATAAAATGTGAACTGTACCGAATGCAACTTGCGAGTGAAGCATGGTAGTCAGTCCTCGCGCGCTACTAGGGGTGACAGCCGGGCCACCGCCAGTTTCAGCCTCGGAATCTCCGGGGCTGCTGCATGAAGCCACTTGACCCTAAAAAGAGTCCGCGCACATGTGAAACTGTTCACACTAAACAGATGTGTTGAGCTTTCTTCTTGCAACAGCAAATCATCCCAATATACTGTGGCAATGGGTGAAAATACACCGGCGGACGCGCAGTCTGCGATCCCGGAGCAACAGGCCTTTCGCAACCTGGGGGCCCAGGAAATCATCCGTGCACGCGTTAAGCCGTTCACACTTAGGAAGCGTCTCCAGAGTTTTACGCGCAGCAGCAAACTGTATACCAATGTAGTGGGGTGGTGAGAGGATATTCAATGGGGGAAGCGCAGTCCTCCGCTCCCGTAGCTACAGGGCACCTTGCAGCCTGGGGCCGAACAACGGTCGTACCACGCTGACACAAAGGCAGGCGTGTAGCAGCAGCAGTACAAGCATAGGAACAGAAACAGCAATAGAAATCCAGGAGAAAGAACTGCACTAGGGCAAATGCGCAGGGATGCAAGGACAGAGGTGGCAGGAGGCAGGAGCAGCGTCGTAAGCAGAGAAGACCCCGCACAGCACAGGAGAAGGCATGGCAAAGGCAGCAGCACCTGCACAACGAACACCTTCCCACTAAGATAACCGGAGAGGTGAAGATCAGCAGAAGTGGAAGGAATGTCCGACGAGCAAGAAAGAAGCAGCGGCCGAGAAGCGGGATGCGTAGTCGCCCTCAGTAGTCCGACCAGGGTCAATCATTTACAGGTGTCAGACGTGATAACTGCAGGGGAAGAACATTTGTTGAATACTTAGATAGGCCGGGTAGCCCTATGTGCTATTTGATTGCAAGACACGGTAACCCTGTGCGAGTGCGTTAATCCTTTAGCGAATAAGGAAGAAGCCATCATACAGTGTCAAGTTGATGCTCAAAATAAGAATTGTAGTACACTGCCGCTGGAGGACACAAAATAGCATCTGAAACGTACTGTTTCCTGGGTGGACAGAAGTGGAAGGCGTGTTCTCCAGACCTGGTGCACTGCTTCGTAAATGCATAGAATCACCAAACCGTATACGGCTTCCCGCACAAGTGAACCAGAGACATAATGTGCTAAGCAGTAGGCGTAAAGTGAAGAGCTTCACGAGACTTGAAATTGGAAAGGCAAGCAGAGAATTTACGAACGTGCAAATCGTAGGGAGCTCACTACCCTAGATACATAGATCTTTTTCAGACTCTGTATGCTTTCGCTTTTCCAGCGAAAGAAGTTTTCTATCGTCTGCGTGTACAGACGTGAGACGCTGAGCACACGTACACAGAGTACCTACATGCTCCAAGCACATAGAAAGGCAACGTGTGTTTGTACGCGTACGTAGGACTTATGTCTGCGGTGGACACACAGGTATAAATTATATGCTTACGTCTGCTGTGGACACACAGGTATACAGTGTATTCTTTCTTCTTTTTTAACTATAGGGGAACACGTGTGGAGAGAAAAGGTGATGTCCTCGCTTATAAAAGAGGACGCATAGGCGAGTGAGGCGGCATACAATCTCCTGCGCAGACAGTAGACTGTGGAGAGTGCGACGGTTCCAGCTAACTGAAGAACACGACGTTACTGTCTGTGAACACACCGTAACACTCGAAACACTCCTGTGGCGGCAGCCGGGCAGGAGAAACAAAGGGTTCGTCTCTTAATTCCCTTTCTCCTCCTCCTAATTCTGGAGCAACGACAGCAATAATAAGGGCAGCAAAAACGACAGCAGCGTCTTCGTGTAGAGAGCGATGAAGACAGCTGTCGATCCTTCTCCATCTCCTGGAGCAGCGGCCGCGCGGAGTGTAGGAAATCTACAACGCGACGAGGAATAAGAAGCGTCTACTTTCTATACAACGAAAGAAACCCTTCATGGTATTCCGTTTCCTCAAGAACGGCAGCAGAAAATACAATATCTGCACTCTGCGCACCCGCTCCACTTTCTGCCGCTACTTCTACAACAGCAGCAGCAGCGGGATAAGAAAGGTCTTCCCATCTGAAAATGTTTGAACGTGGCCACCATGCCTCAGCCTGGATTATTGGCACCCCTTGCTGGAACCGCTCTTCCTTCCCCTCAGCTTCTACGAGACGCCCAACTGCTGCTGGTTTCCGTGTGATTTAGGATGGTACCGTTGCGAGAGAGCACGAGACCAGCTGCACACCGCCGATCTCCCTTGTTAGTGTATGCGTGAACAGGTGCCCAGGTGCACTGTGTGGTCGCGAAGCCCACTGGTCATACGGCACGTACCTGACTTATATACACAGATACTGATACACACGGAACTATATGCGAAAAGATATGTAGGACAATATCTCCGTATGCAGACACATATCGTAGCAACTTGCGTATACCCAGATTCATACACGCACACCGAAGCACTGTCATCCAGAAAACAAGAAGTTGACATGTGTGGCTGTGTATACATATATGTGAAGGGAGGTTTCCGCATATGTGTGCACTGCCACGTGCTTGGACTTTAGACAGTGCGTATGTCTATTTCTGAGGGAAGGTATCCATGCAGAATCATCTGTGTATCTTAGGCGTGAAGGATGTCTTCTGTATCCTACATATCTCGTTTCGTAGTGCACATACACATGTGTATGTGTAGGTACCTCCCAATCGTGTACGTACGGCACATATAAGGGGATTCTAGGATTTCGACGGTAGCCGTGATTCCGAACAGAAAAATGGTTGAATGTGCGTATGGGTGAGCAGTTTCGTCAACTATATGCACGAACACAGTGTACACATATCTGCACACACTTCCTGCGCGTTTACGTGCGGGAACGAGTAAAACCAGGAATGTGGACGGGGGACTTCAAATTATGTGTCGTATCTTCCTTTTTAGAAAAAAAACCCTCTCAACCGTGGACGCGAGCCTGCAAACGAAGCTCAATATTTGGAAAACCTGAGGCATCGATGAACGTTTTCCGATGAGGGAGTCCGAAGTACCTGCAGGGTTGCCTACTGTAGAGTCATTACACAAGGTGTGCTTACCGTGTACTCATGTGAATTCAGTTTATCCGGATAGATATGCAGTAGATTGATCCACGTGGAGGCTGCATGTATTAAGGAATGTTTCCTCTGTCAAAGCGTCCGCGTGTCGCAGTTTACAGAAGAGTCTATTGCCACATACGACAATACCGTACAATTGCTAGACCTGCGTAGACATAAGGAGGCAGATTTCCGCAGCGGTAAGCCTCCAGAGCTGCAGACAGTATTGAGCTAGGCATGTTCGATGTCATCGACGTACTTGAGTGGAAGGGCTTCTGCTGAGATGATATTCGCACTGCCACGGAAGATTCCCCCATCTCTCAGCACACCCTGTTTCCGGCCCCGGAGCTGGATTCTATCTACATATGTCAAGATGTGTATATATATGTGTACGCGACGTCTGCGCATGGATGTCTTACTTGACACATAATATATATATATGTGTGTGGTGTACGTCCATTTCTGCTGTGTGTTGGTGTTACGTGTACGACTGTATCTACTTCCCTACACCCCGCAGCAGACACTGCCAGTCCAAGAGAGGTAGTCGCACAAATGTTCCAGCCGTGCACGTGGGCGCATATCGATACAATCAGTTGAGACAATATAGTTGAAATCCTCTACTCGGATCCCGAGCACATTTGCACTCTGGATAGTGTTCAGTACGTATCAGTGCATATGTACATACATATATGCTACGCGCAGTTGTGCTGTGAAACGCTTCGTGTACGAATTAGTGTGTGCGTGTATGTATATATATATATATATATAAATGCACGTATCTCCATATGTGCATACTTACGTATACAGTGCTAAAATGTACTTTAACACATACGCTTGCACGGGTTTGTGCCGAAGTGCGTAAGTGGACTTATACAGAACTTGAGCTTGCCCGGATCCCGAGCACATTTGCACTCTGGATAGTGTTCAGTACGTATCAGTGCATATGTACATACATATATGCTACGCGCAGTTGTGCTGTGAAACGCTTCGTGTACGAATTAGTGTGTGCGTGTATGTATATATATATATATAAATGCACGTATCTCCATATGTGCATACTTACGTATACAGTGCTAAAATGTACTTTAACACATACGCTTGCACGGGTTTGTGCCGAAGTGCGTAAGTGGACTTATACAGAACTTGAGCTTGCCAAGTCCAGGTCGAGTCACGCGCAGAACGAGATGGGGAAAATCACTAGCTACTCCTGCACGCATACAATTGTCTCATGAATATATACATGTTGTAAACTCTAATGATTGTGACGTCCTCATGTATGTGTATTTAAATACACCGTCGTCTACGCCTGTGCACAAATTTGAGTATACGCCTGGGAACCTTTTCACCTGTCACTCTACATAATCATACGCATCCAAATAGACACATACGGTCCGTTCCCATGACTCTCTGTAGGAGTGCGCTGTTGGATTGAGAGCAGGGAAGACCAAGTGATGGCTGTGGATACATTCCGTCTGACACCTGTACATATCAATATATACATATGTGAAGATACAAATGTATACATACACACGTATGCGTGCAGTAGGCCCTGAATTACCACTGTCCCAATGTGGAGCTCCCACGTATATGCAACGTGTAGTCTGCGAGCCTTTACTCGCATAGGTGTTCTGCACCTGTTGGAAGCAGGGGACCGTCCTGCTGGGAGCAATGAGATGTTTTCAAAGCAGGGAAAATGCGTGCTTGAATTGATCCTGGAACAGTCACAGCTGGACCAAAATATAGGGAGGATGCCTGTCACGTACTTCTCTATGCCTGTGATATTATAGATATGCAGAAACACTTGCCATATGTTATCTGTGTGCAGAGGTATTAGCCAGTTTCTATTTACGCGTGTGTTCGCGTTCATCGGATCCGGTCGTGTATCTGCGTCGCAAGGTATGAGTGGAACACTTTCATTCTTAATGTAGATTCGCAGCTGTACACGTGTATGTACGCATACATAAAAATTTGTGTATAACAAAATTGTCTGCACGTCAGTCCTCACATGTGCGTACTATCTCTGTCTCGTGGTCGAACGTAGAAATATGCCTTACCAGTACTTGTTTACGAATATCCCGTCCTTACCGGTGTACTCGGAAACACGTGTGTGAAGGGAAATCAGTAGACACGCGAAGAGACATTCCATACTCTCTCACGTAAATGTATGTGCTGTGGCGATACACAGCAAATTATTTACATGTCATCGTTCCCATAAACGTGCACTTCAGTGCCTTTGTCGATATTGCATTTACTGCATGGCTTGTGCATGCTCAGGCGTGTGCTCGCGAGAGAGCGTGCTTTTTGGAAAAATCGGAGACGTATCGGACACGTTTTGTAGAAGGGATATAATAATTTATCGTCTCATTACCCATGGACGTATGTGTGGATATATATCAGGCGACCCCCTACGCTCTTCACGCGCATATATATATAGATATATATATAAGTATAACTACATTTTTTTACGTGAGTCTCTGTCAATGACAGGTAGTGTTATTGATGTACAGACGTAGGGGTGAGCGACTAGCCCATAAGATATACCGAATGCGTTGCTTGCATGCCTACACGTATACGAATGTGTATGGTACCACCGACGCTTACTAAAACGTGGGTGCGCGCCACCAGCGGTACTTTACGCACGTGTGTACGTATCCAAAATCCCAACTTCAAAACACGTGCATCCGTGCGCGACTCATGAGTGCGGGTGTACACATACTACGTATGACTTACGTATGCGCATGTGTGTTTTTAAAAAGCACATAGTAATGCCGTAGCGCATCCACGTACCACCCAGTGCCGCAGCGTGGTTGCAGTCGTTGTGCTTTCGCAGCCGCAAACCGAGTGGGGCCCATGTATTATCGTTCCAGCGAGCAGATGGTGGGTCCTCCGTTCGACGGTGTTTTTGCACTTTCGTTAGGCGTGGAATCGAACGAGAAGCACTTCGTGAGTAGACAAACTGGGAAGCGTTGTCGCACGCACCGCAGCAGTGGATGCAAGCGTACGTGCTAAAGAGTGTAAACGGTCGTAAGCAGATTGGCGCCGTGGGCTGAAGAGTCACAGTGTGCAATGCCGCGCGTTTGGTAACTAAAAAAAGACGCGTTTCTGCACACACTAACAGGTATGTTTGTGTAGGCAGGCGTCTACGCGGATAACACCCCACCTACTTATGCTTTAGTAACACTTGTGGGCACGAATATGCAACGTACGTGGGCATACGTATAACGTCGCGTACACGTATGTATTAAATATATATATATATATATGTATATGTATATATTTGTAGACAAATACACACACATGTACGCTTAGACGTGCACTGTAACTGTTCCTCTGCGTTAACGTGGTTACGAAACTAGAATTTATTCCCCAAGCTGTGGTGTACGGGAGCATCCGAAACATCAGAGAGATGCAGTCCACAGCAGAGATTATTATTTGTCCACCGAACACGACTACGCATCAGAAAAGTGCGGACCAGGGCAAAGACTACAGAAGCGCTGGTAGAATGTAGTAGTTTACACGCCCACGGATCAGCTACTTCTCGTACTACATGACCGCGCCTACGTGTACATATGCCGCCTTGTAATGGCATCTAAAATGTTCAAATCGAAGATCTCTTTTCGGACGAGTGCGCAAGCACAGCAATGTTTCTCCCTTGAATGCAACCTTCCGTAAACACGTTACTACGTGTATAAATATAAATGTGTACGTGCACGTCCTGCAAGCATGTAGGCAGATAGAAGTAGTCATTGAAGCATCTCTCCGTAATCTGGTCGTTGGCACAAAGGTGTGAAGGCACACCATATCTATGCGAATGTGGTAGTATGTGTGTAAGCCGGTACACGTGCAGCCAAACGTTGCCACCGTAAACACACCTACAAAAGCACAGTAGAATAGCCTCCTGGCGCAGCCCTACCGAAAGCACTATACCAGTCTTGAACTGCAGACAGCGTTTTCGAATTGTACATCGATGTACGTGTCTTGACCTGCAAGTGCGTCCTTTGTTATTGTGCACGACACTCACCACGAGTGAGGACAACTCCCCCACGATTTTGCTTGTATACTGACAAAGAAAGATTGTAAAGGTGTCATCTGTATTTGTCTACGTGTATGGAGCTATGCACACCAGGAAGTGAACTTCATCTCCACCTCTCTATGCGTGCCTACGCACACGTGTAAGTACATGCGTAAAAGTGCAAACGCGTGTGCTCACACGACCTGCGTCTGCGTAATTAAGACAGTAAAATACTCAGAATGTATACGAATGTCTACGTACAAGTTCATACAACGTTATGAACCTGACAAATGATGTTTACGCAACGATACGACTAATACAAAAAGTCCGTCATCCGTAGAACTTATGAAACTTTTCTCAATCAAGATGTGCTTCGTTTCAGTATTGGGTGAAAATGAGCAATATATGACCTCGTAGCTATGCAAGAGAACTTTTTAAGAGACGTGTACGTAGTAGAGCTTGTTAAGGGTGGAAGTATCAACTTTTCTTATGCCGATGTTTGTATTTGGTAAGGATGTTGGTGACACCTGGCTCTTTCTCGGTTCGTATGATGTCGGGTAGCACACTCATCTAGTAAACACTACAGAAACCGTAGGACACATACCATTGCATAGATCGAAAGACAGCACATGTAGAATACTTGCAGGTGGACATCAAGGCGCAGTTGCACATACACCTCATCAAGATTTATTTTGATCCCGTAAAGAATAGCGTGCCCATAAGTGTCACACATGTACAGAACCGGGGCCCACGTAAGTAAGTAAGATGCAACTCGAGATGTGACGCAGATGTCCTGGTACAGACCCATGGTGCATATACATATATATATATATACATATATACAAACACGCGAAAGTGATATTCCCTCTCACACGTACGCGAGTATTTCTACTCGTGCGGAAGCGCGCTCAAAAAATTATGCAGTTGAAGCACGAGTGCAGGTATAACTGTGTATGTGGAAGGACGTACATAAAGATACAGCCGTGTAGATAGCGAGTGTAGCACTGTACAGCTACTTCTGAATTGGATGTGCAGGTTACCTTCGGTCACCGAGTGACCGTCCTGCGTACATCGATACGTACCTACAGAGGGGGGTTGAAAATTTGTACGCTTATACGTGTTTCTACCGACGTAGAACTTTCAAGAATTCTGCTAGGGGCTGCTGCGATACAAAGTCTGCGGCTGCAATGGTGCAAGCGCGTTTTTGCTTATTTAAAATATATATTGTGACTCGGAAAGCAGATAGATCAAGTGTGCGCATCCTTCTCTCCTTCAAGCGTTCACTACGTTCACATTGTCTGCATGTGTGATTCTTCGTTATGGCTCATTTATGTACACGTGCATAGCGTTTATGTGCACATGTGCCTACGTATGCATACATGTATTAGTATACCTATCTGTACTCCGGGATCTTTCAATGTAGACCGCCGTTTTGCACAGGTGGGCACCCTTGGAAACTCTGAGGGGCTGTTGCCGTACCCCACGAGTTCTTTTTGCGCAACGCTTTTGCTTAGCTCTTCTGTCAGTGATAGAACGTTTCAACGTGTTGACCCTCACAGCTGCGTTCTACCTTCTGTTTCAGCTGCAAGCAGTAGCGCTGGAGGTTTATTTTTAGTGCTTTACTTGCTTTTCTTCCTTCTTTCCTGGACGGAGACAGCAGTGTTACGGTCCTCGAATCGCTCTTCTCCTCCTCGAGAGTCGAACACGTCCTCAGGTAATTTTCTGTTGAAGGTCCTTCGTGCCCGAAGACAACCGTACATCTCTATTCTTCCCAGACGTGTCTTTCTTTCCATTCCCTCCCCGGAAACGGAAACGCAGGGAGACATTGTTCATAAAAGCCGCTATGGTTGATCCCACGTCTTTCACCGAGGCCAAATGCACTGGGGACTACTGCTTAGTATAGTCCTCTTCTCCATTCCGTTTCCGGCTTCATACTCGCGGAAATGCTTTTCATCCATTAAACCTTCTCTTTCTTCAATCCTGCGCGCAGTTAAGGAAAACAGCTTCTGGTCCCCATAACGATGCTGCGTGTTACAGCAGACAAAGGAAGAGAAGATCAAATATCTTCTCTACTGTGCAACGGATCACGCGCAGAAGAACGAAGTGAGAAGCACTAAAAGTTACTCACGAAAATTATTCACGAACATCCCCCTTTTTTTCCCGATGCCAGCAAAACAGCTCTGAAGATATCAGTCCACTCGTACGTACTGCCTCTGCTCTATTCGTTTATCTTCATGTGTCAATGTGTGTCGCGTGTATTTACTTTTCTGTTGTACCCCGGTAAGGACAACTTTTTGCCTCGAAATTTCATTTCGAAATAAAAATTGTGACTCTTGCCTGCCGCGCTCAATCACATCACACATACCTTTCAACTTGTTTGTCAATTCCCCTATGCCCATCCGTGGCTAACTTTCCTTCTGTCCTGGTCTCTCGGATCATCCAACTTCGTTGTCAACTCCCCTATGTCCATCAGTCGGTAACCTTCTTTCTGTCATGGTCTCTCGTATCATGATGTATACTTGTGTCCGTCCGAGTGTACATGCCTATTAGAAGGCGCACACCTACAAACGTATCACTGTGGGCATCTGGGTTAGTAATGCATCGGAGACGATGAGCTGTACCCCTTCGCAAACGGTGCTCTAGACGGGCCTGTACTTGTGCCTCAAAAGCCAGGAATACACTAATCCGGGAGACACGCACACGTACGTGTCCACGTTTGTGCCCTTGGTGCTACCTTTCATGGCCCGACACCTGTGCACGGGCATGCACGCTTAAGTCTGGTGATACTTAGTGTCTATGTATATTTACACATGTGGGCTCTTGGACAGTGTATGCCCTTCTGTGAGGGTGACACGAAGATATCCCCGTCGATTTTGTAGAACTTCTGCGTTTGATCTCAGGTGCTGAAAGGGATGGCAAATGGAATATGACGAGTGTGGGAGGCACAGGCTGGAGAGAAGAGAAAGAGACGACGTCGAGCCTGTAAGCAGCTTTATCAACGTGAAACACGTCAAAGAAACCGCAGGCCCTTTGCGTTGCACCACGTCCAGCAGGTGCGCAGGTCTCCTCGGGGACACGTATGTGCTTCTACCTAGACATGCAGGTAACATATCAGAATATCTATAGAATGGAGGACATGGTATGTGGGGGATTAGATTGTACTGATTTGAGTCACAGTCGCCTTGCTCGGTCTGCTCTTAGAGGTCTCACCAAGTTAACCACTTGTAGAGATGCACTGAGGTACACAGGGGAAAAGAAACATCACATAGGGAGGACGTCCTGGGTGGGTAGGGTGGATGACAATGGACAGAGGTACGCTTACAAATGTATTTGTTTACATGGAGATTACGCCTGTTGCAGTGTCGACCTACTCACAAGGCATATATATATATATATATATACACGTATGTATATGGACAGATACGTATGTACATATGTGTATCGACTGCGATTCGGGTACAGGGCAAAAGACACATACTTGTCTGTGTGCCTACACGTAGACGTCATGTCATTCTTCTGTGTAATCTGCGAACGTCAGATCCCTCAACAAGCTAGGTTGCTCTCGGTGAGACGTCAAGTGCGGTGCTTTTGTGCCTGAGAGATAGCACAACAGTTGGAGGTACAAAGACATAACGTGGTACCGACCGTTTGCCTGGAGGATACGAATGGATGGGTCTGCAGTATTTCATCGCATGCTTTCCACGTTTTGTCTCGTGAGTAGTCGAAGCTGAAGGTGGGCGAGGACTAACGTACGCTTTAAACATACCTGTATGGATGGGTTGACGGGATTACGCTGAGATGTAGAGATATGCACTTGTCCCCGAAGGTATCAAAGTCTATACGTTCTAATCTGTGTGTTATTGTTGGTACACTACAAGTGCCTACTCATAAGCTTTGGCAGCCTCCTGCGTTGATTACTTTTGCAGCCAAATGAAGTCCACTGACGTGTGTAGATGAGCAGCAAATCAAAAACATCTACGGCGCAGCTCTGATGCGCAGCAAGCGCTCTGAGTGATGCACATAAACCATAAAAGTGCCTGTAGGGTTATGAGCCGTACGTATAACCGGAATTTTTTACTGCAGAGCTATCAGTACCAACGCACCCATGCCTCAGGTCGTGTTCTGCTTCATATCTGCTGTGAGACCTACTAGAGCATGAAGTTAAATACATATACATATATATATATATACAGATGTGACGAAAGAATATTTATATGTATGTATATGAGGAGCCCCAAGCGTACGAGAGAGTACATACGGATACCTTCAGATTTATATCGGTCTGCCAATCTATCTCCACGTGTAGACATACCTATATACACGTGCATAAATAGGAGTGCGCACACCCGTTTGAGAATACACAGATACACATCAACACCCGTGTACTCGACAGTGTTGCGTGCGCGTGAATACAACTGAGCTACTGTACTTGTCTCTACGTCATATGAGAAGAGAAGCGTGTAGTACAAGGTAAAAACTGTCCGCGACTGCGTGTGGAGGGAACAGGACGTCCGGAACTCCTCTGTACGTAGGTTCACTTACGAATCCCTGTATCACCTCCTGCTGGCGAATGAGAACGTAGCTTGCTTTCGCGCTGCGGCTCTTCACCTGTAGACATATGCAAATCTATTTGGACCAAAGGCGCATATATGTATATATATATATATCACATATATATGTCTGTGTGTACACACATTTATATTATTGGATACACATGCAGATACAATCATCTATACAGACACGGAGGTACACATAGTACATGCAACTGTACATTAGGTACAATCATGCCCCGTATCGTACCTATCTGTTTCTGCATAGATTACGGCAGACACGCTTGGCGTTTTGAAGCTTGACAAGTGGATGTTGAGAGACATCATGTGGGCCTGCACGCGTGACCGCTTCGCGGTGCGTAAGTGGAAATCTGTTGTGCCTGGTGAATGAGGTGCAGCAGCGGAAGCGGGCGAGACGCGTCATTCCTGGATAAAGAGGACTATTTCGACCCATCTAAAGAGGATCTCCATTCATTTTTGAAAAGACTAGCAGAGCCGGGCATCGATGTATCTCCTCTGTTGACGTGCATCTGTGCCGACATGACGGTAAATAAGGACGAAAGCAAATTTCCTATATCAGTGTCCGTACCACGTCAAAAGGAACCGCACTGCAAAACACACAGGTGCTCAAACGTACACCTCGACACACAAAAACACATATGAATGTACATACATGTGGTTGTACTGACTGCTCCATACTCTTCCCTCATTTATATATATATATATATATATACATCAGCATGGCTGCGCCGATGAAATGCGCAAATGTACAAGTTAACCCATGCGAACAAACAGAGGTACACCATCGTACGGACGTGAAGACACACTCGTGTACACAAACAACTCGCGGGCACACCTGCGCGTCTACTGGTCTGAACACGGTACGAGGTACGGATGCATGACAAGATATACCTATCTCACGTAGTACATGGACAAAGTAGCTGCCCCCATTCTGCTGCACGCGAATCAGCAAATACCCGTACTACGTGATGCGTACTGTTCACGCAGAAACTACGCGAACCGCCGGGACCTTGGACGCCGGAAATGCTGTTTCGAGAACTATATGGGAATGCAGGGGGAGACAAAAAGGAAGCCATTTCGAATTCCCCGTCTTCTTGCTAGTGTGAAAACACTAGCAGATATGTAACCTCCGCGGGAAGCTGTAGGTGTACGAATATATCACTTTTGCATTTGTGAAAAGCTCCTGATTCACACAAGCGTGCATTTCGTGCTTTTCACGTCGGTCTTCCTGGATGAGTGGAGCTGTGCACTGTAAAAAACAAACTGTACAGATCCGAGGTGTGGAAAAATATCTCTACAGAGATGTCGACGAGAACTTGGCTCCCCCGGTACTTGCCCGTGGGGTGTCGTGTAGGGGAGATACGATGCGAGACAGACTGCGTCTGCCTCTGACTAAGTGTGTGGAAGCATGTACACACGTACGGATACACACCTTTACGTATACTTTCGTGCACACACGTGTAGATAGACATATTATTCATTTGCATTTGATTCCGCGGAACACCTGGTTAATCTGGGTTGTAACACATCTGCACACGGGAGTAGATGCGCAAGTCGGAACCTCGACGTTCCAACAGTGCTTGTCCCATGACGTGTGTGGCCGTACGTTGACATGTTTTGTAGAGACTTTGTTGCCAGCAGAAACTCCTGTACGGACGGGTGGTACCGTGTACGTCTGTGATTCATGCAGTGCCCTCAAAATAAATGTTGAGTTGAGGGATGCATGCACATACGCGTGCGGACGCGCGTGCACGCGTGCTGCCCGGTGTGTTGAACATACACAGATTTAGACATGGACGATAACTGGAAAACCGATGCGTGTGTTGATGATAGATTGTGGGGACGTAGTAGCACTGATGCCATCCGCAGAGACCGCACAACACTCTGTTTTTGTTGTTTCACTAGTGCACGGAGCTTGTTTCAGGTGCGAGTATAACTGCACCACCTATCTTCTTCTGTGGAGTTCCACGCGCTCACTAAAGTCAAGGGTCCCTGAGTTTTTGTGTACATAGACAGAAGTCCAGTGTACACAGATACAACCTGCCCAAAATGTGCACGCGTACATACTGATGCGTGGCTTCTCTCGTCGTGAGAGGCGTCCTTCATGTGCGCGTGTCTTCGTGAAGCAAAGAGGGCTCCCTATCTGCGGTCTTGTCTGCTTACGAACGATGGTGTAGACGTGCACAGACACGGTTGCACCAGTGTATACGTGCGTAAACGTGTGTATACACGGAGATATCTGTTACGGACATGCCAATGTGTATGTCCCAATAAAGGCGTGTGTAAGAAGATGTCTGGTCTCTTTTGCGCGGCGGCATATATGCAGGTGAAAGTCTGCACCTACGTCTATACATGCGAAAGGTTACATCCACTGGTGCACATCCCCGTAAGTTTATCCATCTATGCGTGGTCGGCCCTCGACTCCTTCAGCTAACGAGTAAACAGGGCAGAGGTCATTGCCCAGTGAGGGCTTGGCAAAAGCGCGCAGATGTGTATGTGTGCCTTTATTTCGAGAAAAGGTAGTCACAGAATCGCACGCATACATGCATACGTGTATGTACATATATATATATATATATATGGTAACTGCACATGTGCTCCGTTACTTGCCCGCAGAGGTATTCTCTAGACGCAAACACATAACTAGCCGTTTTCTCAGAGGCTACAGGGACGCACAGTTCCGTCACCTTGTTTTTGCTTAGCATGCTCTCCGATATTTCCCAGGAGTAATCACTCTCTTTTCAGTGAAATACCTCTTTCTTATCTAAAACGTTACACTGTGATGGATGCCAGTTTCTCCGCAATCACGCTCAAAGATGTGTGCGTACGTGTGTACCCAGATATACAACGATATGAGATCTTCAGCCTGCGTGCACACAATTGTGCCTGTACGTACAAAGGAAGCTTCCACGATCTGAGTTGTAGCCGTGCAGAATGCCCGCAAGACGACCTGACACGCAGGCATTATCAGCGGAATAATGACGTGTTGACTCATGTGGCAGACGTCGAGAAACGCGTGTGCTTTATTCGTATACAACTGTAATTTAGTGCTCATACAGAACCTCTGCGGTTGAACGGGGGAGTCAACGCGAATATAGACAGGTATGTGCTCAGGAATACACGCGTGTGCCCGTCAGCTACACACTCAGTCGCCACGTTGGAAGACACCTGTACTCATGCAGAGATACATAGAAGCAGCAAGCGAAATCACTGAAATCATACAGTGTGTTGACGCACGTGTGTGTAGACATGTGATAACTGCATGTATACGTGTATTTAAATATCCTGTAGAGTGTACGGATATATGTTTGCCTACGCGTTCGCACGTGTAGTCTGTACACGCACAATAGCTGCACACACACGTACAACATACATGTACCAGAGGAGTGGTGCGTGGACACATACGTTGTACACGGGTGTAGCGACCATATGCAGACACAGCGAGCTACGCAGGACTACCCTAGTATCTGAACATTGAATGCGAGTATGAGTTGTACGCCTTAACTGCTGTTTTGCTGCAAGCTTTAGCATCTGCATAAAGATGCTTCTGCCGCTGCGACGTTGCCAGGTGAAGGATCACGTATATAGATCCGTATGGGGTGGCATTCTCTTCTACGTGACTCTGAAATGATAATGTGTTGAGCAGTGCGCGCTGCATCCCCACAGCTTGATCACTGGGCGTATGTACACACACAGCCTGATAACAACAACAACGCAGGACTCGTTTGCATTCGTGCTCCTTCTTAGACGTGCAGACTGATACATACATGAAATGTGTAGGTGAGTATGTGCAACATTATAACGGGGGTTTACCCTCGCACATACGTGAAATGTCTAGCGAAGTATCCTGGACATCAACCATCTGATCTATCAGCACTCCTTTCTGGCATACTAGGAAGCAGATGCGTTGTTGTATACACGGTAGTCAGACGAGATACGTGCGTACGAATGAACATAATTGCTAGCACATAAGCGCACAGAGGAAGTAAACGCACGGACAAATTCGTACGATCTGCGAAGGAAAATACAGGGGCACCTGCCCCACATACGTTGACAGCGCTGCAATTATCATGTGCAAGCGGCTTCACTAGCACAGATGTAGAATATCCAGAATGCCTCGCGCTGTACCGATCGAGCGTTACAGTTCGGTGGAGGCGCAGCAGCAACAGCAGCTACATCATCCCAAAACAAGTATGCGCAGTGTTCCAGGTAAAGTTGCAATCTGCTGATACGTAATATGCACGCGTGTGTGCACCGCTACGCCCACCTCCACCCAGCTTTGAGACATACGCATGTATACTGGCACTGTCATTTCCTGCCTGTCCAAACTCTAAATGAGACACGCAGCAGATAAACGTGTACGCTCGACGTCCTCCTCTGATGCATACCTGCAGTTGTACTGTTAAGCACATGCACACGTCTTGCTGCAAAAGTTCTGCTCTCAGTTACAATCGTTCAAACCAACCAGAGAGCACAATTCTTCAAAGTAGTTCCCAAAAACTTCATTTCGCTATCCGCTGCGCGCATTAGGCAAGTTGCTCGGGGTTCTGTCGATGTGCTGCCGCTGCTACTGCACTCCTGCACACGGTAGACTTCTTTCGTAACGACAGTTTTGCTACTGCTGCTGCCTGCACCTTACTGCAAACAAGCCTTCTGTTTTCTGCCTTGCTGCTCGGGCCGCTACACTGTCCTGTGTAGAGGAAAAGACGTGTCTGCACGTCCACGGTTGGCCTCCGTTTTAAAGCCGCTCTTGTATTGACTGGTAGAGAGTGTGTTGCATATTTTGTAAGGACTTCTTGGAAAGGCTGTCTCTACCTACTCTCTTCGGACAGCAGCTTCGGCAGCCCGGTATATTTATCTCGTGTCGCACCGCAGACAATTAGATAGAAGTTCCAGTGGGGTGAGTGGCGCAGTCGCTCTACGAATGACACTGATAGCAGCAGTACTCACAGCAGCAGCACTGGCAGGAGTAGTGTCAGTGGCATCCGTTTGTGCGGCAGCATCAGCGAATTTGTACTTTCGTTAGCTGCCCAGCGGATACAGCGGCGGCGGAATCTTCAGCAACAATAGCAGCAGCATCAGCGCGCGGGCCGCCACTGCGCTGCATTCGCGTTGGATTTCCCCTGCGTTGCATTCGCGTTGGATTTCCCCTCTTGCGGATCGACAAGAGGAGGATACAGTAGTCACAGTGCCGCTGGCTTTTTTGCTGCTGGTGCACAAGAATTGTTTCTGTGGCCCTTCAAATACTGCTGTGGGTCATCTCTGCCGGTGCCAGTGGGATGGATGAGAGAATCACACAGCAGTCACACTGCTGCTGTCGTTTCTCCTGCTGCTGCCGTACAGGTATTGTTTCCGCAGCTCTACAAGTACTGCTGTGGGGCTTCTCTGCCAGTGTTACTGAGCCCTCTTTCCACGGGTGCTCCTCTGAGCATCTGCTGCTATTGTTGCTCTTGCCATCCTGCGTACCGGCTGTCTGGTGGTACCCCTGCAGCGCTGCCTACACGCTGTACTCTGCTCTGGTGCTGCGCCTCTAGCCTTAGCTGATGGAGCTGCACCTTACGTTCC
The DNA here is from genome assembly GCA_000727475.1 of Sarcocystis neurona. Taxonomy (NCBI): domain Eukaryota; phylum Apicomplexa; class Conoidasida; order Eucoccidiorida; family Sarcocystidae; genus Sarcocystis; species Sarcocystis neurona. The sequence goes on from KL647325.1 coordinate 597,753, forward strand.
CTGCTGTTGCGAGCTCGTGTTACTGCCCCTACTCCGTCTGCTGCTACTACTCGTGCTCCTTGCAAGCTCTGTCATTTTAAGTCATGGTTCCCACTCCCGCTACGCTTTGGTTGTCACTACAAACCACCCTGCGACAATACTGTTTGTGCTCATTATTTCCGTCCTTGCTGTTGTTCCACTGATATTTTCATCCTTTCTTTTTGTTGGAGACACCACCGCAGCATTCCAACGTATTCTTGTTTGAATCGTGGGGTGACCTCGCAGCGTTGTTTCGCTTCTGCGTCGCATAGACGTGTAACGTCACTGTATGCAGACGACGGCACACGCGACAGGGTTAGCGTGCATTGCACCATGTACCAGAAAACATATACAGAGGAGACCCCAGCGCCGCAACAACGTATGTGTCAGCATGTGTATACGTACATCTGTGCACCTCCTTCCAAGCGTTCGTAAGTAAGCTTCATATACACACGGAATCTGACGTTGGCAGCCGTGTACGTGTACACAGAAGAGGAGCAAGAACCTCAACCTGGGAGCAGAACCGACTTTTACAGCCACAACCGTGCCTCTGTACGTAGAAGAGGATCAAGATGTTCAGTGCGGGAGTAGATCACCATGGCAAGGGTGATCCAAACGCGCGCCTCAACAGATGCGCGCGCGTAGACGAATGCGCAGTGCAAGCAGGCAGCAAGACAGGTCCGTCTGCTTAAAAATTCACTTCTGCAGAAGCTCGTGAACATTTGCGACACAACATCCACATGTGTGGAGAGAGGGAGACAGACGGACGGACATATCGGTGCGCGTATATGTACGCGTTCCGTCGGACCGCCAACTTCTTCTCATCCGTGTGGGTCGGCTACATGTATGGCAATAAATAGTATGCATATCCTCGTACCAGCCCGACACAAGAAGACACCGCCGACCTATTATTTCCCTTGAATGCTGTTACCAACCTTCATTGCCGCATACGTGTGTGTCACCCCAAAACGAGCGCCGCCTCGCGCAGCTCGGACAAACAGTGATCAACCTGCCGCAACAGCAAAGGATGTGGAAGAGCGGGCACATCAGCAGGAGAAGAGAGAGGATGCAGTAGGCAGGAACGGCACGAAGCGAGAAAATGGCGGGAGGAGCGTTGTGGAAAACTGGGGCTGCTGCTGTGTAGGGAAACCTCTGTGCTGGACAGCAAAAGACTTCCGTGGGGGACACGGGCGACGGGAGCACACGGAACTGTACATGTCTTTGTCAGCACGCGTACATAGCTATCTTCAAAGTCGTCTCAACATCTGTGTACTGCGTCATTATCCCCCATGCAGCTGCTGCGGCTGCTATATGGCTGTACACGAGAGGGGACACGCAGCGGCAAGGAGCATGTAATACTATCAGAGCGCGCGTGAAGGCCGCAGATACTACTACGACTACTTGGGGCTATACCACTGTTCACCTCCCGTGGCGGTGCTCCTGCTGCTACGTTAGTAGCGTATTGGACTGCAGCACACTCGCGTATAATAATGGAGCCGCTCCGTAACGCCTTTTCGCGATGGTAGCTCCTGCAGTCTGGCAGAAAAGCCATTGTCGCCCCTTATCCTGCAGCTCCTGGGTAGGTGGCTGCGTTTCTGTCGCCCACAGTCGTCCGGCGTCGCTTGCCTTGCTGCTGCGCTCAGCGGCAAGTTTGCTCTGCTGCTGCCAGAACGCGGACAACGCGGTAGTCGATGCTGAAGGACTCTTCAGCACCGTCGCCTCTCCCTTTCTTCCTTCTGGTTGCTGCTGCTGCTGCAGCACCACGCGCAGAGGAGGCGGAGGAGGAGGCACACCCGACGATACCTCCGCAAACACTGCCCCAGAACGAGTCTCTGCAACCCTGTGTGCCTCCACTGCTTCTCCGGTGCTGCTCCTGCTGTTGCTCTGCGCCGCTGTCGCTGCGGTGCTGCTCCTGACGTGCCAAGGCTGTTGCTGCGCTACCGCGGCGGCAGGCGTGCTGCTGCTGCTGCGCTGGCCTGCGAATAATCAACGCGTCCTAGCTCCAGCTGCCGCTGCAGCTGCTGCAGCGCTTCTGCCGGCGTTGTTGCTGGTGCTACATCCTGTTCATCCTGGCTATATACATACACATACGTATGATCCAGCGCCGCCGTTACTGCGCTTTCTCTGCCCATCCTGTCGCGGGCCCGCTACGCGCACGCACGCGTCACCTACTGACTGTTCGGGTGCCGACAGCGCGCGCGCTACTGCTGCCGCTGCTTCACTGGTGCTGCTGCTGCCGCTGCTGCTGCTACGGTTCTTCTTGGTGTTTTCCTTTGCATCCACGCAGTTGCAGCTGTGTACACAACGCGTACAGCAAGCCGCTGGCACCGGAAAAGGGCCTCCCGGCACAGAGACACTAACTTTTCGTGAGATGCGGTCCTGTTGCGTGCATGCCTCTTTTGCTGCCACGTGTTTTCGTATTCGTGTATCTCAAGTGAGAAAAAGGCCGCGGCTCCGTCCTGGCGCTGCACTTGCGCGGCTCCTCCTTCCTCTCGGTTTACCGCCGCTGCTGCCGCAGCTGCTTCCGGTTCGCTGGTCTCCCGTGTAATTGAGACGTTCCATCCGCGTACCCTGCGCATCGCCCGCTGTTGAATCCTGCGCCACTCAACAGATAAAGTTGTCTTTGTGCCGCGTTTGTTTCCGCCGGACTATCCGACTCATTAGTGCGTCTGCTCGCTGCTGCCGCTTCGTCGCCTATCGTCATTCTTGTTCACCTACGAACGACTTCTGTGCGTGCCAGTGGTGGTGGTGGTGCATGCGAAAGAAGTCCCTGCCGGCTCGCCGAGACATTTGCTGCCACCTCCGTGTTCCTCCTGGTATGCTGCCGTTGCTAATGACGCCGCCTCGTCTCTGGCCGGTGCCGCTGCTTCTTTGCTGCTGCTGCTGCATCAGTTTCGGCCGCTGGATAGAGTTCCTGCTGCGCGTGTGTCTCAGCGGTGACGGCGCGCGGTGAGGTCCTCCTGCTGGCAGCAGGGGCAGCACGAACAGAAGCAGGAGCAGCAGCATTACCAGCAGCGACTCGCGAAGAACCGGCACCACCTCCGGCAGCATAAGCAGCCTTAGCAACACCAGTGTCTGGCACAGCATCTCTTAGCCGCTGCGGCAGTGGCAGCATGAACAGCTGCCGCGGCGGCAGCAGTCCTACTCCCAGGGACACCGGCAAAAGCTGCAGGCAGTCATCGACAGCAGCGCAGCAGCTGCTCCGTGCACAACAGCATAACAGCAGAAGCCTCTGCAGGGGCGTCTTCTTCTTGTTTCGTTTAGTAACTCGGTCGTCCTCAGCCGTCGGTCATTCGAGAAAGTTACTACCTCCTGCCACATCCTCGCACGCATGCTGGTACTGCTGCGGTTAACAAATCCGCGTATACATCAATATATGTGCATCTGTCCATGTTCGCACTTCCCGCGGCTGCATGTACACATGAAATATTGGCGAAGACCATTGCTGTCGCTCAGTTGTCCTGCTGTCTGCGACCGTGTCGGGCTCTGAGGGGCAGGCAACCGCTGCTGCGGGCGTGGATATTGGGTCGAGACTTGTTTGCTGCTGCTGTCGGTTCCCTGTGACTGCTGCCGCTGCTCATGCTGCTGGATCAGCAAAAGACCTGTAGTGCCGATGGCCGCCTTTGCTCCTTGACGGATCTGCGTGCGCTCTACATCCGTAAATGGAGAAGAAGAAGAGAAAGAAGAAAGCGAGTCATCAGATGCGCACAGAAGCAGGTAGTGCTGGAAGTTGTTGCGGTGTATATACACTCCGACTGCTCGTTTTCTCGACTCGCTGCCGCTTTCCTGTGGTGCTGGTGGGGTCTTTCAATAACGGTGTGAAACTTCTTCACGTTCTGTGTACATGCGACGGTGCTGTAGGCAATTTCACTGCAACAACGCCGAGCCCTGCAGCAGCGGCGAATGGAGCAGCAGCTGCTGCTGCAGCAGCAGTAGATACACGTGCTGCAAGAACTGAACTTCCTCTTGAAGCGGTCAGCGCAGCAGCTGGTGTAGCTCCGGTTGCACCTGCTGCAGTGGCCCTTCTTGTTGCACGTGGAGCCGACGAGACCCTGCTCACAGCAGCAGAAAGACGCGCGGAATGGCCACAGCCGGTGGGGAAGGAGCAGCGCGGAAGACTGCGGCAGGACGTCGTGCAACTGCAGCTGATGCCGCAGCCCCTGCTACGCACTGCGTGTCTGACTTGCGCCTCCGTCAGCAACAGCAGCTGCTCTACCCGCCCGTCGCTGCAGCAGCAGCACAGGCTGCGCAAGACGCTCTTTTGTTGCGGCCTCGCTGCTGCGGCCGGCTGCAACGTTCTTTGCCGGATAGTCCTCGCGCACGTCCAACGTCGTCATAGCCGCAGCAGCGGCGTCTCACCGTAGCAGCTGGTCTGCTCCAACAGCAGCAGCATCCCTCTCTGCTCCGCCGCACAGCTCCGCCCGCTGCGTAGGGACTGCAGCGTGTCCTACTTTCCTCAGCCGCAGCAGCAGGAGCAGCAGCAGAGGTACGGAGTGCGCGCGACAGCAGTGCTGGGGGTGCTGAAGCCGGTATGGCCAGCAGCAACCGAAGCGAAGAAGCCGTTTTTTCCCTTGCTCTGCTCTGAAAAAAGTTCTGCGCATGCGTCTATGCGATCGTGAGTCCGAAAGTGTCGTGCGTCGACTTCTTCTCTCCCCTCTCGTCTAGAAAAGAAAGAAATGCTGCTAGCCCGGCCGAACGCGCCGCGTAAAGGATATTTCTAGGAAATGCGGCTGAAGAGAGTCCAGCCGTGTCTGCGTCCACACTAGTACATAGAGGAAGCACAGCCGCCTTCCCCTGCATCACAGACATGTGAATGCTCGACAACTTTGTCCCCGTTTTTCTACGTCTGTCTCCGCGCGCGCATACTGACACGCACACTTGTATACATACAATATATGTGTATATATATATATGTACTTCTGGCAATATATTACCGTTCACATAGATATCTTGTTTTCGTAAGGAGGCGTGTCAAGCCCTCAGCGCTTTGTAGGGCTCGTTTTGTCTGTCTGCACGCGTGTGCAACGCCTACAAGCAAGCATAATCCGTTGTGTCCTCCTGCATGTCTTTTCGGCCACAAGACATATATATATCCCCAGACCGACGGGATTGACCTCTCTCTATAGGACGTATATACGCGTGAATGAAGACGCGAGGCTGCACACCGAGCCCCAGCTTTTTTTCCTCTGTTTCTATATTCGTGTAGCTATGTACTGGCTACTACTGTATGTGTGTATATGTGGAGCTACACAGGGAGGTATCGCAGAAATACATAATGTCTAGACAAGTAAAGTAGACAAATATGTACGAGTGGTGACTTCGCGGTTCGGTTAAAATTGCCTACCCCACAGAAGATCCACGCAAAGTGACAGGGCACTGCGTCTTTCCCGCTAGGTAGATAGATAGCGATAGATATAGCAATGTCTGTATAGATGTCTATGTGTGTACTTCTTTGTCAAAGTCAATGTGTAAGTGCCTGGGCCTTATACGGATACCTCAGCATATATGCACATAAGCACGTGTGTGTATGTGTATATGCGTGTAGTCAACATATCTGTATATATACAAATGCGTGTATCTGGGCGTATACCTGGGTGGTGTCAAAGGGCGTATTGAGGGGAACGACTGCCGGTGAAAACGTGTGGAGAATGTACGGATATCTGTAGAAAACGTCGCTGAGGAAGTACCGGTTCCTCTTGCCGTCTGTGTCCATGTAACTGTATACGTATAGATATACATATATATGTAGGTGTACCTATAGATGCATCTAAACGTGTACGGAGATGCCTGAAACAGGAAGAAGGTAGTTTTGGCGGAGTAGTCGACTCGAGCTGCGTCTGTGGTATTGGTAGCCAACCGAAAGGCTTTTTGTTCGCTCCCTGGCAGTCTCGTCCATATATAGACTTTCCTCCTTCTCTACTACGAATTGACGTACATCTGCGTACGTGCATGCGCAGACGTGCGCGCGCGCACGTACCTTCGTCGACAGAGAAAAGCGCATACATACACACACGTGTCGACCAATGTAGTTCACGCACAATATATATAAACAAATCTATCTATATATATAACTGGGTATAAATAGAGAGGGAGAGAGATGACCTTGTGTGTGTCCCTGGCCTCTCGTGTGAAGCGTTGACTTTGTCGGAAGGCGGAGGAGACCATTTCTGCGGTGTACGTACACCCCGGAGACCCGAGGAGGACTCGGCAAAAGTTTGTGCGGCGCGCAGCTCTTTCTGTTCTGCGCAGATCTCTTTTGGGGTGTCTGTGTGCCTTCGCATGTATTTATCTCCGTCTGCGTGTGTGCGTGTGTCAATTTACGGAGAAATCCAAGAACTCCGTGTGTGTGTCGCGTTTTCGCCGGGGGATTTCTTGTTTCTGTATCCGGAAGAGGAAGCTGTCGACAGAGAAAGGAACTCCGAGACAGGGAAGTGTGCGGTGTACGTACACCACCTGAGCGCGCACCCACGCGTCCCTGTCTCGATAAAGCTCGTCCCTACGCGCGTCTCTCACGCAGGAGACACGCGGACCTACACACTCCTCCTGGGCTGCTGCGGCTGTATATCCACGCGTCCTTGTGCAGTACTCGTTTCTTCTCTGCCTTTTCTTCTTTGTTGTCCTGCGTATCACGGGAATTTTGACTTACCACCACCCGCCATTTCACGCGTCTGTACGTCTGTCCAGTCTCTGACGTACACGCAAGAATTCGTTCCTGCGTAGATGCATACAGAGACGAGACAGAGAGAGCGAGAGGAGGGGACACGTGCGTGTGTGTGTATATTTAGGGCCCTTCGTTTGTGGGGCCTTTTTAGCGATTCGTAGAAGTCCCGTTGTGTGTGTGACGTACTCGTTTTTTCGCCCGTGCGCGTTGCTGTCGTGGTGCGCGTTGGTCAACGGTCAGAGTTCCTCTTCCTGTGGCAGTACAACACGAGAAGAGAGGAGTCTGCCAGGGAAAACGGGGACATCTCCCCTGCGGCAGTTGCATGCGCATGCGCTCACACACACACGCAGGCACACAAAGCGCGTCAGGCAAGGAAAATGACTGGCTCGACAGGAGTAGATCTGCGTCCGACTGAGGGGAGGAGAGTATCGTCGTAGTAGGACGACGCGTGAGACGTGCGTCTCTTCGTAGAGACAAAGAGGCAGTAGGTAGTGGAGCCCAGACGAAGGAAAAGACACTGGTAGGTACCCGTAGACAGGTATGGTATCGCTCTGGACGCGCTGCATGCGCCCCCTTTGTGCTGACGTTCATGCAAGAAAGAGGACAGAAAGAGAGAAGCAGAGAAACGAGAGATCTGCAGACAAGAGCATTTGTCCCTCCTCGTAGTATATGTGTATGTGTGGACACTAGCTCTAGACGGTCCATACGTACACACGCGGGTTTCTTATATGTGTATATATGCAGACGTATATCGTTGTCTGTGTGATACATGTGCATGCGTGTGCAAGGCGGTTGAGTAAGTCGCCATAAATAGGTAGTCCGGAGTAGGGGCTGCGCGTCTTTCCTAGCGCGGTGGAAACGTTTTTCAGTCTGCGACTCTTCCGCGGCGGTAACCTTCCGCTTCTTCTCAACAGGCGCGAGCGCCGCCCTGCTGCTGCTGTTGCTGCTCTCCTCGGTCTATACGCAGCAGCAGCTGCTGCCGCACTTCTGCTTCTCAGCAACACTCGCCGTTGCTTCTTCAGGAGACGGCTGCTGCTCTTGCAGCCTGCCAGCCAAGTTGGACGTCGCGCGCGCACGGCAGAGGCGTGGCTGCTGCTTCTTTTCCCTGCTGCTGCTGGAATCGGCAGCAGCCCCGGCCCATGAAGTGTGGGGTGGCGCCGGACCCTTTCTGCGGCACTGCACGCTGCTGTCTGTTTTTTCCGCTTCTTTCTTTTTGCTTCCCTTCCTCGAGGTGACTGTCGCACGTCCGAAAACGCCGACTCCGGTGAGGGCGTCAGCAGCAGCAGCAGTGTGAGTCTGTCCGTCCTTCTCTGTCTTTCTTTCGTCCTTCCCACATATGTACGCGTGTTTGTATGAATCTGCGTACCGAAGCCCCCACGTGTGTAAGTCCACGTATTTGTGTCCGTGAGTATGTCTGTATGTGTACACGTGTGTATATATCGGCTCGTTTTCTTCGTCTTACAACACCCGTTGCGGACTTCTTCCTAAGAGGCAACGTCCTGCGCATGTTCCTCTCAAACAAAAGAGCCCCCTTTTCCTTTTCGTCTTGCCACTGATTTTTTGCATTCACAGTTGTCCGCTTCCACCTGAACAGAGAAATACACACACACACACGTACTCCGTATATCCACACGTTAGCTTTTCCTGTGTACGCCTGCGTCCTGTCTATATACGTGTGTATATGTGGGTTGCCAACGAAGCCTTACACACGTTCATACGTGGAGGTGTATTATATGTGTCTACCTATATGTATCTCTGTAGTCAGCGGATTCTTACATATATATGTGGGTCTACCTGTATATACGTATCTCTGTTATTAGCGAGTTCGCATATATTTGTATGTACGTACATGTGTATGTGCGTGTAAGTGTACATATATATATATATATCTTCGGTGAAGAGGGTGGTGACAGCTGCATCTCTTCGTTCTTCTGTCGCGTATATTTAACGTGCTTGGTAAAGTGACGGCCTCTCTCGAGTTCAATTTCTATATATATGTGTGTGTGGGAGGGGACCGTGGATGAGGATCGCTAGCCGCACTCGCACATGTATATATATGTGCGTACGTAGGGTATGCATGCGCGCCTGCCGGCGTACGGCCTTTTTTTTCCTCTTTACGGAAGAGAAGTTTTCATCGCGCGCCGCGTGGATGTGTGAACGACGACGTGGTAGAAGAAGTCGCACCTGACGTGCTCGACACCGAAACAGCAGCATACCGAGACGCCGGGGCGCTGCAGTGCAGCAGCGACAGCAACAGCAGCAGCAGCACGTCGGACCGCAGCAGTGACGTGCTGCCATCACCACCCGGCTTCGCAGCAGCAGCGGCCCCATCTACGACAGCAGCAGCTGCAGCAGCGGCTGCAACAGCAGCAGCACCGGGAAGGGCAGTGGGGTTGCAACAGCAGCAGCGGCGGCGACGGTGGCGTCCTGCGCTCTCGAACAGAGAAAGCAGAAGCGGCGGCGTCTCGTCTGTGTGTGTGTGTATGTGTGCGTTTGTGTATGTGGCAGCTAGCAGCAGTAACAGCTGGCAGCAGTGGCAGGAGGAGCGCGGAGAGTGTCACCGGCAGCAGCACCGCGGCGAGGATGCCTGATTTGCTTTCATTCTCGACTGCCAGCATGTGTGTGCGTGTGCGTGCGTGAATGTTCGCCTTTTAAATGTATGCGGCTTTTCTGTGCGCTGCATGCGGCCCGGAGGCGGTGGCGAGGAGTCCTGCTGCTTGCGCTGCGTGCTTGCAGCTGAGCAGGAGGAGGCTAGCTGCATTACTTCCTTTTCTTCTGCTGCTGCCCATCCTGTCTTTCGAACAGTCGCCGCTGCTGCCTGAGGACTGGTGGGGAGGGCGCGGACGCGCGCAGGGTGACGCCTGCAGCCGCGGCAGCAGCTGCAGAAAAGTGGACAGGGAAGGGGAGGGCAGCTGCGGCTGGCACTGCTTTCGAAGAAGCAGTCGCAGCATCAGAGCTTCTTCAGCGCTGAAGAAAACGTCAGCCTGCTACGGGGGGGCCGCTGGTGCTGTCTGCTGCTGACGAGAATCAGTGTGGTAGAAAGGACGGTGGAGTAGGAGAAGGAGAGGAAGCGACGCTGGGTCGCTGCTGCTGCTGCTGCCGACACCACGCGTCTATGCCGTCTGGGCATCCACGACGAACACAGCAACAGCAGCAGCGCGGCCTCTTTTTTTGTCAGCGGGCGTAGCCTGTGTGCGTACGTGTACGAGAAGAAGAGCAGCAGCAGAGCGTCATGCAAGGCGCTGCCAGCCGCAAGGAACTGCCGACGGAGCTCGAACACAGAAGATGCTGCATGCGCCCGCAGCAACAGCAGCAGTCGGTTGCCTAGGCGTGCCCATCTATGTTTGTGCGTTTGTCTCCAGATAATTTATAGGTGCAGGAAAGAAGAGGAGACGCGGGAGTAAGGGACCGCCGGCGCGGCGCGTAAAAGCTGCGGCAGCAGCAACAGCAGCGCGCCTCTGCCGTGAACAGAGTCGCCTCCAGCACCAGAAATTGTTGCATGCGATGTTTCGCAGCTGCTGCTAGCGTGAGGCGTTCCGCAAAGGAGAGAGACGGAGAGACGGAGACACCGAGGAGACGGGACGGAGAGGGATACAGCAAAGACAAAAGCAGGAGGAGTGTAGACGCCTGGTGGAGCAGCCACTTAAGGCAGAGGGGACAGGGACGTGCCACCAGCAGAGCGGGGGGCTGCTTGTCCGAACGGTAGCAGCAGGATCTCGAAGCTGCGGCGGCCTCGGGGTCCTCGTAGGAAGAGAAAGCGAGCAGCTGCTGCCTGCGTGCGTATGATTAATCCTTGTGAGACACCTAGCAGCGGGGGGCCAGTGCGTCCCTCGAAGGAGAATTTTTAATCTGAGCAGCACACTGCATTGTGTGAAGCAGCAACAACAGCAACGGCAGCGGTAACAGCAGCAACAGGAGACACCGCGACGTCTTCTGTTTGTGGAGTAGGAGCAGCGTCGGCAGCAGGTAACAGAGAGGGCCTTCTCTGCGGAGATCCTGCGGCAAGTGAAAGCAGCCGGTGGACGGTGGAGAACATTTTTGCTGTGGGTGCTGGTGCGGCAGCAGCGAGGAAGCAGGTGCTTCTTGTGTGTGTTGAAGCCTGGTGGACAGCAGCAGCAGCAGACTTACCAGCAGGGAAGACAAGGGTCGTTGCGTGAAGTGCGCACTCCTGCTGGTTTTGCCGGGAACAAGACGAGAGAGCAGTTCACCTGTCCGACGCGTTTCCCGTCCGATTCATCGGGGAGGGTTGCTGCTGCTGCTGTCTTGGCAGCAAAAGCAGCAGCTGCGCCCGCGAGGAAGAGTCGACTGGCTGCTTCTGCTGCAGTGCGGCTGCCTCTTTTTCCTCTTGAGCGCAGAAGCCAGGGAGTAGCTGCGCATGCGGCAGCAGCAGGCGCTGCAAGCGCACCCCTCGTGGACGTCCGTTCCCCCGCAGACTTGTAGAGAGAAACGATGGCGCTGCCCGAAGTCAAGCGGTCGGTGATGCAGCAGCAGCAGCAGTCTGCGAGCACCAGCAGCTCGACGCAGCTGCAGGCTCTCAAGGATCTGAAGGTTGCAGGCGTGTGGAAAATTGGCAAGAAAATTGGATCCGGCTCTTTCGGAGATATATACAAAGGCAAGCCAGTTGCTGCTGCTGCTAGTGCTTCAGGAGAAGAAAGCGAGAGGAGGAGCAGAAAGACGACACATGAGCAAACAGTCCACACTTCTTCTTTTTGCTCTTCTCATAGTTGCTTCGCGTCCTTCGTGTGCCGCAGCTGCAGCAGCTCACGCCTGTATACTCGCTGCATTTTCCTCCGTCGTGCTGCCGTTTCCTCTTGCTCCTCCTGCTTCTTCGTCTTCCTGTCCACCTGGCCCCTGCTGCTGCTTCTTTCTGCCCCTAGAGAACTGCTCGCCCGTGCTGGTGCTTCTTCGTGTTGCATCTGCTGCTTCTGCCACCATCTGCCGCCGGCGCGGGTGCGTGTGTCTTATTCAAGACGACGACGTCGGGCTGCTGGTGCTGCTTCCTCGTCTCGTCCTTCCCGTCTTTATGAAGTCTGTTTGTTCGTAGCCTGCTGGCCCATCTCAATATACGGACACTTCCTACTAGGTGACTGCGGGTTGATGTTTCCGCGGTCCCGTGCGCCGCCGGTCGGAGGATGGGTCTCTGACTTGTTTGCCTTTGCTGCTGCTTGGCCATTGCCCGTTCTTTCGTTTGAGCTTGCTGCTGCTGCGGCTTCTCGTACTCTTCGCGCGCAGCGCTGGTATTGGTTGGAGGACGTGCTGCGGGACGGGGCCTCGCGATCACAACGCTGTCTGCTGTGGCTGCTCTTCCTGCTGCGATCTTGCTGCTCTTTCTGCTGCGATCTTGCTTCGGTGTTGTTGTAGAGGCTTTCTCTTTTTTCTGCAGCTTCTTTTTTGCTCCTGCTGCTGCGGCCTGCTGTCGCTGTGACTGCGTGATTTGCTGCTGCTGCTTCTGGCGTGCCGCTTCTGACCGTGTTGCTGCCGCTGCTTTTTCGCTGCTGCTGCTTCTGCGACGTCTTCCTCCCTGTTTGTACTGCTGCTGTTTCAGTTGCTGGTCTCGTGATGGCTACGCGCCACATTTTGCTGTGTGTCTTCTTCCTCCACGTCTCCTCCTTCAGTTTCCTGCCAGCAAATTCTGCTCTCTCGTCTCTCCACTTCAATTCTATCTTCTCCTCCTCGTCCTTTTTCTGACTTACTTTTCTCGCTTTTCTTCCCCTCTCCCCTCGGTCATGCATGTGGTCCGTGGCGGTTTTTCGGACTGCTGCTCCTGCTGTCGTTGCCTGCGTACTTCTCTGTCGTCTTCTCTCGCCGCTGCTCTCGCGCTCTCGCTGCTGCTGCCACTGGTGCTGCTGCTGTCTCTCTCGCCACTGCTGCTGCTCTCAGCTTCTCTCTGTCCCTCTGGCCCCTGGACAGCTCTCCTCCGTCTCTCTCTCTCTTTCTCTCGCCGCTGCTGCTGGTGCTGCTGCTCCAGCTCTCCTACACTCTCTCTGTCCCTTTCTCGCTACTCCGGGTGCTGCTCTCGGTGGTGCCGCTCTCACGCGTTTTCACACGCTCTCGTTGCAGCGGTGATGGTGCGCTGGGGGTGCTGCTGCTGTGGGGCGTGCAGCAACAAACGTCCAGACGGGGCAAGAAGTGGCCCTGAAGGTGGAGAGTATTCGAGCCAAGCATCTGCAGCTGCTGTACGAGTACCGGCTCCTGCGTCACCTGCAGGGCGGCGAGGGGATCGCGCAGGCCTACTGCTGCGAGTCCGAAGGAGACTACAACGTGATGGTCATGGAGCTGCTTGGCCCATCTCTCGAAGATACTTTCAATCTTTGCAACCGCGTTTTCTCTCTTAAAACGATTCTTCTTCTTGCTGACCAGTTTGTACGTCTTTGTATAGCCCCAGCGCAGCAGCCGCTGCTCTCGTTTCTTCCGCAGAGCAGCCTCCTCCACACGCTGCTGCATTGCTGTACACTACACACACACATATTCTCTCGCTTTCTCGCGTGATGCAGTGACGTGTTTTTGCCTCCGCCTGCGTGCTGCTTTGCTTCTCTTTCAACGACCTTTCCCTCCTCGTCCTCGTTATCTGCTGTGTGTGCCTCTTTATCGGCGCCTTGCTGCCAGCGTTGCCGCTTCCCGTACGCTGCTGCTCTTGTGCGCTTCCCGCTCGTGCTGCTCTCTCTCTTTCTGTCACGTTTGCCGAGGTCAGTCTGCCTCTTCCTTTTGCAGCGGAAAAAATTCGTTACATTCTTCAGTAGTCATGTCAAGGCGTATCCGAACGATCGCACACAATTCTCCATGTATCTCTACGGACGTGTATGCATATAGGTATGTACTGGCGTACATATATATATGTATATATATATATGTATGTATATGCTTATCTGTTCATATATGTACGTATATCTGTATGTATGTCTGGGGGGATAGAGGTGGTTTGCGTGTGGCGCATAAGAGAGGAATATTTGGGACGACGAGTCGCGTCTGTGTGACTTGCATGCGCGAAGACTTTGCATGCGGTCCACATATATAAGTGTATATACGGCGGGGAATACTAGCTCAAGTGAGCCTGTGTGCATCTCTGGGCGGAGTGTTTGTTGGCTGCGTGTGTGCCTCCCCCGGGGTCGTTATCTCTTTGAGTCGTGGGTGTTCACGGGTGCTGCTGCCGCTGCTGCTGTCTTCTCTTCCTCTGTGCAGCTCCAGCGGGTGGAGTACATCCACAGCAGAAGTTTCATTCACCGAGATATTAAGCCAGACAACTTTCTTCTTGGCGGCGCGGATCGCCAGGATACTGTAGGTTTCACGCGTTGCTTTTGGTTGCTGCCTGCTACGGGCCGGAGAGTACTGCAGTCGCGGCTGCAGCACAGCAGAAAGGTGCAGAGCGCAGCAGCCCAGCAGCAGCAGAAGCAGCAGCGTGTGCAGCAGGAGCCACAGGGGTGAAGCAGCAACCGAAGCAGCAAGCTTGGCAGGACAGCAACAGCAGTAGCAGGCTCGCTCATTTCCCCGTGCAGCAAGCGCGACAGCAGAGGCGGAGAGGGAGGATGAGGAGGAGCAGCAGCAGCACTGCAGGAAAGACACAGGAGCGCAGCACCGACAGAGGAGCAGACAGCTGAGCTGTAGCAGTGCTGGTAGAGTGGCATTCGCAGCAGAGACGAAGCAGCAAAACCGACAGCAGCAGCAGCAACAGTGATGCAAAGCAGGGTTCCCGACGCAGTCCTGAGGCGTATCAAGCGTCAGCAAGAAGAATGATCCAAGCAGCAGCAGCAGTAGCAAAGACGAGTTACGGCAGCAGAAGAGTTGAGATGCGGCGACACAAGATTCCCCCTGCCGTCGCACAAGCAAATTGAGACATTAGCTACAGCAGCGGCGGAGGGCGTAGTAGGAACTCCAGCACTGGCTGCTGGCTGAGCGCGTGACAGCAGCAGCAGTAGCAACGGGTGTTCATTGTCCACTGCACGCTCCCTCACGCGAGGAGAAATCAGCCTCTACGTACCGCCTTACAGGAAATACCCGACTATGTGCAGCTCCACATATATATATATATATATACACACGTGTATCACCATTTATATGTAGAATTGCTCTCTCTCTCTCTCTTATATATATATATATATGTGTACGTGTGGATACGGCTGCGCCTGTAGGTCTGCCTGTAAGCGTATGTGTGTGTACATGTGTCTGCGCTTGTATATCGGCTGCAATGCAATATATATATATGTATATACTGACACGAATGTAGACAGACGGATATACATGAATAAGTAGATACACATATATATAGATAAGTATAAATCTGCATTAGGTGCAGTTTTAGCCTGAAGACTGTTATGCCTTGGTGTTCTGGCAGCCCACATGCCCAAACACATACGTATATATACATATATATTTGTATGCATAACAAAGAGAGAGGTATAAGCGTGCTGCAGGGATGCGCGCGCGTGTGAAGACGGGCCGGTTATGGGATTACTGACCCCGGCATGGTTGATACTTGCCTGCCGTAGAAACGCCGCGTAGGGTGAAGGCCGTGCGCTTTTGAAGCCAAGAGTGTACGTGCATGCACTGGTGCGGATGCATGCGTGGGGCGTTTAGCAGCCCCACACAGGCGAGCTTTTTCTTTTGTTTGTGTGCTTCTGTCTGTAGAGACACACGCAGCAGTCGTACGTGTCTACCGAAGAATGCAGCCCACAACGAGATTTCTTCCCATCTTCCTGCATTTGTAGAATGCGTGTGGACACATGCGGTGAAGCTGTGTCTAGGAAACGCAGCCTTCGAAGAGAAGATGTCTACTTTTCTTGATCCTTGACAGTCTCTCTGCCTGTGTCTGTACGTGCGTACGGAAAGGTGTTACTCTCTCCGCCACACGTGCGCACGTCCCCACATGCTGCTGCCTCCTGGAATGCCCGCTCCTGCTGCTACGCCTGCAGTTGCTGCCCCTGCTGCTGCTGCTGCCGCTGCTGCTGCTGCTGCGCCTGCTGTTACTGCTGCTGCGCCTGCTGTCACTGCTGTGCCTGCGGTTACTGCGTCTCTTCGACATGTCCGGCACAGACGTGTCTGTGCGCGTGCGTGCTGCGTGACTGCTGCGGCGTCGGCATCTGTGTCTGCACTGACGTGAAGGCGGCTGCTCGTACGACACATGCGTGAGGCTGTGCGGGGGCGTGAGCCTGGTGGATGGCTTGGCATATGTTTAGGTGCTCGTACGACGCCTGCGCGTGGGGCTGGGATGGGCGTGGGCATGGGCGGATGGACGACGTGACTTCTTCAGCTGCTTTTGCTGTTGCTGCTGCTGCTGCTCGGTACGGGCGCTCGATATGTGTTGTGCTGCAGATTTACATTATTGACTTCGGGCTCGCAAAGAAGTACAGGGACCCGCGGACTCATCAACATATACCGTACCGGGAGAACAAAAATTTGACCGGAACTGCGCGCTACGCGTCCATCAGCGCCCACCTCGGCTCCGAGCAGAGTCGCAGGGACGATCTGGAGGCGGTTGGCTACGTCCTTATGTACTTCTGCAGAGGTTTGTCAAATAAGAAAACATGCGGGAACTCCTTGCAAAATCCACACATATACACATATACATATGTCCCGCATGCATATATATACGTGCATGTCTAATAAGTGTATACACTTCTATAAATATATGTGTATGAGTGTGGGTATATATTGCAGTGTATATATGTATATATATATATATGTGTATAAGAGTGTGTATGTGTGTGTGTACATGTGTACGTATGTATATATATTTATGTATAAAGGGAGAGAGAGAAGTATCCGTGTATGTGTGCGTACGTCTTTTTCTTCCGCTAGTTGGGACTTGCGGCTGCTGTGGATTTTCTCACGCGTCTTCGTCGTTTGCGTGTGGCTGCTGCTGCCGCTGCTTTCTCTGCTGCCGAGTCAAGGCGACGTCTCGGTCGTGTGCTGCTCTCCCGGTGGGGCGCTGCATGTGCTGGCGATGTTTTCGTGGACGCTTCTTCATCTTCTCTCTCGTCGTAGAGGACAGGGTGCTGCAGCGTCTCTTATTTACCCGCGGAAAGTAGCGCTGGTCGCGCGGCAATCGCTTCTGCCTCTTTTTCTGCGCTTCGCGAGACAGCGGCGTCTTCCTGTGGAAGCCGACCAGCGTGATACACCGACACACGCAGATCCTTGACGTTCCTGTATTTTTACATACATGTGTGTGCATATGTTCGTATATCTCTTTACATCCCTCCACACACGTTATACGTGCATCCGTTTATCCATATACATATGTGTTTGTGTACACGTATGTATATACATGTGTGTCTGTGTGTACGTGTATATATACGTGTGTCCGTGTATATATATATGTATGTGTCTGTGTCTACATATATATACATCCATATGTCTGTGTATACATATATGTATATATGTATATGTATATGTATATATCTGCGCGTACGTATACGTATATATGTCTGTGCGTATTTATATATATGTATATATGTGTTTTTATTAGGTGATGTTGATGTTGAACTCGTGACTCTGCATGCGTGTGGTGGACTTGGTTTTGCTGCACCGGTGGGTGGAGGTTCTCCGGAGGTGCGGACGGGTGCATGCAACTGCTGCTGCATTTGCTGCTGGGGCTGCAGCATGCTTTTGCTTTTTGATATGCGGCAGGAGGAACGTTGCCGTGGCAGGGCATCAAGGCCAATACAAAACAGGAAAAGTACCACAAGATCATGGAGAAGAAGGTGGCGACCTCCGTGGAATCGCTCTGCAAGGGATTTCCACGTAATACGAATAGAGTACCTGCATGTAGAGAGCGAGAGAGATAATCAACGCCATACATACGTATATGTTTGTATTAACGATATATATATATATGTATATTCACTTTTTCATTTGTGTATTTATGTATAGAGATCGATGTGTATCCATTTTCTTGTTGGTGTATTTAGATACGTAGAGGAATGTGGATGGTTGTGGAGACGCACGCAGTGTGTCGGCCGTTGCTGTTTGCAGGTAACCGTGCTTATAAATAAACATACGTGTGTACATATACGTAAATATAGGTATCCATGTAGATGTGTATATAGCTGAACATATATATATACATATGCATATACGTAGCAATATGGGGGTCCATACCCGTCCCCGAAGCCAACGGAGAAAGCAGCGTCTGCGGTTCAGCTACTTCGTTTAGAGGAACAACTTTTGAATGTTGTGTTGCATGGACGTATCGACGTGCACGAGGAATGTGCATATCTATATATATATATATATATATATGTTTCTCATTAAATCTGCGTGGGCCAGCCTTCTTTATATATGTATATATGTCTACGTTTATATATATATATATATGTATGCACATGTAGGTCTCTGTGAACAGTATATATACAATCTAAAGATTTACTAGGCCTCTCTGTCGCTGTCTCTCTCTCTATATATGTGAGTCTGGTAGGAACATGCTAGAAAAACATATATGATTATTTAATATGTGTGACTCACTTTTATTTGAGACACAGACGCGTTCCTCCTACGACCCACCATCATCCGTCCTCGCCCGCGTGTCTCGACTTCGACGACACCAAGTTGATTTTCACCTTCTCGGTACTATTACAAAAGACACGTGCATTTCTATCACTGCCTACGTATGTGTGGCTATATATATATACGTGTGCGTATAGTTGTGTGTGCTGTGTGTACATATATTTGCATGCTTTAGACATATATATGTATATATTCACGTGTACACGAAAAAACACGTCCACTTCTATCACTGCTCACTTGTATACGATTTATATATATATGTCTATATATGTATGCTTTATATATGTATATATATATATATGTATCCTATATGTATGTACATGTATGTGTTTGACACGTGGGGATGGTTCTGTGTGGGGTGATGGTATAGCGGAGTTTGCCACGTATCTCAACTACTGCCGATCGCTGCGCTTCGAAGACCGTCCCGACTATGCATATCTGCGACGCCTGTTCAAAGATTTGTACATACGGAAGGGCTACAATGTAAGCAGGAGAGCAGCAGGCAGCAGGATGCCGCTCAACAACAGCAGCAGCAGCATGGGGACATTCTTATTACCCCACAGGCTTGTTGCAGCGTGTAGCAGCAGCAGCAGGGCGCAGAAAGAGCGACACGGTGGCACTCTACAGAGCAGCAGCAGGTTGCAACAGCAGCAGCAGCAGCGTTTGGAAGCGGCGACATCGCGGGGGGGCTGCCAGCTCTAGCAGCGGGAGCAGCAGAGAGCTGCGTCAGCAGAGGAGGAGGAGAAGGAGCCAAAGTGGAGCAGCACTGGAGAACAGCAGGAGCAGCACCGCGCGCGTATGCGAGAAGCGTCGCTCGTTGCTCGTGAAGAGCCGCACAGCAGCGGCAGCTGCGCGCAGCAGCACCAGTTCTTCGAACCGGCAGCAAAACAACGGGGAGACACAGAGCCTTTGCAGGCAGCAGCAGCAGCAGAACGGGAAGACACATTTATCGCGCGCAGAAGTCTGCTGATGTCGGCTGCCAGGGAACTCTTGTGACCGCCGCGTTCTCTCTGTGCGGCAGTTGCCGTGTTCTGGTCGGTCTTTTTCCCGTCAACAAATTTGTCGAGGGCGCTGGCTGCATGCGCGATTATTCACATGCAGCTGTGTCACCGCGTGCGACGGACAGCAGATTCTCGACCGTCCTTTCTTCCTCTCTTCATTTCCACATTTCTCTCCGTCCGACTTTTCTGTCCTCCTCCCCTTCCTGAGGATTGATCCCTCTATCTAGCGACCTCCTGTGTATGTACACCGGGTGCTGTGGGTGTAGACTGAGACATGTGGCGGCGTACAGAATTTATATATTTTATTTGCAGGGGAGGGGGGCGAGGACTCTCTCTGTCTCTGTATACTGCTACCTGCATGTAAATATATTTGTATGTACGAGAAGGGGAGTGGACTGTGTATTTCTTTGTGTACTGCTATCTGCATGTAAGTACATATATATATATATAAATGTGCATATATGCATGTATGTGTGTATTTGCACTCACACTTGTGTCGCTTCTTCGGTGTCTCTCTCTGTGTGTCTCCTCTGTCTGTGTCCGTCCAGCCTTTCGTCGGTGTATCTGTCCTGTTACATACGTCTACGTGTGGACTGCAGTACAAATATGGACAGAGACATATGATGCAGGAGAACGCGAAGATTTCTACTTGTCTATATGTGCATGTCCATCTGTCGTTAGTCCGACCCGCACATGCTGCTGCTGCTGCAGCAGCAGTGAGACTGCGTGTGTGCATCCGTCTGTTCGTATGCGTGAGTCCCTTCGAGAGGAGTCATCCACGCTGTTGGTTCTCACCGCTGCGCGCAGGAAGGCGAGCAAGACTTCGACTGGACAGTAAAACTTGCGTCTCGTAGCAGCCTTGGTGTTCCCGTAAGTCCCATGCTTGCCCCTACTACCTGCTGCTGCCGCTGCCTGCACTGCGGCGGCCCGCGCCTGCAGTCGCTGCTCCGCCGCTCCCACCATAGATACGTGTATACACAGGTGGAGACACAAATATACCTAGGTATGCAAAGGTGTGTGGAGGTGTATGAAGATACACAGATGCAGTTTCCTGCTTGTGAACTTGTGTCGAATCTCGTATATGTGCATCTACATACTGTATGGCTAGAGTCGAATGTATGGAGCAACGCGTCGCCTGCTATTTCGCGGTTGCAGCTGCTTCTTCCCCTTCGTTTCCCGTTGTCCGTTCAGTCCTTCTCCGCCAGGAGCACTTACGGCATGTTTCTGTTTTTCTGTTGCGTCGTTGCTTCCTGACGCGGCTCCTGCAGCTGTCCAGTGCCGCGTCTGCTCTTGCCGCATCGTCTCCCGTGTCGCTGCTGCGGCTGCGTCGTCGAGGATGCTGTGCTGCCTCATCTGTGTACTCTGCGGCTTCTTCTTCCCAGTTGGCCCCTGCAGGCATTTTTTTCTGCTCTCACGCTGCAGTTCTTCTCGTTCTAATTCGTGATGCTGCTGCTGCAGCGGCTGCTGCTGCTGCTGGCTTCTTCCTAGCTGTTGCTGCTGCCACTGCTGCTGCTGTCGCTGCTGCTGCTGTCGCTGCTGCTGCTCCTGCTTCTCTCTCCATACGGCTGCTGCTCTGGTGGGGGTGCTGCTGCGGCGTGCAGAGCTCGAGAACGCAGTACGCCGGATGCAGCCAGGAAGGCCACCGCGCTCGCCTGAAACGGGACCCCGACAGAACTGCTGGTAATTTCGCCGTCTACTTTTCATCCTACATATATATATATATATGTATACCTAAAAAAACATACATAGTTGATGTGTGTATATATATATGTATACCTAGAAAAACATACATAGTTGATGTGTATATATATATATATGTATGTCTAAATGTATGTCTATATCTGTATATGCACAGAGAGAGGAAAAGGCACACATATATATGTGTGTATTTACAAACACAACAGAGAGGCAGATGGCTAGACACAGTTATAGCTTTACCTGTATACATACGTAGAGTGTATGCGTATCTAGGGAAAGATGGACCACATGTAAGTATTACATAATTATATATTACACTAATATATAATTAGGGTTTGCGTATATGTGTGTACATATATATATATATACGTATGTTCGTGTACATACGTACGTGCGTGTTTGTATAGAGAGGAGGGTATACGTGTATCCAGACGTGTGTGGGTGTGCGTATGTATATGAGTCTGCTCCACTTAGTACATAAACTTTCTCTTTCTCTGTATGTACTTTATATGCTTCCGGCCGGTGCTGCAGGCATGGGAGCGTTTCACCCCGACGCACGCCGATGCCATGCTCCTCTTATTTCTGCTCTGAGCACACGTGGCATAAGTATACAGACAGCATCCACATATATATATATATATGAATATGCGGACGCTGTATGTATACGTGTATATATGTACGTGTATAGTGTGGATGTGGGTATGTGTGTATATGTATATTTACGCATATATATATATACCCATGTATATATGTACGTATATATGTATGTATATTCGTGTGTGTATATATGGCCTACATTGCTACATATATCTATGCATGTGGGTGTGTCCACGTTTGGTGGGATCTTCTTCACGTATCGGCTCCCCCTCTCTGTCTGTCTCTGTTCGATGTCCACGTACGTGGCGTCTGAACAGAAAAAGACTTATCTGGGGAATTTTTGTGTATAAGTCGCTGCTGACAACAGTGAGCGATGCATTCGCTTCTTTTTCTCCGTTCACAGCGACTGTGTTGAAACTTGTCGCGCTTTTGTCCGTGGACGGTAGAGCCTTCCTTCCCCCCTTCATACGTAAATATGGGTGCCTCTGGCTACTGCCATATAACTAACACACGTAATATGTGAATGTATGTAAATATGTGTATGGACGTGTTCTTGACTGCAGGGATACGTGTATCTGTCCGTAGGGGGGAAGACATTGACATCTTCTGCGTACGGTCTGCGTGGGTGTGTACCTCCATACGTGTATGTGCGTGTATCATGCATATGTGCCTACACCAGTAAATGTACACATATGTAGAACATATATACGTATAGAATCATGGAAGTATCAGGGTGTGTGAATATCTGCATGGCTGTGCGTATAGTATCTATGTCTGCCTGCACCCGCGAACAAAGGAACGTGTGCGCATATATGTGTGTCTACGGATGTGGTAGGAGTAGATAAACAGATGTATATATATGTATAGAAGTTTCAGGCAGTCAAGAATTCTGCTGCTGCTGCTGCAACACTGCTTTGCTGCCGGGGGTGTCTCTGCTGCGTTGCTAAGACCTCTCTTCTCCTCTGCGTCATGTGGAACGTCATTGGCGTGACTGCTGCTGCTGCCTGCTGTCGCGGCTGCCTGCTGCTGCCGCTGCTGCCTGCCGGTGCTGCCTGCTGCTGGTGCCTGCTGCCCCTGCCTGCTGCTGCTGCTGTTTGTTGTTTGTTTGCTCCTCACTGCTGCCTTGGGCTGCTGCCGCTGCCTGGCCCCTGTGTTTTGCTGCTGGACTCTGCCGCTGGTCTGCACTTCCCGACGCGGTGCTGCTGCTGGGGGGTACTGCGGCTGCCGGGTGCTGTTGCTGCTGCTGCACGCGGTGTTGCTGCTGCGTTGCGGCTGCGTACTTTTTTTGCATGCGTCTGCAGCTCGCAGTGGAGAGATGTATGGGGCACGGAGTCGCGGGATGCCGCACTTCAGCAACGGCAACTTGGGGAATCCGTCTATGGCAACGAACCCAGGGGGTCACTCGTACGTCTTTTTTCCGAGCTTCTTTTATTTTGGTGTTCAAGGCCTCGCGCAGTCCTGTTCTCTTCCCCGGCTGCTGCCGAAAACGCATGCACGCCTCCGCGCACGCATCTGCAGATCTTGCTCCTTCTGCGTAGTAGCAGCTCCGATTTCTACAGGCATACATAGAGGATTTGCTGCTGCTGCACTTCTTCACAGCCTCGTATACATACGTGGACGCTCTCACAGGAAGGAAGCAGCAAGGCAGCGTACTGCACTTCTCATCTGCGCAGGGGGGGAACGGAGAGAGACAGCGAGAAAAGAAAGGGAGAAATAGAAAGGGACGAAAGAAGCCAAAGAAACAGAGAGACAAACAAGTACATATAATATGTGCGTGGGTAATTTTTTAAAGAAATAGAAGATCTGGAGAGGATGATTCGTCTGTAGAGGAGGAGACACCCATGGCTGCTGGTGCATGGCGAAGTTGACACATGAGTTCTAACGAATATCGAGCCCGTCGCAGAACGACGTTGGAGAAGTTCTTGCGGTGCCAGCAAGCGTTGGCATGACTGTCGTAATTTATTGGTGAACAGCAGAGCGCGCAGCAAAAGCGTCTCCTCTTGCGTCTCGCCTTCTCAGGCGGGGAGGAGAGACTCAAGGCTTCGCTGTCTCGCTCTCTCTGGTGTACGTACAGCCGCTCTCGCGCAAGAGACAGCACGACTGCATGTCTGTGCGTGTATATACATGTATGTGTGTGTGGATTTTCTTGGAAGCTGTACACAGACACGTGCGTGTATGTAGAGAGGTTCTTTGACCCCTCCTGATGCAGCGTCCTGTCAGGTGTACGTACACCTATTTTCCGGAATGTACCTTCGTTAGGGAGAGACATAAAGCAGAGCCTGCGTAGACGTTTCTCTGTTGTATGCGGACGCAGACTCGCCTCTATAGTGTATGTCTGTGTTTGGCTGGACGTCGTGTTTCTATGTGTGTACGGCCGTGTGTAGATGTGCTGGCGTATGAAGAGTGACTGGCAGAAGCGCGCCGTATAGAGACACTCGCTGCTCTCTCTCTGCTACAACGTATCTCGGGAAGGTAGAAAATTTTGTCTAGATCGCATCGGAGGGATGTCTGGCTCCGCCCGCTCTTGGTGCTGGGTTCACTTCCCCGTGCTCTCGGCAGCCGCGTGGGGCAGCCACGTGGGGTGTGGCACGCAGCAGCTGCACCGGGGTGGAGTGCGTGCAGCAGCTGCACTGGTGTGGGGCGCATGCAGCAGCTGCACTGGGGCGGGGTGCATGCAGCAGCTGAGCCGTGCACGTGTGCGCTCTTTCTGCATGTCTTCAACCGAAGGACGACAGGCACGTCTTTTGTGCGTTTCTTTGCATGTTGCGCTTTTCTGCGGAGCATCTTCGCCGCACAGTCTCTGCCGCAGCAGCAGTAGCAACGACAGAGAATCTGCGCGAAGAAGTGCAGAAGACACTTGCATGCGTGGTGCGGCGTCGCTGTCCCTCTGTCTCTCTCTTTTTCTCTTTCATCACGAAAGTTTCGCATGCGTTTTGAGGAGGATGCGTCTGTTTGTGTGGTGAACAGCCAGAACGACGGGAGGACGGCTTAGCTGCGCGTGAATGTGTGCGCGCGCGTGACAGAGTTCATGTATGTGTGTACTTCTGTGTTGGTGGGAATGTGGCTGTACGTGGGCGTGGAATGAAAAGTGAAGGAAGAAGGAGAGCGCTCTGCCACGTCTTGCTGCTGGTGCTGCTACGGACAGATACGCTCGTGCGCAGCCTAGCAGCTTTCTGGTACACCGCGGCAGATGCGCGGTGAATTTTTTGGTTCCGTTTAGACGCGTGCAGAGGGGAGAGACTCTCGCGCAACGGTGTGGCCTGGGCGAAAATGCCGCGCTTGTTTTCTTCGTCTTTTTTCTGTTGCTGCTGCTCTTCCTGCTGCTGCGTCTGCAGAGTGATGGTGCAGGAGCGCACAAGTGTGGCCGACCAAGTTGACCCGCACTCACGCGAGAACTCTACGCGCAAAGAGGAGCCGCAGCAGTATGTCTTTCTTCCTACGTCCACTTGGTGCGCAGAAAACCGGCTGCTGCTGCTTCTGGTGCCGCTGATGCTGCGCTCTCGTGCTCCTCCTCGTGTTGCTTCTGCTGCTGCTGGTCGTGCTCCTGCCGCTGCTTCTGCTGCTGCAGCTCCTGCCCCACTCCACTCTTAGCTTATTGACTGCTGCTGCTGTTTAAGCTGCACCACCCCTGCGCTGCTGCTGTTTAAGCTGCACCAGCCCTGGGCTGCTGCTTCTGTCTCGACTTCGTCTGCGAAAGGGGAGGACGCGCATATGCCGCCGCCACTGCTGCTACTGTCTCTCCGCCGGCGGCAGCCTGCTGCGCGGGGCCTGTCGCCAGGCCTGCGTGCGCAAACGTATGCGCGAGGAAGAAGCAGCGTCACGCCGCTCTCGATCGCCTTTCTTCGCTTAGTACCGTCTCCTCCGGCTGCTACAGCGGGGGCGGGGCTGCTGTCTTCTGTCTGCGTGCATCCTGAGGAGAAAAAAAGAGTTGCGTTCCTGCTCTTCGGTGCGACCACTGCTATCCAGAGGCACTGTTTCACGCCCACGCTTCACGCGCATCATGCATATATACGTGTACATTGGTGCCGCTGTACGCGTGCTCGTGTGTAGTGGTACAGCACCGCAGATCCCCCTCTCTCTCCTTCTCAAGGTGTCTTCGTACGTATCTATATATATGTATATATGTGTATGTGTGTATGGGCACGTTGATGCCGCTACGTTGCATTCTCGTGGTATATGCAGGGCTCTGTGTCAGCAGCCTCACAGCTCTCTTCCTGACGAGGAGAAATTAGTCTCTGTACGTGTCTCTGCGGCTGCTCGTCGCTCGCCTGGGGTGCTGTTGCGGCGCCTCTTCTTGGGGACAGTTCGACCGTCGAAAAAAACGCGTGCACCCCGGTGCGCGCGCCGCAGCGTGTAGGGGAGGGAGGCCCGGCTGTCGGCATACGGCAGGTGTGGAATTTGGGCGTGACGCTGCATGCAGCACGCTCGTCTGCGGTAGTGGAGCTGGGGCGGTACTGCTGCAGCAGCAGCTGTGGAAGTATGTCTTCGTGTTCGGCGTGTCGGAGTGGGCTGCTGCATGCAGCAGCACGGGCGCCGAGGATTTTTTTTTGGGTGTCGCTTTGTGCGCGCAGGAAGGAGACTACTCATCGCGTCTCTGGTGCCGCCTCCCGAGGCTTTCCCTGTTTTCCACCGGTACGTTTCTCGCGTCTTCTTCACTGCGTCTTGATCGATATTATATTCTACGTCTCCCCCTCTGCGCCTGGAGCATCTCCCGTACTCCTCTCTGCATGCAGCGCCGCGCCCGCCGCCGTGCCCTGTCGCATGCAGTGCGGCTGTCTCTGCCCCACGTGCGTCACCCGTGTGCCACTCTCGGCAGTCTTTTTTTCTGCATGCAGTGCATGTAGAGGGTGGGGGCGCCGGGGACGTGAAGTCTCCGGGACTGCGATTCCTGGGTGGCTTCTTCTGAAGTATGCGCCGTTTCTCGAGGAAAGCTGACACGTGTTTTGCGTCGGCAGCACCACTCGCCTGTTTTCTCCATGTGGCGTCTCCACATCCTCCTGCATTCCTCTTTGACACACGGCACTGTCTTCCTCTCTCTCTTTCCGGACGGGATGTCTGCAGGAAGTTCTCTGCGCCTGTGGATCGGACTTGTCTGCGGGCTCCCCGTTCCAGCAGTTCCTCGACTAAAAGTCGGTGTCTGCGCGTTCGCGTGTCCCCCCGCTGCATCAGTCTGCATGCCTGTCTTCCCATGCATGCATGCATCGCTGTTTGATCCGGCTTCTCTTTCTATGGCCTCGCGCATCACTTTTGCATGACGCCCTCGTCTAATGTCTCTGCACTGCGATGATTGTACTGCATATATATATTCTGGTGAAGTAATTCCCGTACATGCTGCCTCCCGTCCGCGGAGGTGTGTAGTGAGTGAGTGCTTCATGCAGAACGCTTCTCGCCGTCAGGGAGGAGGTGTGGCTGGTGCCTCTGTCTGCTGTTTTTGCAGTTCTGCCGGCGCTCTCCCACCAAGGGCTAGGCCGACCTCTTGGTAATTGCTGCCCGAAGTCGCGTCCTGCTGCTTCCGATGGTCTGTGCCTGCGTGCACTTCTGCGGCTGCAGCCCTCGTTTGCCCAGGACGGCCTCCCTCTTTTTGCCTGTGTTCTGTGCCGGGAATTCGTTGCGAGAGGCGCGCGGGGCGAGACTGGTTTCCTATGCGTCGCAGGCGGGCTGCTGCTGCTCCTGCAGTCGGTGCTGCTTCCACTCTCGTCATGTGTGTGAGGCGTGCTGCTGTTGTACCTAGCTTTCTAACCGATTTTGCTGGGCAGGTCTTCACGAGGTAACAGCAAATCTCCGTGACTCTGCACCAGCAGACGTGTAGCTTCGCTTCCCTCGCCTGCAGGACGCGGGTGCACTGCGTCGCAGGGAGCAGCAACAGCAGCGGCAGATCGAGAACAGCGTGAACGTTGTGAGCAGCAACTGCGAAAAAGACAGTGGCGTGTAGTATGAGGAGGGCCACAGCAGCAGCAGCAACAGGAATTTGAAGAGGGGAGTGCGGAGGGCAGGAAACAGCAACAAAAGCAACAGATACCCTGTAGCAACAAACGTGCGGAGAAACGCAGCAGCATGTGAGTGGGGGGGGGGGGGACCAGCAGCAGGCACACTGCAGCAGCGGGGCAGCTGCCACAGAGCAGCAACGGCAGAGAGCACGAAGAAGATAAATGAGTGAGAAGCTGCGGCGTGCAGCTGCAGCTGCAGCAGCGAGGACAAGGACGTCTTTGCACACCAGAAACGCCAGGGCCGCTGCTGCATGCAGATGCACACCGGGTATCATCCAGGTGGCAGTGAGGAGATTACTTTGCTGCTGCCGCTGACAGCTGGTGCTGCCGCAGCACCGCTTTCATCCTTTTGACTCCTGTGGCTCTCCGCAGAGGCGTGCCTGCGCTGCGGACCAACCAAAGGAGCCACTGCGTCCGTCGCACTTCGGCTGCAGCTGCTGTTGCTGCGACTGCCTGGCGGTCGCGGTTGCGCCGCTGTCGCAGCGGGTGTGGCGTCGCTTGCGGCCTCACTGCTGCCACGCCCTGTTGATGGGCTGCTGCTGCACACGTTGGCGTGCCGCACTGCGTCTTTCCGGAGGGCCGATGCTGTGCCAGGGATTTCCTGGTTGTGCAGCTGTTCGGGATGTGTAGCTGCTGCTTGTACTGCTCCGCTCTCCGCTGCTGCTGCGTCTTCCCTTGTTGCGACAGACAGAGCTTCTTGTCCCCCTGCTGCGGCTGCACCAGCTGCTGTGGTGTTGGTGGTGGTGGCCGACGCGGTCGCCATTCATCGACACCGACAGGAGGTGCATGCGTCTGCGTCCCTCTCCGCAGGATGCCTACACGTGTTCAGTATGGTCCACATGCGTCTGCTCTCACTACGTATATATGTATACGAAGGGGAGCCAGACCGTGTCCCACCCTGGAGCTGCACGCTGTGGCCTGAGTCCTCGGTGCACACCGGAGAGCAACAGCACGAGCAGCAGCAGTCCCCGCGGAAGAGGAGAAGAACTCACTTCACAAAGCGACGCTGAGCGGCAGGACAAGCAGCCACGACAGCGATACGCAACCTCAGCAGCAGCAGCAGCGACAGCAACAGCAAGGCAAGTAGCCGTGAGGTGGACACAGCAGCGGAGCACTGCGTGTGAAACGCACGCATTCGTTGACGCTAAACAGCTTTCTGGAGGAGGTGTCGCAGGTCTGTTGAACTTTTGTTGAGAGGAGAATCTGAGTTGATACGAAGAATTCGGCAGCAGAGAGCGATTTGTCTCACGTGAAGTGTATATTCGAGAAGAGTCGAAGGAAGAAGAGCTTCGCCTTGCTGCCGGTTGTGCATCAAGCGGTGCACATGTTGCAGCAGTAAAGCTTCTCTTTAATTGCCGCCATCATGCTGTGTCTCGTCTCCATGGGGGTTTCCTCTTCTGTTTTTGCTGGCCCTTCACACGCGGAGGAGCTCTGTCTCCGCTTGTCGACTTCGCACGGGGGGGGGGGAGAGAAACGCATCTATTTCTCTGTGTCATTCCTAAGGCAGAGCTCCACCTCTTCCGATTTGGGTCGTCCCGACGTAGAGTATCCCACTTTCGTCCACCGATCTCCCCTCTGCGCATGCATGCAGGGGCTCCTGTGTCGTCTTGAAGCGGCGCTGCTCTGGCCGACATGCGTCCAGGGCGGTGCTCGCAGTCGTTGTCTTTTCCGGCACCCGCCGAATCCACGTGAAGAGCTTCTTCTCAAACGAGAGAAGATGGGAAATGTTCCTTCGAGACTCCTTGCCTTCTGTAGTGCTGAAGCAGGAGGTACAACCCAAGGAGTCCTAAGGAAGGAGAACTGCGTTCCGGTGTATCATGATAAGGGAAGCACACAGGAGGCTGAGTAGTCCTTTGCGTGTCCGTCCACACAGGCGCGCGCATCTCTCTTCGCGTCTTTGCACAGTCATTAGGTGCCTCTATCAATATACGCAGAAATCTAAGTATGTATGTATGTGTGGATAGGTAGGTAGTGTACGTTGGTCCCTTATCTGTATGTCTGTGTGCGGGTATGTGTGGAAACAGGAGAACACTAACGAGGTACGCTGTTCCACACATTCCACATGTTAGCCAGCGTATCCCAAGCAATGAGTCTCTGCTGTGTATACAGTCCCTCGACTTACCATTCGAACAGCTTACTCACAGAGGAATGCAGTGTACGTAGGAGCAGCGGTGTAGACGTCGCTTCTTCTCGTGTTGTGCCTCTTGCTGAGAGAGAACTTCAGCAATGCCTTTTTACCCACGCGTGTCTGTTTATGTCACAGATAGCTGTGTGTGTCACATATCTCTTTGCGTATATATGTGTATGCATGTATACAGCGATGCAAGTATATGCACACGTACGTATACATTGTATATATCCTACACGCTTCAATGCATACGTCGGTTGTATGAGGACCGTCAGAACCAGTGAAAACCTTTTCTGTTGCCGAACGCAACTTATCGTCTTCTGTAATATCCCAGTGCACGCAGTTGCATGCGCTACCTGTCGCACTTGCGTGCAACTCTTCTTTGTAAAGCGCTGTCGCTCTGTGTTCAAGAACACAGCGACCAGCTGTCCTGCATGTTTAGGAAGCTCCGAACACCCCCGCCTTATTTTGTGTCCAGCAGCAGGCGTGGGGCGGAGAGTGTACCGCCGGCCTGCTGCTTTTCAAGTGCGTACGCACTGCACACTGCAACCCAGCGCACAGGTACAGGCAAGACGATGACCGAAGGACTACGTCGGTTTACATTTCACTGTTTAGGTAGACAGGTGCACCTAAGCGGGCGTGCGTCTCACGTCTCCTCATGGAGCTCACGAACATGCACACACGCGCATGACGCCGCTGTCCTACGCGTAGTTGTGACGCAGTTACGATCAATTTTACGAGGCGGTTGCTGGCTGCGGATCTGCTACACACGACTTCAGAGCGCACGCGTGCGAGACACGCGTGGATTGCACGTTAGTCCTAGGTGCATACTCGCACGTATAGAGCCGCATGTGTGCGTGCACAAAAATGTATGTATACATATATGTGGACGTGCACGTTACATATGCACCCACGTATACACACGTGTGTGTACGTCTTACACAAGGGGATCCGCCGCAGTGCACAGGGAGCTGCTTGGCGTGCAGCGGGTGTCCTCTATACTTACGCTGCTGAGACACACCTGCACTGCAAGTTTCGAAAGAGGGCGAGGTGCTGCGACCTGCGTATGCCGCACCTACGTATATGCGCGTCGCCCGTCGCCGGAAAAGTAAAGTGGCTTTGCATGCGTCTTTCATGTATTCAGAAAACGTACTGCTGACGCCTGCACATATGAGTTTACTTGGATAGCTCGGCCCTGGGGCGTGCATGCGCTCGAGGTGTTTGTAGAGCTCGGCCCTGTGGCGTGCATGCGTTCAAGGTTACATACAGCGACCGGGTACAGTGTGCACCCCGTCTGTCAATTGATTTACAGAAACATCGCTAGCGCACACAGAATGTGCGACACGCAGTGCGTACCATCGCTGGCTCGCCCCTACAACGCACACAGGAGAGAAGCGAGTCGCTGCTACCTCAGCAATCCTGCACGTGCACCGCTGTAGTTGAACTGCAGGTTTGCGAAGAACAGAATCTCCACGCTACAACGCCTTCGTACAGACTCGATCCTCCTTCTGCGCATGTGTGCACCCGTGAGTCTTTGAAATCAACAATACCATCTCTTTCCGTATCTCTTACCTCCGTCCATTCGTTCCTACGAGGGACAGTTGTTCGTGCATGTTTTGCTGTCTCTCCGTGTGTGCACGCAGAGGTATGTCTGTGTGTGTGTGCGTGTGTGTGTGGCCCGTACGTGTACGCGGGCAATCTCTGTGGTAATTTCTGTATATGCAGTTGGAGTCCACGCAGATCTATGTATCTCCTTCTGGCCCGAAGACAGTTTACATGAGCCGGCGAGCTGGAGCCAGCTCGCCACGAGTCGTCTCCTGGCTTGTATAATCTTGCCCTGTAGTCATTCTTTATGTGTATCTATATAGAGATGTTTCCGTCGAGAACTGAATGCTTTACGTGGTTGTCTTACACTAGAAGAGTATATCATTCTTCTTTCTGTAGCGGTCGTACAACTGCTATACACGTCAAGCAAATATTCCGCCGCCAGTAGACAAAGGCGATTCTTTTTTACCTCGACATCGTGTGCAGTACACTGATTCCTAACAGCCGACGTCTAGAGACATGTACGAGCACATACACACACGTGTATATAGACGCAGATGTGGATCCTAAGAAATAAAACTACAAAACCTAGTTACAATCTTGTTCAAATCCGATCTGAAGAGAGAGGGACACGCATACACTGAGACACACAGGGTGTCATGCAAGGGTAGTTGTGCAAAAACACAAATATTTCCACATATGTGAATATACTTGTATACATGTACGTGCATACACACGTATATAAACACGAATATATAACATACACAAACATGTACGTACATACGTATATATTGAGAGACATACATATATACATATACTTGTATTGCGACCACGTAGCCGCGTATACTTGTGCAAATCGCAGTGTTCGCGACCTCCTACTCCGCCTAGGTACTATCACAAAGTGATGATAGAGGCGCTACACTGACGGTAATAAAACATTGTATGTATGTATGTATGTGTGTATGTATGTGTTTTTATATACACATATGTGGACATGTAGAATTACATATATAGAAATATACATAGGTTTACAAATATATTAATGTATGATTTTATGTGCACTTGTTTTAAAGTCGTGGTGCGTATTCGGCTACCCTCTTGTACGAAGATATATATTTAAGAATATGTATGTACGCGTGGTCGTCGCCGCCTGTTGTTTTCTCCCTCTACCGTTAAAAACACAAGAATGTGTATACGTCTACATTTTACTACGTTACTGTACGCATAGCGTATTCCGAGGTGAAATGGTAGAACTCGACGAAAGAATTTTGGAAGCTTAGAGAAGCAGAAGGAGGCGCCTCTTTGTTATAAAGTTTCCAGCACGCGCTACCTGCGTGTAGGCTCACTGAGTAGAAGTAAGTGCGCAGCAACACGGCTTCGCGGGCTTGGTACATCACAACTACCTATGGGGTGGGTGCCGGCGGGTACGGCCTGACGAAGGAAAACAGAAGCACAGAGTACGCGGCTGCATTACTAGGATACGTGACGCATGTAGAGGCCGGAGCAATCGCAAAAAAAGTGAGACCTTCGAATCTCGCACAGCTGTAAATACGGTGGTATAATGCAGTGCTGCATTGTAAGAGAGTAAGAGATTAGCGACGGAAATGAAAAGGACGTGCTTACCAATGATGCGCACATGCATACGAGCATATACGCATGCATGCGTGTACACGTTTACACACTTGCATATATATATATATATATATTCAATCATTTACATTGTACACCCCTACACGTATAAACACCCGCACAGCGGTACACGCTCACGTATACGTATATATATATATACACACATATACGTCTACATAAATACTGGCAGCTGTGCACGCGGAAACATGAATAAATAATATCCAGAAGCAACTGCGCTCCTGAGTTCAGCTATCTATATGGACACACTTGCATACGTGTGTGCGTACCAGCGAAGCCTATACACGATACTTGCCTCACATGCAGCGGCAGCCCGCTGGAGCGCCTCTGTCCGGAACATGACCTCGATACATGGGTCACTCTCAACCAGTCTTATTTATTCGTGAAAAGCAGCACAGACGTTGCTTACGCTTCATCAGCTCTGCAGGCGGTCCCAGCTCCTGCGCAGCCACAACTGCAGCTTCTCTGCAGCGACTGCTGCAACAGCAGTCTGGCGTGTTGCACATTGACACAGAAACATGAGCATGAACAATCACCCTACTATGGCTACAGCACCAGCGGATCGTCCAACAAGGGGAGAAACACCATGTGGTACTCTGACTTAGTAATACACATCAACCTTTACATAGACGTACGTATTGTACATAGAATACACTCTAGCAGTGCATATTTAGGGCAGTCGTGGGTAAATACAGAGAGACGATCAGTTTCAACGTTGGCCGCCGCATCGTTTTACATACTTGAAGACAGATTTTTAAATGTTAGTGACTCACGCTTCGCGCACTGTGAACGAATATGTGTCTTTTGAAAATAATCGTTTGAGGACGCGTTCCTCGTCGTCTCTGACACACGTACGTATTTGAATACTTCTACATACTCGAGCGTACCGATGGACCTCATCCGCATAACTATCGGACTGATGGCAGCAGCACACCTGCGCGGTGTATGTGCTTATATGTGTGTGGAGCTGTCTCTCCACCGGCACATATAAGCGTACGTAGATACGGTGTGCGCAGCACTAACCCACATATCTTAAGTGCAGACAAGATTAAACATCACCGTCGTAGCACTTCTTTGAGAAATGCCCTACGATTCTGTACGTGTGCTTATGATTCGGCGTGGTCGTTTCGCACACATCGATCCACTGTATCAATATACATATATATACATGCATGTGTACGCATATCTACGTACGCTTATATGTGCCGGTGGAGAGACAGCTCCACACACATATAAGCACATACACCGCGCAGGTGTGCTGCTGCCATCAGTCCGATAGTTATGCGGATGAGGTCCATCGGTACGCTCGAGTATGTAGAAGTATTCAAATACGTACGTGTGTCAGAGACGACGAGGAACGCGTCCTCAAACGATTATTTTCAAAAGACACATATACGTTCACAGTGCGCGAAGCGTGAGTCACTAACATTTAAAAATCTGTCTTCAAGTATGTAACACGATGCGGCGGCCAACGTTGAAACTGATCGTCTCTCTGTATTTTTGCCACCCAGGTGTCGCCCAAGGGCGCCCAGTGAGACGCATAGGGAGGACGAATAGGCGTGGGTGTCAGTCGCCTTTTTATAACAAAACACGTAGCAGGGACATACTACATCTACGTCAAACCCCACGCGCGTAAGGAAATCCGTAATATACATATATAAATAAAACACAGTCGCCTCTACGTGCTATCTATGCGTAAACGTGTTATGTATTGCGCGTACAAATCCGCCGCAAGCGTATACTACTCGTATGCACACTTGTGTGTACACATATGTATATATACAGACGGATAGATACACGTACATGCACGTGTCATTTATATACGTAAATGTGTGTGTGCGGTGCTGAAGGCTGCGCCAGCATACAGTATTCAGACTGGATACAAGAGAGCCGCATGAGGCGCTGGGACTGCCGTATTAGTTCGCTTCACCTCTCCACCGCTGAACATTTGTCCCATCCTTCTTGGCACTGTACTGACTGTGTGATGCGCTGAACCTGCTGCTGTGCTGTTGCTGCTCCTGCTCTTGTGCTCCTGGTGCTCTCCTGTTGGGCAGCTGATGTGCTACTGCTGAATCCCGTGCTCCCTGACTACTGGTGCTGCTGCTGCTGTGGCGGCTCGTGGTGCATTCCTGCTGATGTGCCGCTGCAGCGGGTGGAGTGACATTCTTCCTGTCGGCTCCAACGTGCTGCGGCTGCTCCTGCGGCGCTGTGTCTGTTCATCGCAGCGGGAGGCGTGTAGGTGTGGCAGCACCTGTACACGTGCGTAGGTGCTGGTGTGTGGCCCTACTACTGCTGCTTTTGACGCAGCTTCATCATTGTTGGCTGCTGATTCGCTGCAGCCTGTGGCCGCCGCCTTTTCTGTGCGACCCGATGACGCTGCTGCTGCTGTGCTCTGGCCGCTGCCGCGGCTTAAGTAACAATAAAACAGGGTGGGCGGGCTGCGCGCTCGCGTGTTGCGTCTTTGCGTCCTCGGCTGGCGCTGGGAGTCTCTGTGTTGGCGTGGATATGCGCGTGTGTGTGTGTGTGTGCGTATTATTAGGGAGGGGGAATAACAGCAACAAGAGCAGCCGCTGCGAAAGCAGGAGGACCCGCACAGCAGCAACAGCGGCGCCCGCAGACTCGGGCGGGCGGGGGCCGCAGCGCCTTTTTGAGTGGGGGCGGCGCCGTGCAGCAGCTGCAGCCACCACACACGAACTTTTAGCGCGCACCGCGCGAGAGAGCGGGCGCCGCACTTCCC
This sequence comes from Sarcocystis neurona, assembly GCA_000727475.1. NCBI lineage: Eukaryota > Apicomplexa > Conoidasida > Eucoccidiorida > Sarcocystidae > Sarcocystis > Sarcocystis neurona. Next base: position 633,268 of record KL647325.1, read on the forward strand.
GCGCAGCAGCAGCAAGGCCTGCGCGGCTCGCTGCAGCAGCTAGAAGACGAGGAGGGCAGGAGAGCCGAGCAGCAGGGGCGGCACAGACCGAGCGGGGCTGCGAGTCCGTTTAACACCGGTGCAACCGGAGGAGGAACAACACTGCCAAGAGCAGTAGCAGCAGCATCAAGACGTGTGTAGAAGAAAAAGAAGTCTCCTGACGGTGTTGCGTAGCGTCGCCACCGAACTTTGGAGCTACCGCGCTTCTTTTGGACGAAACAGCGGTTGCGGGAGCGTGTGAGGACACGTGCTTTTTCGCTTTTCACATTCCTGCGCATCTTCTCCCCTTTGTCTGTGTGTGGTGGCTGTCTCTCTCGCTTGAAGACGCGACTTCCTGAATTTGTTCTGCACGCGCGTCAGGAGGAGGAGAGCGGCGGCCTCGCCGTCGTTGTTAGCGCCCTCTTCCGAAGCAGCGGCCCCCCGTTCGTGCCTCCTTCTCTGCAGCGGGGCTGCTGCAGCTGCTGCTTCTGCTGCTGCTGCTGCTGTCGCGTCAGCTGCCGCTGTAGCTGAACTGTGAGGCGCTTTTCCGGCGGCAGTGCTGAGCTCTTGTGGGGACCGGTATGTGCAGAAGCCGCAGACTGGCGAAGAGTGTGTGCCAGGTGGCCGAAGGGAATTAAAGGCAGCAGGCGCCGGAGCCGCAGCAGCAGGAGCACCCGCGAACGAGCAGTGCCGCGGCAGCGCCGCACAGCCGCGGGGAGGTGAAGAGAGAAGAGCACCGCAAAGCTGCAGCAGCTCGCGAGGAGCAGCGGCAGCGCGCGGCAGGAGGAGGAGCCAGCAGCAGCAACGGAGCCGCAGGCGAGGGGCGCACAGGAACAGAGAGTGTGAGGAGAGAACGAGGGGGGGAGCAGGGAGCAGCAGCCGTAGAGGCGGCAAGGCAGAAGAAACAGGAGTGGAGAAGGGTTTGACACTGATGTTGGCAGTTGCTCGTTTGCAGAGCCACAGCAGTAGTGCTGGCTGCCTCTGTCTGCGGTGGCAAGAGCAGCAGCAGCAGCAACGCCACGCGCGCCTGGGCGTCTGAGCCGCAAGCACACGGCGAGAGAGAAATACCGCTGCCGCTGCAGTGTGGCAACGGCAACACGGCAGCAGCAGGAGCGTGGCAGCAGCGCCGGCAGCAACAGCCCAGAGGTGTGCCCAGTTGCGTGCGGCGGCCTGGGGAGTTCAGGGAGCTCTCTCCATTTCTGGCTGCTGCTCGTTTTCTCACTTTTTCGGCGAATCAGCAGACACGTGTATCTTCTTTGTGCTGCTGCCTTGTTTGGGCCTGCTGCTGGTCTTCCCCCCCCCTCGGAGAGCCGACCTGCGGCTGCTGCTTGTCGTATGTGTGGTGGAGCAGCAGCAGCGGCGGCACTGCTGCTCGTCATTGGGAGAGAGAGGGGGGGTAGGAAACGACTTCAGCCACGCCCTGCGCCGCTACTTCTCCTGCAGCACGGGCAGCAGAAGAGAAAGACCTGCACAGACGGAATCGCCTGTCCTGCGGGAAGACCGTTGATGAAATCGCGCAGATTTCTGTCTCCTCCCCGTCTTTCCTCCCTTCCACTCTTCCGACCTCAACCGCGGCCTGAGGCCAGCAGCACTGCCAGCAGAAGCGGCGGCGCACAGCTGCTGCTGAGCTTTAGACGGTAGGAGCAGTGACACAACCTTGCACAGCAGCGGCAGTCGCGACCACAAAAACTTTCTCTGCTCCCTTGCAGAAGTGCCCGTGCGCGCGCGCGCCTGCGTCGTCTTTTTCCTGCTCCACCTGTTTCGCATTTTCTCCGCTCCCTGCCCGTGCGAACGTACCTGGTGCACTCCTACCAACAGCTCACGCAGCAGCCGCGCCGTTCTCTCCTCTCCCTTGCCCCCTATTCTTTCCCTTTTACCACACCAAACACAGTCCTGCTGTTGCCCTCCGACTTCTGCTTCTCTATTCTGCTGTTGCTGCTGACGCGCCCTCCCTGCTACTGCCGCTCTCTCTTACGCCTCACGCGGATCGGCGGCAGCAGCGCTGCTTCTTCCTTTGCAGCTCGTGTTCGTTCGCAGCGCTGTCCTGCCTTTGCTGCTGCTGCTGCTGCTTCTCCACATCGTCTTTCTTCTGCAAGCGCGAGTGCCCGGTCTGCCCCCTGCGTCCCTCTTCTTTCTCCGACCTCTTGTTGGCAACAGCAACATTCCACACCCTGTGCCGCTGCCCTCGGCCTGTCTAATGGGAGTCTCTCTTCCCTTCCTCCTCTCCTCTGCTGCTGTCTTCTCCCACCTCTGCACCTAGCCGAGAAAAACTGGCTTTCTGCCTTTCTGCCGTGGCTTCTGCTGTGCGTCCCCATGTGCATCCCTCCGTAGCCCTTTGCTTCCTCCCCACACGACGCGTCCCCGCGCCTGCGCCTCACTGCACTGACTGCTGCTGCTGCTGTTACATCTTTGCTATGCTGCTGGGTGTTTGACCACTTACACCCCCGCTGCCGCACCTCCGGCCACTGCCCATGTGCTGCTGTCCGCGTCTGCTTCCCTGCTGCTGCTCTCGCTGCTTCTGCAAGCAGCTCCTCTGATCTTCCGCAGCACAGAGAGGAAGAAGAAGTGCAGTTCGACGCGGCTCGCAAGAGCAGCAGCAGCATGGTGTCCCGCGGCGGCAGCACGTCCCGGGGCGTCTCGATATGTTTTTGTTGGCCTCCACCAGACAGCCTCCTCCTCTTCTGGTCTATGTCCTGCTTCTAACATACTTTCCTCCCGCTTTAGCGTCTTGTCCTTGTTCCCCTTCGCGGTGAATGTACCCCCCGCTTTTTTTCGGCGTCAATGGCGCAGTTGCTGCGCCGCTGTTGCTACTGCTACAGCTAGTTGCTCGCGACCCTCGCTTGCTGCGGGTCTGCACGTGTGTGTGTGGTGAGGACAGTCTTTTCTCCGTGCTGCAGGAGCAGAGGACTGTCTTATCTGCCGCTTCTTCAGGTTCGCGCTCTCCTCGTACCGCGAAGAAGACGCAGCATCAGCTGCAACGAAGACTACAGCAGCAGACGCGGCAAGGACGACGCCGCCACCGCTGCAGCAGCAGCAGCAATATCGCCAGTGCCGCAGCAGCAGGAGTATCGCCAGTGTCGCAGCAGCAGCAGTATCGCCGGTACCGCAGCAGCACCGGTGGAGCTGACAGATGTGTTTCTGTAGCTTCTGGCCGCCTCTACTCAGAGGTTGTGATACATGTCGCGGGGAATGCTTGTTGACGCTGCACCAGCGTGCGTACTGCAGTAGCAGCATATGCCACAAAGGGTCTGTATAAGGTGTACGCGCTGCAGGAGGAGCAGAGCACCGTTAGTCGGGCGGAGCAGGAATACGCCGACGCAGCAGCAGCAGCAAGAGAGACGGCGGCAAGGGCAGGACAACGCTACACAGCGCAGTGGATCCAAACAGAGAAAGAGAAGGACGACGCAGCAATGCGTGGCGTGTTTTGTATGTGTGTTCGCTTTCCCGCAGCAGCCTCAGCCGTTCGCTGCTGCTGTGAGCCACCTCTGCGAACTCGCTGCTGCTGCTGTCGCATGCACGGGGAGCTGCTTGGCAGCGCAGTGGAGACGGAGGACCAGCATCAGCAGAACAACAGGCTCTGCGGCGGGGAGAGCACCAGCAGGCCGACAACGTAGCGGCGCGAATCTCACGGAGCGACTCCTGCAGTTGCAGCTGGAAGCTGGAAGAGAGCAGAACGACAGCAGCAGGCCGGGTGGCCAGAGGCAGCAGCGCAGCACAGAGAGTGTCACTTCGCCGTAGCTGTGGCCGAGGAAGAGGGGATGTGTAACTCATTAGCAACACGAGCGGCACACTACACACAAGGAGAGCAGGCGGGCATGCATCAGCGCTGTTTTGGTGCAGCACCAGTTTTATTAGCGTTTGAAGCAGCAGGCTCGACAGCTGGCGGTAGCGGAAAGCACACGCTGCAGCGGTATGAGTTGTTCGAGCAGCAGCAGCACGTCCTCGGAGCAAGAGCCAACAGACACGTTAAAGAGGCATCATCAGCAGTAGCCGCAAACTTGTACCAACTGGACCGCGGCAACACGCGACTACAACAGCGGGACGGTATCGCCGGAGCAGCACCTCGTCTCCGAGTAGCAGCAGGGGCAAGTCAGTGGGGCTGCGGTCTTCTGGCGCTGGCGCTGATACGAGGAGGTCGGGGGTGATACGTGGTGGGCAGCGACAGCAGCTGGCAGGCGGTAGAAGGGAAGCGTAGCAGCAGTATATCCGTGTCGGCAGTAGCGGACGAGCAGGGTTCGCTGGGATTGGTCGGCTGGTGGGCAGCAGGCAACAGCGTGTTCTTCCGTCTTCGCGTCTCTGCAACAGAACAGATAGCCTTCCTGAGCGAGACGAGACACCAAGGCCAGCAGCATTCTGTCAGCTGCTTGAGCACACGGCTGCCACGCCAAGTCGCTGCTGCCTGCTGCAGCAGCAGGGCCCACGAGGAGGCGCAGCAGCAGCAGGTGGTAGGGAGCAGCAGGGACTCTGCCGCAGCAGCGACCCGGCAGCCTTCTTCTGCGTTGCACTCTGACCGGCGAGATAAGAGCCGCAGCAGCAGCTCAGCAACAGGCCCGTCCACAACTGCAGCAACAGAAGAGAGCAGCAGCAGCAATAGCAGGATGGAATCGTTTTTTGATGACTCACCTGAGGACGGACGAGCGGGGGGGCTGGACTCCTTGCGAATAGGAGGAGGGGGAGGTGGGGTGTATGGAGGAGGAGGCGGAGGAGGAGGAATGGCAGCAGCAGCAGGGGGAGCCGTAGCAGGCGGTCGTCCACATTCGCTGTCTCTGTCTCCCGCTGCAGCTGCGCGTTACAGGCGTCTGACCAATGCAGGAGAGCCTCTGAAGCCACCGCTGCGAAACGAGGTGGAGTTGGTGATTCCTCGCTTTCTCTGGCGATTTTTGCTGGGAGAGCAGCAGCAGCAGGCAGCGGCAGGGAGCAGCAGCGGGGGCGACGCCGAACAGCAGGCGCACAGCTGCAGCAGGCGGAGGGGAGTCGGGGAGACAGCGGGCGTGGGAGACCGCACCGACGTCGCAGGTGGTGGAGAGGCGACGGGAAGGCACCACCACGCTGGCGATAGGCACCGGGGGGGGCCTCGTCCGCAGCGGAGACGGCGGGCAGCTGCAGCAGCAGCAGCAGCGGGCGGGTCGCGCAGCAGGGGAGACGCAGGATCGCACACCGAAGAAGAGGAAGAGGAAGATGAAGCGACTCCAGTAGAAGAGGAAGAGGAAGAGGAGGAGGAAGAGAGAGAAGAAGAGAAACACGAATTGCTGACAGCACCCGGGAGAGGGAGGCCGGCAGGGAGCAGCTACTATTGTGAAGAAGTGGGCGATTCTCCGTACGAGTTGACCTGCTACAGTGCGTGGAAGGAGCTGCCGTCTCTTCGATTTCGTCTGATGGTTCACCCGCTGTCTCGCCACCACCAGGCCCAGCACCCAGTGCTGCCAGTGCAGCCGCAGCAGCCGGGGGAGACGGAGGCTCGCTGCGGCTGCGTGGGCGTGTCTCCTCCTCGTCCCGCAGCAGCAGGAGTGGCGGCGTCTCCCCAGCACGCGCAGCAGGGGGGGCCGTACGGGTCGCAGCAGCAGCAGCATGGCGAGGGGAGTTTGCATAGTAACAACGGCAAGCACAGCAGTCTGCAGCACCAGCACCAGCAGCAAGGCGTGTCTCCACGCGCGGCGCTACTGCAGCAGCAGCAGCAAACAGCAGCGGCGATGAACGTCCTGCGGTGGCTTGGTGCCTTCGTAGAAGTGGGGCCGCAGCCGGACTGGCCAGAAGAGTGGATCTTCCCGGGCCCCGTCCGTTTCCACATCTACGCAGTAAATCTGACGAACCCCACACATTCGCTTTATAAAGAAGAAGGTTTCCAGTTTTCTTGCGACGAGACGGATCGAGGCTGGCATCAGCTGGTCACGTACCACCACCTGATGGAGGAGAGATTCTTTGATGAGCGCACGGGTGACCTTGTGCTTCGTGCTGCTGTCTTCCCCTATTTGAACGCTGTCTGCAGTCGAACAGTGCAGTCTCCCTGTCCCCCTTCTCGGCCGCCGCCGCTCCCGCAGCAGCGGGGGGAGGGCAGCAGCAGCAGCAGCGAACGCGGTGCTGCTGTGGCTGCCGCAGCCGGGAGGGGAGGCCGAGGAGTCGTCGGAGGAGCAGCAGCAGCCGCAGGCGAGGGACTTGAAGGAGAGGGGGGGGGGGGAAGGGCCTGGAGACAGAGGTGCGGTCGCCGGGTCAGCGCGAGGCGACAGAACAGGCGGAGCAGCGGCGGCGCAGAAGAGATTGCTGCGGCAGCAGCAGAGTGCCACGGCATCAGCAGCAACAGGAGGGAAAGGCGCAGGACGGGGAGGCGGAGATAGGGGGCGAGCGGGAGAGGCGGAACAGGAAGCTTCGATGGAAGAAGAGGAGGAGGAAGCGGAGGAAGAGGAGGAGACTGCGGGGGGCGGTGGGAGTGTCGACGAAGAAGAGAGAGACGGGCGGATGCTGCCGCGGGTGCTACTGGGAGACAGCGTCTCCGCAGCAGACAGTGATGCTGCTGCTGCTTGCAGCAAAGCGTCGCTCGGACGAGCAGGAAGGGGGTACGTGGGGCTGAAGAACCACGGCGCTACCTGCTACATGAATGCGCTGCTCCAGAGTCTGTACTACATTGGGAAGTTTCGGCAGGCTGTCTACGCTCTGACTTTCGACACTCGACAGACAAGCGGAGCCCGCAGTGTGGAGATTCTTGAGAGCCGACGAAGGCGCAAAAAAAGGGCAGCTGCTGCGGCTGCTGGTGCGGCAGCGGGCACTCGACCGTCGGCTGCAGGCTGCAGAGGCGCAGCAGAGGGAGGAGGCAGAGGAAGAGCGGCAGCTGGGGCGGCAAGGGGGGACGATGCGTGCAGCAATAGCGCCTGCAGCAGAAGCAGCAGCACAAGCGTGCGAAGAGCGGCGGGAGAGAGAGAAAAGAGCGGCAGCGGGTGTGCCGGGGGGGGACGCTGTGAAGGCGCGCACCCGCAGCACCAGCATCCACCCCGCGCTGCAGCAGCGGGAGCGGCAAGAGGGAAATTTGTTGTCGCTGCTGCAGGAGGAGGAAGAGGAGCCTCAGGAGCAGCAGGCAGAGGAGAAGAGGGCGGCAGAAAGAAGCAGCAGCAGTGCAGCAGGAGCTGCGTCGAGACCGAAGAAGAGGAAGAGAACATGCAGGAGGCAGCAGGGCGACGGCCGATGCATGCGTGCTGCAGCAACAACAGCGAGAGAGGCCGAAGCGGGCACTGCAGAGGCAGCAGCAGCGAGAGCAGGGGATGCTCTTCTTCAGTAGAGGAGGAGGAAGAGGAGGAGGAAGAAGCGACGATGAGTAGCAGTGGGGGAGACGCAGGAACGGGGCCGTGCGTCCCAGAGAATGCGAAAAAGACCAGTCTTCGCGTACGCGGAGGCGGCTGCAGAGCTAAACAGGCAGGGGGGAAGGAGGAGAAAAGCAGCAGCAGACGCTTCACAGCAGGCTGCACCACCAGCAAGAAGCGCGGCAGCAGCACCCTGCTGCGTGCGCGGGATGCAGCAGCACGGGGACAAAGTGGGGATGCTGTAGGCGCAGCTGCAGAGCGGGAAGCGGCGACACGAGGAAACAGCGAGGGGGAAGAGGCGGAATTAGAAGTGGAAATGGAAGGAGATGTAAAAGAGGACGAGGAAGAGGAAAATGACGCGAGTGAAGAAGCAGCAGCAGGGAGAGGAGGACGAGTTTCTGGTCCCAGAAGAGCAGAAGGCGAAGAGCAGCCGGAGGATTATGACTCGTTAGAGGAGAGAGACGCACAGGAGGCGGCGTGTGGGGAGGAGCAGCAGTTTCACTCGCAGGTGATATGTTCGTCGTCCCCAGGGAGACGAGAGTGCAAGGGGGCTGGAGGAGGGAAGTGCGGGTCTTCTGCACGAACCCCTTCGCGAGTGCTGAGTAAGAAAAAAGGCAGCAGCTGCCCGCCGCGGAGCAGCAGCAGCAGCAGTCGGAGCAGCAGCAGCAGCAGAAACAGCAGTCGCGCGCCGAGCAGCAGCCACAGCAGTAGACAAAGCAGCAGCAACGAAAGCAGCTTTGTGGGGTGCGGATCACCGACACGGGGGGGCGGGGCGCTGACATTAGCAGCAGCAGGCGGAGGATTCGCGAGCTCGGGCAGCTCTGCAGCAGCAGCAGCCGATGAGGAGGAAGACGAGGACTTGAGTGACGGGCGCTGCTGCGCCTCAGAAGGCGCGGATGAAGACGACGAAGAAGAAGAGGAAGAAGAGGAAGAGGAGGAGGAAGAAGAGGAGGACGACGGTGACGCTGTCGTGGACGCCGGAGGAGTGGAAGAGGGCGACGAAGACGAAGAAGAGAGCTTCTCGGACTGGGATGAGCAGGACATGCGCGATTTGCTGTGGGAAGAAGAACAGGAGTGGAGGAAGCCGCCGTCAATCTCGCTGGCGTTGCAGAATCTTTTCTTTCGCCTGTACACGGCCACAGACGCCGTCGCATGCAAAGATTTGCTGCGGTCGTTCGGCTGGGACGCTGCGGACGCCTTCACGCAGCAGGACACCCACGAGTTGCTGAAGCTGCTGCTCGACAAGGTAGAAGAGCAGATGCGCGGAACCAGAGCGGAAGGGTCTGTAAAAGCCATGTTCGAAGGGGAGATGGAAACCTATATCGAGTGCATCGATGTGCAGTACAAGAGCAGCAGAAAAGAAACTTTCGAAGATCTAAATTTGGACGTTAAGGGCTGCTGCGGCGTGGAAGAGAGCCTTCGCAGACTCGTCCAGCCCGAGGTGCTTGAGGGAGAAAACTCGTACGACGCCGAGGCGCTTGGAAAGCAGCGCGCCCGCAAAGGCGTTCGCTTCCTGCGCTTTCCACCCGTCTGCATCTTTCTTCTCAAACGCTTCGACTTCGATTTTACTCGAATGGATACCGTCAAAGTCTTCGATAGGTGCGTGTGGCCGCGCGCAGACGCAGCAGCGCCGTCTCGGGTGTACAGACGGTCACCGAAGCTGTAGAGACAGATTATCGGGGGTGGAAGTACAACCTATCTGGGGTGTACACACAGCAAATCTGGGGTGTGCATCCAGCCCATCTGGGGTGTACATAGAGCCTCTCTGGGGTGTACATACAGCCCATCTGGGGTGTACATACAGCCCATCTGGGGTGTACATACAGCCCACCTGGGGTGTACATACAGCCCGTCTGGGGTGTACATACAGCCCATCTGGGGTGTGCATCCAGCCCATCTGGGGTGTGCATCCAGCCCATCTGGGGTGTACATACAGCCCATCTGGGATGTACTTACAGCCCATCTGGGGTGTACATACAGCCCATCTGGGGTGTACATACGGCCCATCTGGGGTGTACATACGGCCCGTCTGGGCTGCACCCAGCCCATCTGGCGTGTGCATACAGCCCATCTGGGGTGTACATACAGCTCACCTGAGGTGTACATGCAGCACCTGTGGGGCGTACATACAGTCTGCACCGTGTGGATGGGCGCGTACAACTGCACGCGGCGTACACAGAGGCAACACGGGGCGAACAGGGAAGCGACGGGGGTTCACTACACTTCTATGAATGAAAGCAGAGAGAGGGAAGTGTAGACTGTCGACCACGCTCTTACAGAGACGTCGGCGCAGATTCGTGTATGCGTGTATCCGCATGCACGTGTTTGCACGTCTGTGTGGCTAGCTATTTGTACAGTAGACATAGACACGCCAATGTAGGAAGACACATACCCATATAATAGTGAGTAGACTGACGTCTTAAGGGGGGGTGAGTAAATGCCGTGAATTTGTATACTTTCAGACCACACGTGGGCAGACTAAAACGTACGAATGTTCGACTGGAATTGTGTGTACGTGTAGATCTGCCTAAAGACATATTGTAGGCCCCTGGAGCTCGAAATTTGCTACACGTAGACGGGAAGCGGGAGATGTAATTTTTTGCATTTCCATTCCTTGTGCGTTGTAGGTGGATTTGTCGACGGTCCATTGTACTCTGCTGTGTGGTGTCCACTTGTGTGGTAACGTGACCACCGCTGCATGCATGCGTGTCCGGTGGCCGTAGACATGTATATCCTTCATGTGAGTAAATGTATGCGCGCGGGCATAGGCTTCCTGCGAAGACTGTCAGCGGCCCACTCATGTGCTGCACTCCCGCCGAGCTCGTCCGCCAGTGCGACCGCTGCGCGCCTTGACTGCCCTTGCTGCTGCCGCTTTGCTGCTGTGTGCCGCAGCTTCGCGTTTCATCGAGAGCTGGATCTGAGCGAGTTCTGCGCCGACGCCGGCGTCTACGAGCTGCACGCTGTCTCGGTACACCAAGGCAAGTTCGCCGTCTCGCCTCCTGTCAACGCGGAAAAAGGAGAAAAAGAAATCGCGTCCTGCTGCTGCTGCCTGTGGAGACACGAAGGCCTTTCACTCGTACTTATGTGTATATATATACATAGATATAATATGGGTATGTATCTGCGATGGTTTGGAAACGGAGGAGGGTGGTGGGAGTGGGAGTCACGCGCATACCTCTCTGCTGAGGGAGAAGAGCAATTTTCAGAGGAAGGTCTGGGTGAAAGTGGGGGCACAAGCGGTCGCTGTCCGCGTGTGGCGACGTATCGTTCTCCCCAAGACTCGGCGTAACACAGAACGGCATCGGTGTGGCCACAAGAACAGTAGGGGAGCGCAGATCTGCTGAGAAACCGTGTCACACTAGTATGAAAATACGTATATACGTGTATATAGGAGCTCGTGCTAATACGTGTGTACATGTGTTTGTATAGAAGGCAGTAAACATATTCACGCTAATACGGAAATAGGCATACCTATACATGTGTGTGGAGGTGACCACATAGAGTGGTACATATCTGTGTGTACACAGGGATAGTATATTTGTCTGTCTATGAGAGGATGTACGCGCGCAAATGCGTGTACGTAGATATATGTATATATGTATGTATTTGTGTGTATGTATATAGTAAGGACGTCTGCTCTGTGTATACACAATACGCATATGTATATACAAGTAAATACGTGTCATGTGTATATATATATATTTATACGATCAATACAGATATATAGATGTTCACGACTGCATACATATGTAGTAGGTGGCGCGTGTGATTTGCTGTTGATCAGGAGATATCAATTCTGGCCACTACTACTGCTTCATTCGCCCGCCGCCACGGACGCAGTGGTGAGGGTAGAACTATTTTTGTGAAGAGCAAAGAAAAGGAAAGCAGCAGCAGCAACAGGGACCATCAGCAATAGCTGACAAGAGCAGGAGTTATCGAACGTAGGAGTGTACTTGTGCGTGTCCACAACTCAGCAGTAGTAGTAGCAGCTGCGAGCCGAACAGGATGCGTTACTAGATGTTGCAGGACGCATGTAAGGGGGGAGCAGCACGAGAAGACGGCTGCAGCGGCACCAGCAGCAGCGATTTCGGCAGCCGCGCAGCATGTAGCTCAGCAGCGTTGCCGCATACAGAAGTGAGGTTCCCAGTCGCAGGTGCAGAGCAAGAGCAGCAGCAGCAGTGCCAGCAGCCACAGCAGTAGCAGCAACAGCAGCAGCAGCAATAGCAGTAGCAACAACAGCAGTAGCGGCAGCAGCATCAACAGCAGCAGCAGTAACACTAGCAATGAGAGCAGCAGGAACAACATCAGCAGACGGATGAGGAGGCGAGCGGGTGCGTGCGTGTGGATGGGGTGCAGGATTCGTTTTGACGACGATAAGGTTTACCCGGTCTCGGAGTACGCGGCGATCGGCGACAATTTTGGCGGGGACGAAGAAGACGCATACAACTATCTTGCAGGTCGGTCAGCTGTACCTGTATACAAGCAGTTGCACGTTCACATATAGTGGCTTCTCTAGCTGTACGTCTACACGTATATTGTCATTTCGTCTCAAACTACATGTGTATACAAGCGTGTATTTGGTATAGATGTATGTTCCCAAGTCTGCAGGTGAACGTACATTTTTACGTACATATTTTTGTATATTGATGTATGTGTGATGCATATATATGTACACATACATAGCAGTCTGTCTCTCTCTCTCTAGGTGTGTAAGTGGCGTCTGTTGGGCGTGGCCTTCCCTGCGTTTTCTGCGTGTGAATGTGTGTTGGGACTGCGTCTACTTGTCCACATACGCGTGCGCATGCGTGCAAGAAATAGCATGCTTCTTCATCCCCAGGAACGCGCACGTAGATGGTGGACATGAGGTGGCCTCACGCAGCGGCGTGGACGTCCCAGAGCCAGAGAGAAACGCAGAAAGCGAGCTGTCGTTTCTAGACAGACAGGTGCATGCGTTTCTGGCATACAACTAAATGTGGATAGCTGTCAGCGTGGACGCAGAAAACGCGGCTTATCTGTGGAAAGTGCTCAAGACCAGGACTCGTGTGTAGAAGAGACGCGCAGCTCTCTGTTTCCGACCCGCCCAGAGAACGGGTGCTGGTGGTGCCCTGCGTTGTCCCCCATTTCTGCTGCTGCTGCTGCTTCCTCATCGTCTTCTGCTCGGCTGCTCTTCTCCTGCTGTGAGCGGGGGGCCACTGTCTGTCTGTTCGACGCTTCTGCTGTTGTGGACCGCTGCATCACAGGCGAACATCACTTTCTTCAAAGAAGTAAATTTAGAGGACGCGTGAAGCTGCTGTTTTGGTTCTCTTGCCCCGCTCTGTGTGTGTGTCCCCTCCTTCCCCCCTTCCCCCCCCGCCCCCCGCCGTTGCGACTGCGTCTGCTCCTGCTGCTGCGCGCGGCCGCAGGCTAGCCAAATGGAGACACAGCCCCGCGGTTTAGCTTCTCTGTCGCACAGGTGCAACACCGCTCATCCGTCGTTTCTTTTTGCTGCCCGTCTCCACGGTGTCCGTCTGCTGCTCGGCTGCTGCCGCTGCTGCTGTTCCTGCCGTAACGCGCTTCGTGGGTCTGCTGCTGCCACGCTGCTCTGTTCGTACCTGCTGTGCCTCTGAGCCGCCGTCCTCTGCTGCTGCGCCGGCGGCTGCTGCTCTCTGTGCCCTTCTCCCTCTCGCTGCGGCTGAGCTGCTGCTGCTGGTGGTAGAAAGTTTACTGCTGCAGGGAGAGAGCGGCACCTCAGTCTCTTTTTTGTTTCGTCCCTCTGCTGGTGCTCTCAGCTGCCCTGGTGACGTACGAAACGCTGCCGTTGGGGGAGAGCTGCGTGAGACAAATGAAGAGTCGCTTCCTTGCCTTTTCGACTGCTGCGGTGGACCCGTGGCCTCTCTCTCTGTGCCACTGTGTGCGTGACGTGTATGCCGTCGCGCTGCTGCTGCTGCTGTTGGTGGTGCTTCGCTGCGTCCTGCTGCAGGAAGACCGCCTCGGTACCGTCCCAAAGTCTATAACGCCTACATTTTGGTGTACGTGAAGAAGAGTCTCGCCAGCTCGCTTCTCGCCGATTGCAGTCCTCTTAAGGTACGTTCTGCAACTGCGTTTTTCTCTGTATTATTACGAAGAAAAGGAAGAGGAGGAGGAAGAGGATTTCGTGTCGCCGAAGCGGTGTCGTGTGTCGTATCTCCTGGTGGCTAAGAAACGCTCGGGCGAGCGACTCTCTACAAAAAAAAGCCTGCGCATGCCCGTCTACTACGAGTCGCAGACACGCCCCCCCCACGGGCAGCCGCACCTACGTGGGAGACGCCTACGCAACGGACGCGGGACTGTCTGTCGACGTAGGGATGTGTATAGTTCGCTTCTTCTCTGCAGCATTAGTTGGCGCGCCCATGCTTGCATATTACGTACATGTGCTGCAGCTGCCTGCCCTTCAAGGGTCGTGACACAGACGTTCCACTCGCTCTCTCTTTCTCTGAAGGGGGACGCCAGTGTCCGCCCTGGGCAGGGCGTATATATCTACGTACATATATATATGTGTATGCGGAGGAGGACAGAGGACAGACGCGTTTCTCTCACGTGTGTGTCTCCACCGATCGCCGTACAGACATGTAGAGATGCAGTTGTTCATCAAGTGAAGATAAAACGGGGAAGTTCGAAAGGAGAAACGCAAGAGAGACAAAACACGCAACAGCACGTCGTCAAGGCCTACGTGCGCCTTCACGTATGCCCAGCGGCCTCTTCTGAACTCCCCCCCTTGTTCCGGAGACGGAGATATATATACTCCCACGTGCTGCGTAAATGCACATGCGTCTGCGCTCCAATACATGTGCGTGCAGGTGTGGGTGTGCGGGGGTATATGTGCGAGTGTGGGGAGGATATATGTGTGGACACGTCCATCCCTGTTTCGCTTGTGTCGCTCTCTGTGCCTCTGTATATACACGTGTGTTGTATATGTGTGTGTGTGTGCGTACATACATGTAAGGATGAAGCGGCCATGTGTGGACAGGTGTGCGCCTCTCGAATTCCTCCGTTTTCTCTTCACCGAAATTTAGTGAACAAGAACGTGTGCATTTCTCTCCGTCTCTCTCTACGTACATATATGCGTATATATTAATGCATACCTTGGGTGGGTGTAGACACGTAGAATATATGTAAGAGAGACGCCTCTGCCCTTCTCCCGCTTTGTATATGTTTTATATGTACGTGTGTGGGTGCGGGCACCAAGTGTGGACACGTGTACTCCTCCTTTTTCTCTCTCGTCTTCTCCCTACGTATGTAGATATACCTATTGTGTGCGTGGGTGTATACCTATATATGTGTATAGGTAGATGCGGACACTACGTGTGTGGGCACACCTACCTGTATCTTCTCTCTCTCTTTCCCTTTTTCCCACTAAATATGTATATGTGTGTGGATTTGTGGGGACTATGTGCGTGTGGACACAACAAGGCGTGTTTGCTCTTTCTCTCCGGCTCTTCCTCACGAAATCTATGCACGTGTGTTTCTGCGCGGGTGTGGACTGCTGCAGGTCAACCCCCAGGTAGTGAGTCGCTGCCGAACGGAGGAGCTGCTCTTTCGCCTGCGCAATCGCATTCGCCGGGTCCTCGAGCAGCGGGTCAAGTAAGCACCGCACATACTGCTGCTACTGGGGCTCCCCGTACTGCTGCTGCTGCTGCTCCCCGTACTGCTGCTGCTGCTACTGCGGCTCCCCTTACTGCTGCTGCTGCTCCCCTTACTGCTACTGCTGCTGCCGCAGCTTTTCTCACTGCTGCTGTTGCTACTGCAGCTCCCCATACTGCTGCTGCTGCTGCATCTCCTCTTGCTGCGGCGGCTGCTGCTGCAGTTTCTCTCACTGCTGCTGTTGCTACTGCGGCTCCCCTTACTGCTGCTGCTGCATCTCCTCTTGCTGCGGCGGCTGCATCTCCTCTTGCGGCTGCTGCTGCCGCTTCACCTCTAGCTGCTGCTGCAGCTTTTCTTCCTGCTGCTTCTGGTGCAGCGCCTGTTGCTGCTGCTGTTGCACCTCCAGCAGCTGCAGGTCCATTAGTGGTGGTGAGCAGCTGGAGTCACGCGACTGCTGCAATTTTTTCCCGTGCTGCTTCGCCTGTCTCTGGTGCTGCTGCGCACCTGCTTGCGCCGCAGTGGTCTCGACGACGCTGTCTTGGTTCCCTTTTCGCTGCTGCTGCTGCTTCTTCGGCGGCGCCTATGCGACTGTGCGTCGAAACTCCTTAAACGTCCTGCTGACGACGTAGCAGTGCTCTCTGGACGCGTCTGCTGTTGCTGCGTTCTGCGCAGCAGACTTCGTGCGACGGTGTGTTAGCCTCGGGTTGCTACTCTCTCCACTTCCCGAGGCGTCGGCCGTCGGGCTGCGGGCGCCGCCACGGTCCTCCCTTCTCTTGCGCTGCCGGTGCTGTGTGGTGCTGCTCAGAGTGAAAGTGTACCATCCCCTGCAGTTTGTGAACCGTCGTTTTTTGGACTTGCCGATCACCTCGCTTCCTCCGCTCTTTGAAATTCGTAGCAGCCGGGCCGCAGGCATTTTGTCGATCCACGGCCACATCACGGCGCAGCTGCACTCCCGTCTGTACGGCTACCAGGCTCCTGGCGCTGCTGTCGGCGGCACAGGTGCCCCAGGAGCAGCAGGGTATGTGGGATCGGCAGCAGCAGGCGGTGGCAGCGGCCGCAGCAGTGACGGTGCGAGTCACAGCCACAGCGGGACTGCGCTGGGTTCCTCGCCACATGGTTCCTCTGCCGGGCGCCCTCCGCCAGTCATCTTTATTCTTTATGTTCTTGACTTCTCTGGGGACGACGCTCGATTTTATCGCCAAGAAATTGCGGATAATCAAACGCTGGGTGATATCTTCCGGGAGCGCACAAACAACGGGCGTGCAGCGGCTGCGGCGGCTGCGGCGGCTGCTGCTGCTGCCAGCGCACACCACCAGCAGCAGCAGCTCTACCACGCTGCCGCAGCGACGGCCGGAGGCGCAGGAAGTGTCGGAGCGGGGGGCGGGCCAGGAGCAGCGGCGTACGGAGGCGCGGCAGCAGCAGGCAAGGCCGACGGCAGCGGGATGAGAGCCGCAGGGGCCGCCGGCGCTCCAGGAGGAGGAGGCGGCCCGGCAGCATCGGCTAGTGCTGCAGCTGCGGCGTGGAGCGGCGCGTTCTTCAGCCGCTTCGACGCATCCATCTACGTCCTAGCCGTGCCCGAGAAGGATACTGTAGTGCGAACGGCGGTGGACCATGATGCCTTTCTTAGGAAGCATCTTCTCTTTTTTATCAAATACTTCAACATATACTCGGCCAACGAGCAACAACTCGCTGCAGCTGCTGCGTCGTCCTCTGCGGCGGCGACGGCGACCGCTGGACCTGCTGCTCTTGAGACAGTCAAGAAGGAAAAGACGAAGCGGCTGCAGCGACGTCCCGCGGACCAAGAGGAGGAGAAAAAAGAAGAGAAAGAGGCAGAAGAAGAGGAAGAGGAAGAAGAAGACGGCTGTATTGCGGAAAACTTCAGAGACAAAAACCTCCTCTGTCTTGACGTCGTCCACGTCCCGGCTGCGTGGAAACTCGTACGTCCAGCCCCCGCCCTCTCTCTTCGCCAGAGGCATTGCTGGGGTCGATCCACTCCAGCAGAACTAGTAGCTGTTAGGACGGGAGGAGTCTGTAAATACATACATGTAGACGTGGACCCGGAACCGAAACTCTCTCGCGGTGGCAGCGACCCACCTATTACGGATATATGTGTCTACATGCAGATACACACACCAGAGCCGCTCGTGGTGATAACGCTCTACATATCGTGTACATATATAGAGAGAGACACACAGCGACCTGCATGCGTATGGTATGTGTATATATATACATATGTAGATAGACGGATAGATAGTTATAGACACGCAGCGATTGACATATATATGTAGATTAGACAAACGTTCGAAGATCTGTCGGGTTGGTGGATGCAGTTGTGTGAAGGCGACGACGAGTATGTTGCCTCGTCAATATGTAGGTATATAGAGAGAGGGGGAGAGCAGGAGAGACAGCGAAGGACACGTAAGAGAGAATATATGATAGGCGTTCTTGGCGACCACGGGAATGTATAAAGCGACACCATACATAACAAGAGAGCACGAATGAGAGAAGAAGCTGGGAAGATATTGTGGGTGGAAGTTTGAGTCAGACGTGTGCGAGGTGGGCGCCTTCGGTGCTTGGGGGTGTGTGTGTCCGCGCAGGGCAGCAGGGGCTTCGCATATATAGGTCTCTCTCTGTTTTTCTGCCCCTCTTCTGTGCCCGTTTCTTTCTGTCTGTAGATATGTAAGTAGTGCATTTCCCGCTGTGTCTTCATAGACGCGCACAGCCGTGTCCACCTGCTGGCAGATGCGGCTGTGCGGAGAGCGGGTGAAGAGCAGCTGCCGGAGTGACGCAGAGAAGGGACAGGACGGCGGCCCAAAGAGGTGGCAGGACGGCCTTGCGTGGGCTGCCTCGCTTGCATATCTGTGTGCCCGAACGTACTAATATTTCTCGATTCAATTCGAGCGCTTTCCACACGCCGTTGCCCTGCGGTTGCTGCCGCCGCTGTTGCTGCCGCTGCTGTTGCTGCCGCAGCTGTTGCTGCCGCTGCTGTTGCTGCCGCAGCTGTTGCTGCCGCTGCTGTTGCTGCCGCTGCTGTTGCTGCCGCCGCTGTTGCTGCCGCTGCTGTTTCTGCCGCAGCTGTTGCTGCCTTGGGGCGGGTGCTGTGCATATATGTGTGCGCGCGCATGTCCAGACGCAGAGGCACCCGCAAGTCGCGCGCTGGAGTGTTCGTACGTGACGCGTTTTTGTCGAGGGATCTGCGTCCAGCAGGCGACGCGGGAGAGAACAGCAGCTTCCTTTTTACATCAGAAGGTGCAGGCCTATCAAAGTAAAATACGTGTGGATGGAGGGAGATGTAGCTGTCTGTGTGTGCATGTCTCCTGTGTATATGTTTCTGCTCGTTGAAGGTGTGGACCTGCATTTAAACCGCCTTGCCGCCATACGGACATACGCACACACATATATATACGGACGTGTAGACACACTTGTAGATTCGAAGAAAGGAAGATATCGTGGAAGACGTAGAAATGCAGCTCTTTTCCTCGGGCAGAGAGTCACACGTTTCACTTTTCGAGCGTTGCTGCAGCAAATCGACTGTGGTAGGTTTGTCGGCTGCTCGTGGATTTTCCTTGTGGCTGCTGCGAAGCTTCGCCACTCTCGGCGGCTGCTGCCGCTCGTGTTCCTCCTCGGGCTCGGACGACTCCCTTCCGTGCGGTGGTATGGGGACGGGACTCTAACTGCGCCACTGCACCTTCTTCCTCTTCTTCTTTGCTGCTGCTGCTGCTGCGAAGGTGGCTGCGATGGTGGCGGCTGTTGCTGCTTTCGTGCTCCTGTGCGTATACTGCTGCCGACGCTGTGTGGACAGCGGGTGAGATGGCTGCTGCGCGCGGTTTGCTGTTCCAGTTGTCGTGGGTGCGCTCGTGCTGTTCGTTGCCCTGCTGCTCTCCCAAGGGAGCTGCTGCCGGTGGTATTTACTGCTGCTGCTGCTGCGCCCGCCGGGACGTTGTGCTGCTGGTTCTGTGCTCCAGGCTGCGTATGGATCTTAGGCGCGTCTTTGTCGTGTGGGGTGCTGCTGTTGTTTGATGTGGGCGTGCTGCAGCAATGTCTGCAACCGCACGTCTATCGTTTGCTGCTGAATGCGGTAGACAGAGGTTTCGTCGATTCTTTCCCCGGTGTTGAGGCACTGCGAAGCTATGTGCGAGCACTAGGGGATCTTCCCCCGCTCTTTGCTGCGGGGCCGCACGCGCCCCGCCTCTTTCCGCCGCCGCTTCCTGCTGCCGGCTACCACCCGTCGCACTCGCAGCCGCCGCGGAGTAGCAGCAGCGGAACAGGAGACGCCGCAGCAGCAACAGCAACGCCGGAGACGGGTGGCGGTGGTGGGGAGGGCAATTTGAAGGAGAGACGCAGCAGCAGCAGCAGGCACGACGGAATGTCGTCTGGAGGAACTGATGGCGGAGTGGACGTTGAAAATGGTGGCGTTGGTTTTCCTTCGCGTGCTTCTTCTGCTCCGTCTGCCACTGCTGCTGAGAGGAGTTCCGTTGCTGACGCCGGCGCTGCTTCGGGTCTCTCGCCTCCTTCTTCTTCTCCTCGTACCGCTGGGCGTGTATGCTGCACTTCCCCCGCCGGCGGTAGTAGCACAGGAAGGACGGGACTGCCGCTGCTGCTGGACGTGGAGTACACGCAGAGCTGCTCGGCGGCCGTGGCTCTTGCTGCTCTGCATGCGGGGCTGCCGCAGCAGCAGCAGGGGGGGGTCTGCAGCACTGCGCTGCTCCACCAGCACTACTACCGCGAGGGGGGGAGCAGCCAACAGCAGCTGCAGCAGCACCACGGGGTGGCTGCGGGACTGCCTCTCGAGCCGAGCCTGGCGCTGCAGGTCGCGTTAGAGATTGAAGTGCAGGACGCCAAGAGCCCGCTGAATCTTGTGCTGCTGTTGAAGAGAACGCCCACGCAAGAGAAAGTAAGAGAAAGATAAAAGCTGGGAGAAACTGCCCAGAGAGGCAACGTGCGCGTGTCCACCAGAGCAACATATCACCGGCACATGCGACGCTGCTGCAGAGACCGTCTGCCTCATGCAACAGTCCTGCTGCGGCGTTCTCTCTGACTACTGGGCACACACGTATACACGAGGAGCAGAAGAAGACGCGTGGCTCGATCGGGAAAAGGGCCGCAATTGACAAAACGCCGAAGAAGAAGAAACGTTGAGGTCTGCATGCAGAGGAGGAGAAGAAGAAAGGGGAAAGGAAGAAAGGGGCACACGTTGATGGGAGAGAGATAAGAAGAAAGAATTTCCAGGATAAGGAGGTCATGCAGATAACGGATGCAGAGCGGATAGGAAGATGGGAAAAAGTAGAAATGTTGGCAGAATAACGATAGTGAAGTGGGTCCACAGAGAGGAGGGGAAGGATTTGTCAGAAAAGAAGAGGAAGAGAGACGGGAAAGGAAGCCGGGGCAAACAGCGAGAAAATGTGGAAGTCTCTCATTTTAAGAGAGGAAGCGTCAGGAGAAAGGGTGGTGAGGAGGGGAGACGAACGTGAGCGGAAGGGAGAAGAAAGCAGCAAGAAAGGAAAAGACAAGTCGCGAAGCGGCTGACGCATCGTCGTGGGAGAGGAGGGGACACACCAACGCAGAGAGAACGCCAGAGAAGCAAAAGACAGACGAAAAAGTAGTGGCGAAAATGAAGTAGAGGAGCGGAGCGTGGACAGCAAAGGCAGCAGGAGAAGAAGAAGCAGCAGCAGTAGCTGCTGCTTCGGGAGAAGAGGCCAGAGAGGGGGAACCAGGGACAGGAGCAACGTGAGAAGAAGCTGCCGTAGAAGCAGACGCGACAGCAGGGAGAGCCGCAGCAACAGCGGCAACTGCGTAGTAATACAAGGAGCTGCAGCAGGAGAGAGAGCAGCATCAGCAACAGAAGCAACTGCGGAGTAGCACGAGCAGCTGCAGCAGGAGAGGGCGCAGCAGCAGGAGAGGCAGCAGCAGCAGGAGCAGCAGCTGCGTGGTATTAGGAGCAGCTGCAGCAGCAGTAGGTGCCGAGAGGCTCCGGCACGTTATCTGCGTGTAGATGTAGCGTGCGAGTTTCGGCTCGTCGTCGAGGAAGAGATATGAAATCCTTGTTTTCCCTCTTTTCCCTCGCAGAAACGTATTTCTTTCTGTGAGAAGTAGTAGGGAGAAAAGGGTCAGATAACACACCGTCTTTGTCTTTTCCTTCCACATCCCCATTTCCACGTCTTCAGGGTTCCTCACATGTACATGGAAGGTGGAAGAGTGCTTGTGTGTGTTTGAAACGTAATAATGCAGTACCCTTATCCATCCAAATATACATATATACATACGTACGTGTATCTATATATATATCTATATATGTATATACGTATGCAGATGTACATGTATATATATATATACTCGTATATATGTGTGTCTCCGTATGAGTGACGTGCAGCTACATTTGCGTGTGGTGACAGCCGAGCTTCTGTTGGGGTTTTTTTGACGTGGCCTGACAATTTTTTTTTGTTGACAGCACCTCCTTTGCGACTTCTCCGCGCGTGTGTTACCGCGTTCCTCCATCTCCTCCACCGGTGTGTGTGGTGGATCCTCCGACTGCTCGCGCGATTCTTTACGTTTCCACCTGTCTACGCTCGCGACTCTAGACGGAAGATGTGGAAATGCCTCTGCGTGTGTCTGTCTTTTCCGGCCCCCCCGCGCCGTCTCCTCCTCCGGGTGTCCCGTCTCCGCCTCGCCATGCGCCTTGTCTCCCGTCCGCTGGTGTCACTGCCGCGCAGGTCTACCCGGGAGACATTTTGGTGTTCAGCGCGGAAGCGCCTGAGGTGCTGCAGCGACTATTCGCGGAGAGCAGGAACTGGGAGAAGGTCCCGCGGAGCGAGATGGCTACACCTGTTATGGAAGAATACAGCCCGACGCCTGCTGCTGCTGCTTCGTTTTCTTGCTGCGGGCTACGCGAGGGACATCCCGTCCTGGCTCACGTCTACGAGTCGACTGGCCTGCTGTGGGCCGCGAACGGCTGCACTGCAGTTCCCCTGCTTTCTCCTGCTGCTGCAGCAGCTGCTGCCGCGGCTGCTGCAGCGGCGGCAGCAGCAGCAGCCAAGTCTGCTTCTGCGCTCTCGTGCGTTCCCTCTACCTCCTCTTCCTCCCCCGCCCCCTGCTTCTCGCCTTCCCTTCGACTCCCTTCGCCGTTTGCTGCCTCCGCTGCCATTGCCTCGTCTGGCGCTTTGGCTGCGCTGCCTGGTGGTGGTGGTGCTGCTGCTGCAGGAGGAGGAGCAGCGCCGCCAGCAGCCGGGACAGCGGCAGGGATGGACAGAGGGCTACAGCTACCGCCGGAGGTGCTGCAGAACTTGCAAGCGTTCGAATCGACGCCTGCTGCCGCGCCCGCTGCTGCTGCTGCGCTTGCGGCGCCTGCGGCCACACAGCAAACCGTCGCGTTGGGTACTCTTGTCAGAGACAGACATGCAGCAGCAACAGGAGGAGGAGCCGGAGCAGGAGGACAAGGCAGCGGCGGTGGCGGCACAGGGTTGAGACACGGGACTGCCCCGAGCAGCGGCCCTGGCATGCAGACGCTGTCGCTAGCGGCGATGTCGGCAGCCTCGCAGCAGCAGCAGCTGGCAGCCACGGAGCCGCTGGAAAGCGATGGCGGGCGCGGCAGCAGGCGCTGCAGCAGCGGAGGCGGCTCAGGGATTGCTGCTGTCGTGGGAGAGAACCAGCCGGGCAGCAGCAGCAGTAGCAGTGACGCATCCCCAGGTGTAGAGAAGACAGTTGCCGGTGACAGTCGTCCACGTGGTGGTGCTGCAGGAACGACAACAGCAGGAACAGCAGCAGTAGGAACAGCCACCGGAGAGGAAATGCAGACGAGCAGCACGACTGCGCGGACCGCCACCCCGTCGAGTCCGCGGGGAGAGTCCTCCCTGAAGGCTGCTGCAACAGGAACGGGAGAGCAGCAGCAACGCAGCAGAAACGTGTGGGAACTGCTGCCATTTCTGCCGCAAAGCAGAGGGGGCAGCATCCCGCCTCTCCCCCCAGAATTGCCCGTCGTCCCGAGCATCGATTTTTTTCACTACACACTCAACCGTTTGAACCGGATGACTTTTCAGTTTCGTCTGTATGACCCATTGGAAGTGAGCGGCACACAACAGCAGCAGCAGTAGAAGAGAGAGCGAGGAGGAGGAGGCGGAGCAGGGCTGCAGGAGAGGCGCAGCAGAGTAGCGGCAGCGGGGCGACACGCGCAGCAGGAAGAGAGGGGGACGAGGCACGCGGAACAGCAGCAGTAGCCACAACGCCAGCAGGAGAAGAATCCCAGCAGAAATAGCAACAGCAGGTGGACTTTTTCGTGCAACAGAAAGGCAGAGACAAGTGGTGTTGCAGCAGCGTTCGAAGACTAGGAGCAGCACCAGCAGCACAGAGCTCACGTCATAGTGAGTGGCAGTAACAGCAGCAGTTGAGGCGACAGCAGGAGCAGGAGCAACAGCAAGAAGAGCAACTCCCGTAGCAATCGCAGTACTGCGGGGTGGCTGCGCGCAGCAGGAGCCACAGCCACGGCTTTACCCACGGCTGAAGCCAGCAGCGCGTCCGGCAGCAGCAGCAGGAGTGGCGGGAGAATGAGTAGAAGTCCTCGGGTAGCGCCAGGGAGCAGCTGCAACTGCAAGATTAGCAGCAAGAGCAGCTGCAGAAAACGCAGATGCTGAACGCTTCTTGGCGCCAGTGGGGTACCGCTGATCTGGTTGCACGTGCTGTCGCTTTTCTGCTGAAGATTCTTTTGCTGCTGCGGCTGCACCGGTCTGCTGCCGTTGAAGATTCGCTGTTGCCGCGACTTGGGACGCTTGTGCTGCTGCTGTTGCTGCTGCGCCTGACGCATTTGTGGAGATGCCTGCGGCACTACTGCTACTCCCGAGACGGGTGCCTGTTGAAACGGGCGTTGCAGCTGGTGCTGCGAGCGAGACAGAGGTGCTACCGAGACTGCTGCCGCTGTCAGAGTTGTTGTTGCAGCTGGATTTGTTGGTCGGGCGCAGTTGCTGCGTCTGTCAACTGCTGCCGTAGCGGCCATCCGCGCCCCTGCTGCTGCCGCTTTTGCACCGGAAGACGCGTGTGTTGCTGATGTCGACGGCGTTGTTGCTGTTAATTGGGATCTGCGGCTGCTCTCGCTGCTCTTGCGTTCCTCGTCGCAACAACCGTAGCTGCTGCTCTCGCTGCTCCTGCGGGTTGCCGCTGCTCTCTCTCTGTGGTCGTCTGGGCGGCTGTGAGTTTTGCGGCTGCGCGACGTCCTGCTGGTGCTGCTCTTTCTCCTCCTTTGCTTCCTCCCCCTCTTACTTCTGAACCTCGTGCCGCGTTTCTGCTACTGCCTGCTGCTGCTGCTCCTCCCGTCCTCCTCGTCTCCTATCTGCTGTCCCTCCACCAGTGTTGCTGCTCGCGCGTCTGCTCCTGCGTCTGCGTTGCCACCGTTTGCTGCTGTCTCTTCTGCTGTGTCTGCTTTTTTCGCAGCTGCTGAATCGGCCGACAAACTGCTGCGGAATGCTGCTAGAGGACTATGTGTGGCCGCAGAAGCTGTCGCTCGTGTCAACCTCAGTAGCAGGTGGCGTTGCTTCTCTGCCACCAGCGCGCGACAGTGTCTCGCTGCTGCCTGCTGCTGCTGCTTCGGCGGCGTCGGACTCTTCGACAACGGTGACGCTCGTGCCGCAGAAAGACGGCAGCAGCGGCCTGACGACGCCTTCTTCGACCGCGGCTGCAGCAGCAGAAGCCGTCGCGTCACCGCTGCGCGACGCAGGGACTGCGACAGCCTTCAGCAGCAGGAGCAGCAGCAACAGTCCTGCCGGAGGAGGAACCGCAGAAGCAGCAGGTGCAGCCGGCCTCGCGCAGCAGCAGCAGACAAGCGGCGCAGGAGGTGGTAAGGAGGAATGCGTGCCCGCCGCGTCAGCAGCAGCAGGAGGCGGGAAAGGGACTGCAGGCAACGGAGGGGGGGGGGGAGTACCAGCAGCTGCAGCAGCACCGCTGCCGAGTGGAAGTGCTCCTCCTGGAGTCTCTCCGGCTGCTCCTGCTGCGCCTGGGAGAAGTGCAACGGCGTCGCCAGCTGCTGCATGCGACGACGAAGATGTAGATCCGTGGCTGCACACTCCGAGAGGCAGGCCTGTCTGCGTCAAAATTCTCGAGATTGACGTCAGGGCTGCATGCAGGCAGGTACGGAAAAAAGAGAAGAAGTACAAAAGTGTGAAGAAGAAAGAACGAAGAAAAGAAGAAGAAATGACGGGGGGAGGCCGTGAAGAAGGACGAGAAGCGGGCTGCTCGAGAGAAGTCTGCAGCAGCAAAAAAGAAAAGTAGACCACGTAGAGAGGACGTGAAAGGAGAAGAACGGCAGAAGGCAGGAGATCGAAGACAGAAGTAGGGAAGGGAATTCAGCCTGAAGAAGAGCGAAGGGGACAACATCATGAGGAAGGCGATTCACGTCGGCAGAGAGACGTAGTGGTGGACGCGAAAGGGACAGAAAGGGAAGAAAAGAAAGGACAGCAGAGGCCTTCCATTAAAAGAGAGAAGGAAAGGATGGGTGGTGTTTCCACGCCGCAGATGGGCACGCGAAGGGAACGCTGCTCGACGTAGTCGTGACGGGGTAGCATACATACATACCTTGTAGATGTGTATGCGTATACGTGTACACACATATCTGCCCACATTCATACTTTTTAGCTCTATACATACATGTGTACGTATCTGTAAATGCACATATATACATATATAATATACCTGTATGTATACATATGTATATATACTTGTATGCACATACATACATGTATATTCGTGCTTATTTATACGTATTCATCTCTCTCCACGTATGTATATATATATAATTGTAAACATACAGCTGCACATATACAGGCGTATATACACATACATGTGCGTTGTTACACGTATTGATCTTTCTCTGTCTTCCTCTCTCTCTCTTCCTGTATATATATATATATATGTAGTTGTATATATATAACTCTACATATATATATACACGTGTCCGTCTTGACCAATATAAAGTACATGTATGTATATATTGTAGCGAGGGGAGAATGACAAATATATGAATGATATATATAAGTATATGTGTGAGTAGTAAGTATTTACAATTACAGAAGTGATATATATATATGTATGTGGATACGTATATGTGTGAGTAGTAAGCTTCCACATACGTGAATGATAAACAAGTGTTTGGGACCGTCCTGGTGCATACATGTCACATGTATATATGTAGCCGCATTATTAAAGAGGGAATTTGCACATATGAGTATGTTTGTATCTCTGTGTGTGTCTGTGTATATATACGTAGAAAGACATGCGGGTGAAGCAGCTGAGGCGGTGTTAAACAACGAGGTGCATACGTTTTTGTGTGGGCGTGTCAAATTGCCTCTTTGCTGTCTTCTGCGGCTTTTCTCCTCGGTACACACATATATATGGGGTGTGTATATATATATGTAGTATATATATATCTGTGGGGTGTGTATATTTATATGGGGTATATATATATATATGGGTGTGTATGCATGTATGGGTACGTATGCATTAGGCTATACATACATATCTGGATGTATAAATATGTATGGGTGTGTATGCATATATGGGGATGTGTATATATGAGTATACGTATATACATGAATATATGTATATATGTATGGGTATACATATATTTCTGGGGTATATATATATATGGGCCTACGTGTATACATGGGTCTGTATATATGCGGCCATACATGTATATCCGGATACATGTATATATATATATATGTGTATGGTTATACATATGTACGCGTGTGTATATATACACATATATATTTATGGGTATATAT
This sequence comes from Sarcocystis neurona, assembly GCA_000727475.1. NCBI lineage: Eukaryota > Apicomplexa > Conoidasida > Eucoccidiorida > Sarcocystidae > Sarcocystis > Sarcocystis neurona. Next base: position 659,936 of record KL647325.1, read on the forward strand.
ATCTGTCTATAAATGTGTATATGATGGGGTTCTTTTCTTTTCCGTTTGTGTGGCGGTTGCTGGATTTTGTCTTCGTTTTCCGCCTGCCTGTCCCGCAGATTCGTCGTGCATACGTAGGTGCTTTTGTGACAACATATTTCCTTCGTCTGTCTACCTCTCGTCCGCCACACATATATGTGTGTGTGTGAATGTACGTATATATTATATAGATATATATATTTCTGCCTATCTGTGTATGTTGTGTATATGTATATACATATAGTGTCACACATGTCTCTATCTATGTGTGTGTGTGTATGCATGTATTTGTCCGTTTCTCGTGGAGCCGCTGCTGGAGCAGGCGCTCCTGTTTTCTAACACAACGCCCTATGTGTGTACGGCCTGCAATTTCACATACTTCCCCTCTTTGAAGGTCACGTACTTTTCCACTGGAGTCCCTGTGTCTCTGCATGCCGCATCGCGTCCGTCCCCCCCTTCTAGTATCTCGTCTCCCTTCCTGGACATCCGCAGCCACAAGTGCGTGTCCTCCTCCTGGCTACCCTCCTTCGGAGTGCGCCCACCGAGCAGAAGCGGCGTGTCTTTCTTTTCTGTCTCGGTGTAGACCTGCCGCGTAGACGCATTCTGCTCGGTCGCGTTGCTGCTGCTGCTGCTGTTGATGCAGGTGATATGCTGCGTGTGTTGGTACATGGGAGTGGATCCTTCGCACGTGGTTCTCTTCCCGGAGCCGCCGTTGCTCTCCGACGCCTCGTTCGAGCCGGTGAGTCTGGACGCGCTGACGTACTACCCGCCTTCAGGAGCAGCAGGGGGGGGAGGAGGGGGAGGCGAGTTTTACGAGCAGCAGCAGCAGCAACACCAGCAGGGTGCAGGAGCAGGGGGAGGAGCAGCAGCGGCGCGTCGACTGTTGGTCAGCGAGGCGTTCGCAAGACTCGAAAAGCGCGCAGTGTCCATGCGACTGGACAGACGTATTACTGCTCGCCCCAAAACTTCGCTCTCTCTGTGTGGGCTGGGCAGCAGCGGCAGCACCGGCAGCGCCGGATGCGGTCTGCTGGGAGGGGGAGGTGGTGGTCTGCTGGTAGCAGGAGGAGGAGGAGGGGCCGTCGCCGCGGGTGGCGCCGGGGGGGTCGGCCCCGCAGCAACGGCAGCAGGAAACGCACCAGGAGGCCGGGGGGGGCGGAGTTGCTGCAGCAGCTGCGGGTGGCATTGGCGGCAGCAGCAGATACGCTGGAGGGCCGCTAACTGCTGCTGCTGCAAGGAACAGCGCGTCGCGTGTTTTCCACCTTGCGCTGTTGCCCCGTCACTACGCGCTCTGCTCGCGCATTATCGACCCAGACCTGCTGGCGTCTCGCCGGCTGCATGAGGAGCTGCAGCAGCTGCTGCTGACGCCGCCGACCTCTCCGGCGACGACGGCTGCCGCCACCTCCGTAGCAGCGGCAGTGTCACTGCGCAACAAAAGCGGAGGAGGAGGAGCAGGGGGGGGCGGCTCGGTCGCGCAGCCGCAACAGCAGCATCTACCTGCTCCGATGCAGCAGCAGCAGCAGCAGCCACTTGTCTTCCACTACGTCGTATTGCTGCTCAACCGACGCGTGGAGAGTTTCGGCTGCGTCGAGGGGCTGATTCGAGCCGCATGCCCGTACTCGGGCAGACCCCATACGGTCAAAGATTTGATTGTGGACGTGTTGGCTCGCATGCCTCCCCACCTCAAGCAGCAGCTCGTCGTCGAACGGCATCTTCTCCAGCAGCAACAGCAGCAGCAGCAGGCCAAGTGGGAGCAGCAGCAACAGCTGCAGCCCGTGAAGAGTGAGCAGCAGATGCTTGTGCAGCAGCAGCAGCAACAGCACGTCCCTGGGAGAGGTGGAGCGGACTCAGGCGTTGCGTCCGCCCGCAGCAGAAGCAGCCAAGACGAGCCGTACCTTGAAGCTGCTGCCGGTCCCGCTTCTCATCCTGCTGGTGCTGCGTCGCCTGCTGCTGCGGGGACGACAGCGTCTGGCCACGCCGCCGGAGCGGGGACGGGGCCTGCAGGTGGAGGCGAGGCGACGACGGCAGCAGACGCCTTCGCGCTGTATCACGCGGCGGGAGGAGGAAGGAAGAAAGCAGCAGAGAGCTGCAGCAGCGGCAGCAGCCCACCGGGAGTGTCCGACACAGTCCTAGCTGCGAGTCTGCGGCTGGCTCTGGGGAACGCCACAGCTGTGCAACCTCTCGATAAAAACCAGCAACTGCATGCGCTGCCTCTCTACTCTCACGCCGCCGGAAGCCTCGCCGCCGCAGCAGGAGGAACAAGTGCGTGCGGCAGCAGCGCCTTCGCCTCGGGGAGACGACAAGACGGGGCAGCTCCTCACAATCTTTTTGCCGTGCCGCTGCGGCTCGAGCTCGACTGGACCCCTGCCGAACGAGAAGGAATTGCTGAAGGCTCGCTCAAGGTACGTCGACCATCGCTCGAACGTGCGTGCCGCAGCGGCGGAACAGCCTGAGACTCGAAGCGCCTACAGAAGGCGCTGCACCGCACCAGTCGGGAACGACATATATTTGTGATACGTATACGTAGGTGTATATATCTACTTGTGTATGTACATGGACATATATCTACGTGTATATACATATGTATATACATATGTACACGTAGATATATATACATGAATATACACGTAGATATATATGTGTATGCATGTATACGTGTTCAGACGTATAGATCGCCGTATATGTGCATGTATGGATACATGCAACTATATAGATATAGATATAGATAGATGGATAGATGCCCGTGTGCATGTATATGGTAAGACACCTCTGCGTGTGTCTGTGGGTATGAATGTCCACGTAGAAATTGGTGTAGAGAGAGTCGCGTGTCGCTGAAAAGACAGTGTATGCGCGCGGCAGTGTACGTCGAGGCGGGAAGATAGAGAGGTCCACGGACGTAGCGCGTTTCTCTATTCGAGAGATACGATAGTTGCTGTAGGTCTAACGGAAGGACGTGTCAGGAAGAGACATGCAGGCCATGCGTGCGCCTGCGCGAGAGGGCATGCAGGTCTCCCCTCACGAGAAGACGGCAGACGCAGCATCTGCGTCGTCGTCGCGGCTCGTGAGTACGCCTGCTGCTTTCCTTCGAGCAGGCACACCAGCCCTGCTTCTGCAGAAGCGGAAAGGGTTTGGCAGGGATCTTCTGCTGCCGCTGATGCAGTTGCGCTGCGTGCACTGCCGCGCGAGAGAGAAGACTGTGCTGCCCTGCTGCGCCGGCCTCCCTGTTGCTGTTCTTGCCTGTCGTTTTCTGAGGGAAATTCTTGGGCGACTTGTGCTGCCTGTCCGTTCTCTCTTCCGCGCGACCGCAGAAGGCGCGCGTTGCGTAACGAGCTGCACTGGGCGAAGACAGCAGGGGGGCGAAGCGGCTTCTGCATGTGGCCGTGTGTGTATGTACGTGTATACCCTAACCCCTCCCCCTACCCGCCCTCGCAAGAGACAGGAGAAGTCCTTCTCACATGACGGACGATGTGTCGGCGGGTGTCTCTGTCCCGCCCCGGGCTCAGACGTATACTGGGCGTAGTTTATATGTGTGTGGGTGGGGGCCGGCTGGCAGCAGAACCCGTGGGCTTCTCTCTCTGTGCCGCTGTCTGAGCCCGAGACGGGGAGGGCGCATGCACCCGCGCGCCGGAGGCAGCGGCTGCGGGGGAGCGAAGGCAACAGTCCAGCAGCAGGAATTAGAGCAGCAGCAGGAGCAGCAGCCATGCAAAACGACACAGAGAGAGACACACACACACAGATGGTTGTGAGAAGAGCGAGGAAGGCAGAGGCGAAGGACTCCAACAAGAGTAGGAGACACACACAGAAATGATTTTAAGCAGCCGGCAAGAGAAGAAATACTGCAAGGCGGCTGTGGAAGGCTTGCGTATGGAGTGCGCCGCAGCTTTTCTTCATTCTTTTCGCGCCTTCTCCTCCTCCTCTACCGGCGGCAGCGGCGGGCTGGAAGCTCTCACATCCATACACATATACACATACATATATATACGCACAGACACATACACATATACACTTACTTGTAAATATATATGTATATATATATGTGTATACAGACACATGCATATGTACGCATGCATATATGTGTACACATACACACATGTACGCACATACACACATGTACACACATGCGTACGTATGTGTACATATATACATACACACGGCCACGCCGTCCCGATGCCGAAGAAGAGCGGACTCATGCGCATGCCGCAGCCATGTGAAGATGCGTCTGCGCGGTGACTCTGCAGCGGCGGTTTCCCGTTTACGAGAGACAGCCGTCTCTGCTTGCAGTTGAGGAGACTGTTGAGTCCTCTCCTCTGAATTTATAAGTGTTCCCCTGAGTGCGTGTTGCAGCTTTGGAGCGACACATACGCGCCTTCATCCTGTTGAGGTCCGGAGGTCCTGTGTGCCTCCTATGTGCTTCAGCAATAATAGACGCGTGAAGACGCTGCACGCGTGTTTTTGTGGGGGAGGCGGGTTTGCTGCATGCAAGCGCAGGTCCGGAAAGGGACGGCACAGGTGTGCTGTGTATGCATCCACACGCGTCCTCTGCGGCACGATCGTGCTGCATGCGTGCATTTGACCTTTCGTGGGCGGTACGAGGACGCTGGATGCATGCATACGACATCTCGTAGGCGGTACGAGCACGCGGCATGCATGCGTACGACATCTCGTGTCGGCGGTACAAATGTGCTGCATGCATGCATTAGACCTCTCGTAGGCGGCACAAGTGTGCGGCATGCGTGCGTGCGACCTCTCGTAGGCGGTACGGGTATGCTGGATGCATGCGTGCGACCTCTCGTAGGCGGTGCGAGTGTGCTGCATGCATGCACGCGTCCTCTGAGAGGTGGTATGAGTGTGGCATGTGCATGCACACGCATTTTCTCGTGGGCGGGACGAGTGGAATGCATGCGTGTGCGTTCCCTGCTGCTGTTGTGGCAGGTGTTGCAAGTGGCGCACCAGACTCCGACGGAAAGAGAGTACTTCGGCTACCCTTTTGAAATTCTTGTTGAAGTAAGTGCTGTTGTCCCTCCTCGAGAAAGGAGACAGTAGACGTTGCTTGCACAGAGAATATACGTATGTGTGAAGTGATGTTGCATGCACCTGCACGTCTCTCACGCGGCACACAGAGGAGAATTGGAGACGACGGCCATCCGATCATAGCTGGAGAAATGCTGTCTAATCATATATATATATATATATATGTGCGCGATTGTAGGTATGTATATATGTGTATTTGTGTGGGTATGTATATGTATGTGCATGTACGTGTATGTGTCATGTATGTTAATGCATGTGAATTTATATCTATATATGTGTATGTATGTATGTACGTATGTGTATATGTAATGTATGTATGTTACGTATGTATATATGTACGTATGTATGTGTGTGTGTGTGTTATGTATATATGTTATGTATGTATGTATGTTACGTATGTATGTATATAAGGTATGTGTGGAATGTATGTATGCACGCACGCATGTATGCATGTACACATGTACTGTATGTGTGTATGTATGTATGTATATATATATATATATGTATGTGTCTGTGCATGTATATATGTAGATATATGCATGTATATATGTATGTATATATCTGTATGTAAGTATGCGTATGTACGTGTATGTATGTATATATATATAGGTTTGTGTATGCCTCCACGTATATGTGTACGCACATGTGTGTACCCCCATGTCTCTGGTTACGTTTGTCTCAGAAAAAGGGAGTTGCATGCGTCTTTGCACACCGCATTCAGGAAACGAACACAAAGCAGACATTTCTATAAATGTGTGAGACGTTTGCGGCAGGTTTCTGTCTCTCTCTGTGCGTCTCTTTTTCATCACGACTAGTAATGAGGTGTCTGCAGCAGGGAGAAGCTTTTGCGTGCTGTCTCTCTGCAGCCGTTGCATCCTTCTTGGAAGTTCACTTCTCCTCCCGCAGTCGCTTTTCTTCCGTTGCTGCTTCGCTTTCGTCGAACAGTTTCCCTTCTCTTCCCTGTGCCTTCCTTGCGATGGTTGGGCTACTTTCCTGTGATCGTTTTCCCTCGTGCACGGGGCAAGGAAGGCGCCTTTCTTCCGCCTTTTCTTCTTTGTTTTTAGCGGCTGTGACATTTCTTCCGGTTCTGACTCTCTGTTCGGCGACCTCTTTTTCTCACCAGCTGCGGGTCTCTTCTCTTCTTTTCGTTTTTTCCCCCTCTCTCTCTTGGGAGGGGGCGCGTCGTTCTACGGAGAGTTTTTGGTCTTCCTCAGCGTCCCTCTTCTTTGCTGTAGGTTGCATGCGCCCATCTTTTCCGGTTGTTCTCCCCTTGCTTTTCTCGTGTCTTCGCCTCTTGTTTGCTGCCCATTTCTCCTTGCGGACTCCTCTTGTCCTCCTAATCTCTCGTGCTTCCTTTTCGACTTCTCCTGTCTTCCTTTTTCTTCTTCTTTTAAATCGTCGTCATCAGCTCTCCTCGTCCTCTTTTTCGTCCTCCCCATGGTCTTCCTCTCTTCTCTTCCTCCGTGAGTCTGACCCGGTCTTGAGCAGATTTCGTGTGTTCTCTCTTCCTTATTTTCCCTTTAGCCCGCAGACACGCTGACGGAAATAAAGAGAAAAGTCAAGGAGAAGCTGCAGCTCCCCAACAGCCTCTGGAGCAACATTTCCTTCTTTCAGTACACCGACTGCAACAGGTCAGCCAGGGTCAAAACGCATGCACGCATACAGCTCAGAGGTGTGCATGCAGCAGGAACGAACATAGTGAACGACGCCACATATTTTCCGCGCGCGCCACGTGCGACGATGCACCGTTGGCAGAAATTCTTTGCCCGTAGACAGGACTTGGTGTGAGACAGACAGTCTGAGAAACGAGAGGGGAACAGCTGCTGCCGAACAAAGTATACGGAAAAACAGCGGTGCTGCTGCGTCACTGCACGTGCAACGGGAGGAGAAAGAGGGAGTGCTCTACGCGGTAGTGAAGCAGCCGTCTTGCATTTGGGAAGGACGCAGGAGACGAAGAGAAAAGCTTCCTCCTGTGGTTTGCTATCCGAATAGGAAGGAGACATGCGGACCTGCTTAAAGGGTTTCTCGCGTTGTCGCAAGACGGGCTGCTACATGTACTTCAAGAGAAAAAGAAAAGGCGTTTTGTGTGTGGTCTGCTGCAGTGGTGGGGGGAACAGCCACGACTTAAGCAGGGGAGTGTCTGCATGCGTGTAGAGAGAGAGAAGGGTGTGCAGCGAGAGGGAAAGTGGGGAGTGGAAATCGGGCGCATGCACGAAGCATGAAGAAGAGCCAGAGAAACGGAAGAAGACTTTCCGACGAACAGACCGCGGGAAAATGCGTTGTGCTCAGGCAAAGAGGAGTAGGTGGGAGGAGGAATGTATTTCTCCTGTCTGGGAGGTCTGTAGTGAGACAGGTGGTGGTCGTGAGCCTTGAGCCTCTTTTTACGCGTCTTAAATTATTTACGGCGGATGTTACTATGAAGTGCTTTTTACTTTTTGCATCCGTGCTGCATGCGAGGGGTACGAGCTACGGCTCTGGAAATGGTAACCTCCCTGCAGTCGATCATTAATTGGCGCCCACGCGTGTGAGAGCGAGAAGGCGAAAAAGAACCGTGCCTGCAGCAGTGGAGCAGGGAGGTCAGCACACGGGAAGATAAACGGAGGTGACGGCAGGCGCAGGTGGCCTTCTTTCCTTCTCCATAAGCGACACGGGCATGCAGGGGACACACACAGACGTCTGTGTGCGTGTGGCTGAGGACAGGGGAAAGTTATCGACTGCATGCGTGCAGGCGCATCTGTTTTGGGGGCTGGGGGGAAGACGCTGGCATGCACGTGTGCTCATGTGTGTGTGTGTCGCAGGGCGTGGAAGGGCGCCAGCGATCGCCTGGACTGGCAGAAGTACGACCGCATAACACTTATCGGTAAGTTCCCTGAAGAAGAAAAGTGACGGAGAAGGACGAAACAAACACAAAAGAAAAGTGTTTGTCGTTTGCGTGGCAGCAAGGAAAGCTGGTGAACACGCGCATGCATAAACTTGTCCACTTCACACGTGTGTCATCTACATGTGTACAGATGTGTACGCAAGTGACTCTGTACGTGCGAGCATACCTCCGCGTCATTTTGCCGGCGTATACGCTTGGGACTTCCGTGGAAAACTCGTATCCTACACGTACCACATATATGCCTGTATGTGCAGTTCTGTACTGCCTACCTACGCACTGCGTCTCGCCCCAGTGAGTCCTCTATGGAGGACTCCTATCGTGTACAGCTGCCACGTACACATGTCTATGTATGCACGTGTACGTCCTGGTGGTAGTGTCCCAGGTATAGTGTGTACCGGTATACTTCCTCCCCTCCCAGTGAAGATCTACGCACGTGGCCGTAGTGTGTGTACGTCTACGGGCAGCAAAGGTGTCCGCGGGGGGACGGGAGAACACCAGCGCAACTGCTGCATGCACGTCCTGAAGACACGACGCATTCGGCACCGACGACATCACTGCGGAGGACAGGCGCGTCCCTCCTTCTCCCTCTTTGAAATTCCTGCACCGCGCCTTTGCAGCTGCGACTCTGTTGCTCTTTCCCTTGCTGCGCCTCCCTTTCGACTTCTTCTTCTCTCCTGGAGAAAAACAGCGTGAACCCTTCTTTCACTTGGTACACAGGTGTCCTTGCCGGGTGGCGTGTGCGCGAGGGGGAGGACCCCGCTGCGCCCCACCCGCCCGCTGTGCGTGACGGTGTGTCCGCATTTTCTTCTGCCTTTTCTTCTCTCTCCGTCTCCCTCTTCTGCCGGAGGTCCGGACGCACGTCCGACTGGGTGTGACTCTTGCATATATGTACGGAGACACTTTGTGTGAAAGTGAGGGTGTAGACATGTGTCTGCTTAGCGCGTGTTTCCTGGCGAGTGAGGAGGAGTGGCCGTGACCCGGCGCCGGAGAAGTGGCCGCGACCCGGCGCCGGAGAAGTGGCCGCGACCCGGCGCCGGAGAAGTGGAGGCGTGCCTGCTTTGTACTGCCCGACGACGCAGCTGATTTTCCTCTCCTCCCTGAGCAAGGATTATTGTATCGCAGTCCTCCCGTCCTGCTCTTCTGTTCACTGTTGCGACGCAGAAAAGAGCTAGAAGGGGAAGTAGTCTTCCTCCGAACAACGTGCTGCATAGGTTCTCCGTGCGTGTGTATCTCTGCGCGCTTTTCTCTTCAAAAAAATAACGTGCAGTCGTTGCGGGTGAATGCGGGTGTCTGTTTGTGCCCTGCCCAACAAAGAAGTGACACGCTCTTCGCCTGAGAAATCACTTCAGCCACCGCACTTCCTTCTGTCCAGCGTGCGTTTCAAGCAGAAAGAAAAGAGAGAATGACGCTGCTGTTTATACTGGCCGGGGGAATCAGAAGAGGTGTCTGCTCCTGCGGTTGTGCCCGTGCACCACGTGCGTACAAGTGAGTTTTCTTCTCAGAAAGGCGTTTAACGGTGGCGCACACATACGTGGAGGTGACTCGTTTTTTTTCTCGGTAGTCGCAGACACACGTCCGACTGAACGGAAGGCGACTGTGTGCGTTCTGCCGCTGCAGCGGAGCACCCGGCGCCGTACTCGAGAATGCGGTCGCAGGCTGCAATGCGCATCGCTTAGAGCTGCTGAATTTGCAGGAGACGCGGAAGCAGCAAGAAGAAAGCAAGACGCGAAGAGGCAGGGGACGCTACTGGTGGCTGCTGTCGAAAGAAGCAGGCGAGTGGGCTGCGTCTGCAGTCCTCGGCCTGCAGCGAAGAAAGGAGGAGTATCTCCTTGCGCGCTGCACGTCTGGGGACGCGCAGTTCATTCGTGCGAAGAGGAGAACGTTTGTACTGCCTCGGGAGGAGGACGAAGAAGTTCAGCGGGAGCGTAAAGCACTCGAACAAGTGGAGAAAGAGATCTCTGGTGGAAAGGGGACTGCGTGTAGGGACGCGGCTTCTGTATTTGTACTACTCCGGGCAAATACAGGAAGAAACAACACAAGTGTGTTTGTCTGCTTGTGCAGGTGTCTGTGGAAAGTTCTTGCAAGAAGGGAAATTCAGCTACGTATCACGAACGGACGAGAAAAATATTCGCGTGTGGATCTCCACGTACTTCCACGTGCATACGTATGTACACGCATGCACATAAATATCAATCTCTATCTATATACATATATATGTATATATGCATATGTTTTCATGTAGTACGGTTCGTTATCTCCCGCATGTATAGTTTTCATCCGCAGTGCGTTCTGCGGAGGACGCGCCTCTCCTCGCCCGTCGAGCGTGAGAGATCTGTATGTGCCCAGTGATGTGTGCTTTGTGTAGTACGTACATGCATTGGTGGAGTATTCATGAAGAGGACTGAGAATTATTGCTTTTGTAAGGCGGTATGGTACAAGGTGGGTTACGGCGAACGGGCAAGATCCACTCAAAGAGTCTTCTTCAAAGGAAGAAGAACGACGTCGTTGCTTTTCGTCTTCTTCGGGCAAAGAGGAAGCGAAGCAGGACCGGCTGCCCAGGATCCCGCAGTTTTTACACGAAGCCAAACACGGAGAGAGAAAGAGAGAGAACCAGAGAAGAGGCGTAGATCCAGTGGGTAGGTTTGCCAACGCTTAACACGCCTGTGTGTGCCGCGGGAGCGGCAGAAAAACAGCTTGCGTTGCTTCTTCTGACGCTCGCTGTAAAGATTCGTCCAGTTCGAAAGAACTGCACGCTTTTCCTCACCACGTCAAAAAGGGAGTAAGTGTATCTATAAAACCTCCCTTGCAATTGAGACAGAGAAAGAACAAAGCAGCAAAGGCACATGTGCCAGTGGAAGGTGCGAAGAATTCGTGCTGTAGCGGGGGAAGAACATGTTGGGCGTGCTGCAAAGAGGCTTCGTTTGGTTGCCCAGGACAGAGGGGATCGTCGTTAGGAAAAGTGCGAAGGAAGACGGAAGCCAGGGAGAACTGGGGGACTAAGAGGAGTGTGTTTGTCTCGCGTGTAAGAACAAGTTTGTAGTAACGACTAGCAGGCAAAGGTTTCCTGCCTGTCAGCTGGAAAAGGAAAAAAAGACACCGAAAAAGGAGACAGAATGCGGAGGACGAAATATGTGGAGACGAAAAAGATGGGGGAGAAGAGAAAGAGAGAAAAAGCGACGGAGAGAGAGACGAAGCAGAAGAGGCAGACACAAAGAGCGGATAGAGAACTGCGTTGCCAAAGGAGCGTCTTCTTTCCGTGGCGTTACGAAAAATCAAAATTTTGTTTTGACGCGTCAAAGGGAAAGTAAAAACGGAAAACAAAAGCATCGTTGAATTCTGTTCGGCGGCGTGCTGCTTTCGTTTGCGTCTCGGCTCGTGCAAGCCTCAACTTCCCCCACGCGGCCTCCGCGGTGCTTTCCACACGACTCGTAGAAGTGCAGACACGTAATTACACATGTATCACTGTTCAGTTAGATTCCTGTATTATACCCGTATACACATGCGTGCTTCTGTGTGAACGCGTCCGCACGGTACATCTGCGTCGATCTCTTTGCCGGTATATATGTATATATATCTAGGCGTAGACTTGCAAGTGTGCGTATGTATACGTCTACGCACGTGAACACGAAACGTGTGTATTTACGCAACGTGGGGCGGACACTGTGGACTGACGCAGTTGCAGATTACACATATGTATATATATATATATACATATACATATGTATTTGTGGATGGGTTGGGGGGGCATGGATCACAGCGCTTCCCGATGCAGAACGAGATGCATCGGGTTTTCGCACTGAGTACTAGGTCTTCTTCAACCTGATTCACACAAGTCCCATCAACACTGCGTGTGTACACAGCAAATAGAGTCTTTGCTACCGTAGAAGCACAAGGTGCCGCCCCCGCCCACGTCTAGTCGTCCGCAGTCTGAAAAAGAATTCAGGCAGCAGAGTCGTTGCTACGAGAGAAGCAGAAGGGGCCGCCGGGCTTCCAAGCAAGCGGGGGAAACAAATTTTCCCCGCCTTTAAAGGAGCTGACCACAGGATTAATTGTGTGTCAGAAGACGTGAGAGGTTACCTTGCTACGAGTGAAAGCATCGTACTGTGTAAAATTTTCAAAGGGTAGTTCAAGTAAGACGCTTCTGTGCGCAGAGAGCGTGGTTATAATAAGTACACGCGTTTCAGTCTTGACACAGTCAAAAATTAGCTTGACACTGGACACGCACGCGTATGTGTACGTGCTTCACTGATACACAGGCGCAAATGCATACCTGAATAAAACGGAGATCCAACTACTTGCTGTAGTATGTACGTACACAGGTGTGGAAGCGTACGTGTCTCTTCTTGTTTTGTATATGTCTATGGATATACCACCATGTGCTACCATTTCCCCATGGACAGGCCTTCCAAGTTATTCGGGAAGCAATGAATCGAAACTGGGTACAGGAGTTTGATAGCGGTTGCGGATAGCTTCTGATTGTGGATACATAGGTGTTCAGTTGCAACTGGAGAAAAGTGCGGATAGCATGTGATTGTAGACACGTAAATATGCAGATACAACCGAAGAGAATTCTGCAGTAGTCTTCCTAGGGAATATTTATTCTACGTTGCACTAGAACTTTAGAGCGTACCCGTCTGCTTCCAGTGGTCGCCCCGTTTTCGTGGTCTGTTGTCTGGCATCTTAACTTCACTTTGTTCGGCGCGCTACACATAGCTGCTTCCAGCTCTCATGAGTAGTGCCCCATAGGGTCGGTCTCCTCAGTTTTTCTGACAAAACAACCGTCGCCTGTGGCGCCACTGAATTTGCTTGCGAGAGACTCCTTCGTATACCTGTAATCAGTCGCTCAGGCCTGTCTGCAGACATTCAGCCGTTTCTCTGTTATTACATATCCGCGCTGCGCTGCAGAGCCCTGTGTATGTATCTCGGCACCATACACATTTAAGAGCTGTGCACCTCCTTTCTTCGGTGTTTTCTTGAAAGCGAGTGTAGTGCCCGCACATGCGTCACGTACGACGGTTGGACTGCTGTGGCATAACATCTGCATTTTCCAGTAAACTACAGGACTACAAGTGTACTGGCACTAAATGTTCTTGTGAGTTCCTTGAAACATCCTTTGACGCCTACGACTTTGTACTGCGGCAGCGCTTCTCGGCCTGTCCCTGCTGTTGACCTGTCCCACTTGGAAGTTATTTTCGGACTATATTCCACAGTTACTACGCGTTTAACGTAAAATCTTCTGTATCTTATGACATACACCTTCCACGCTAGAATACATTATATTTATCGAGCTACACGGGATGTCTACTACCTCGTAATAGGACATGTAACACACGCGATACAACAGGATTTCATTTTCTGCAATTATTTGAGATCTGCACTTAACACATATACACACGCATGTGTATACACGCACAGACACTAAGGGACACAGGCAGTGGAAGGCTGTTTTGAAACATATACAGAAAAAAGAGAGGAGGGACTAGCCACACCGCACGTGTACTTCCTTATAGAAAGACGTGTAACGGATACCGTAAAGCAATCTTTCCTTTCTGAAACTACAAGAAGAAATTTGCACTTTATGTTAAAATGAAGCGCCTAACCTATATCCCCGCAGAAACGACCTTCACTGTGTTGCTACCGATGCAAGATACATATTTCTTCCCGCGGTTTGACAGCAAATCTCTCTCAAATATCACAGTAAAGTAGCCTGCCTCTTCTCCCACCAAAATATATTGTGTATTGTTTCTTCACATAGCAGGAATGCGTCAGTCACTCAAAAGCTTTACGATGCCTCATATGATAATAGATGCCATCCAAGAAGTGTACCATCGGTCTATGTGTCTAGTTCCATGATTTGCTGTCTCTCAAGATCTGTAGATGTGCCTGTTTTACCCACACACACGACGTACAGCAGATCAAAATCAAGAGAGCATATTTTATGGTGGAGCTGGCACAGACATACACAGTATATTTTTGCACCAGGGAGAAAATCCTTCTGCAGGACACATCCTCTATCCGTGGACCGTGGATAGGCCAAGTCGGTCTCAGATTTTTCCCTGACAAATCTGCATGACCTTTTCTCCATTTCGCCCGCTTGCGGTGGCAGCTTTGTACTGGAGTGCGGCTTTCTCCGCTACACGCGGAATGAAGCACCAACAACACTGGAACGATGTACTTTTGCCAACACGGAACAAGTATCAAGTTTCTCCTTGCAAAGCATATCTCAGGCTGCAGCGAGAGCTGAGATTACACAGTGTATCTTTCTGGGTGAAGAGAAACATCTCCGCTGCCTGTGGCTTCAACTGGTACACCTTTGAGCCTTGGGTGCGGAGAATAGGCTCTCGATCTTCTACCGACTTGTACTAGCAACGTTGCACTCGATTGCCGCTTCCACTCTCTTCGAGGATGTCGTGCGTAGACCGAATAGTCTGCCGTTCGGCAGAGGATGGCCACGCTGGATCAATGAGCATACAAACAGTATGTGTGCGGTAATACATATGTACACACATCGAAGGTGACAGGTGTACGGCTGCTATACATACAAAGATATGCAAGTACATGCACATGCTTCTATATAAACACAGCAGCCGGCTGTTCGGGACATGATCAGCCGCCATTATCTTAACGTCAGTAAAGTTCACATTACATAGTGATGTACACATACATCTCTGTGCATATGTATGTAATGCGTATATACCTATGTAGACATGCATATGTGATCATTTACGATTTACAGTCAACACAAATGCGGTATTGGCTTCTGCCTTTACCAACACGTTCTCCACGCCGTGCGAAATTTATGCACTGTTTCACTATGTCCGCGCCGCTCCACGTACGCAAGCTCTATTCACTTTGGCGGCGTCTTCCCGTTAAAAACTTGCGACAACCAAGATTTCCTGCACGGTGGAGTACGGCAAGTCGTATGTATTTTTCTTCTTTCTTGTGTGTAGATATGAGATACGCACTGTACAGAGCTTGCTCCTCTCTGTTCTTCATTAGATCCTCCCGCCACCTCGTCGTGTCTAAATTTTCCTTCTACATCTGTGAGTGTACGCGCACCGCTACTCCAAGTACAGAGGATATGAAGACGTACATTCACCACAGGAAGTCGTCTCTGCTCCAGCAGAAGGACGTCTATCCTATCGCCTGATGGAGTGCGGTCTACACGAAGGGCGTATGGAAGTCATCGAGTCATGTCATGACTGCGTCGCCCCTACCATTTTGTGTGAAAACAAAAAATGTGGCGAACTGTATGAGTTCTTTCGTCTTTACTTGTACACTGACATACACGCGAACAGTTGTAGGGTAGTTCCCTCTTTCCTCCCCGCTCGGAAACGGCGACGTAAATGTCGTTTGCTCATGGATGCGTCATATTCTATCTTATTTCTTTCGCCTCTGTTAACAGATGGACAAATCCTGCCTGTGATTGAGCCACACGCCGCGCATACTTTTATCTTCTCTTCCTATCCACTTACAACGGTTATACGTTGTTTCTTGTTGCACCTGTGTACACACATTATTTGTGCTGCTCAATCCGGTCACTCTGCACAGACGGCGGCGGTTTCTTACCTTGGATAGATGGACTGGACAATTGTGCGTGTCTGCTTCAATCTGTTCACGTGAGGAAAGCACTGGATCTCTTGCATGTATACGTACATGCGCGTATATTTACAGGCATACTGCCGTCTTCAAGTGAATGTGTTGACCGTAGATCTTTACATCTCATTGTTCCTCGCCCTCTGTTCGTGCAGGTGGACACACTACTGCCTCAAGCACGTATCCGAAAGCTTCGTGGGTTATTTTTTCTCTCGCTGGTTCTGTACATTCGAACAAATACGCAGACTCGAAGTTATCTTTAGAGTGCTAGGTCTCTCTTCACTTCTCATGACAAGAGCGTCGCTCTCCACCGAACACGTATACTACGACGAAGTACGTGTATACCTGCACGGGGAATCCTCATGCCACCATAAACGAGAAAAAAAAAAGGAACCTCACTCCTGGTAAGGACAAGCTGTTGAATAAAGTAAAAACTTTACAATATTCAGTTGGTACGTAAACATGTATTAGCCTATCTGCCGCGCGGATTGCAGAAAGTTTAAATGTCTCGTTTCTTCTTCCTGCTATTTAGTTGTCTGCTCTGAAAATTCTGCAGAGCTTTTCGAGTGCTTTGCCAGGTTTGTCACGCTCCTTGATACCGTTGCAAAGTTTCACTGTTTTTTCTTTGTCGAGTACTTCCCCCTTTCTCAGTGTACCACTCACTGTGTCTTAGTGCTTAAGTACGTACATACTCGCACACAGACATGTATTTTCCACCCACGTGTACTTGGGTACACGCATGCAGAATCACATATAGACGCATAGACCTATATGGATATGAGTATATATATATATGTGTATGCACTTGTCCGTTTAAACGTATATCTAATACCTGTGTGTGAATTACTATTGTGCTTTACTGGTGAGTTGGCGTACAGTTGTGGTAACTTGAAATATTCTCCTTCAGCGTGGAGGCCGCGGCCACCGCATCGCTCATTCCTGTGAGGACAGCTGTGTCTCGCAACGTAGCAAGTCTTTTCACTGTTGAGAAAACCCCACTACGACCGTGTACGAAAGTGTCCGTCTCTCTTGTTTTCTTCTTGTCCTTTTCCTTCGCCGTCATCATTTCCATGTTCGCCTTCTTCTTGAAATGCTGCCTGCTGTCCTTTTTATCCCTCTGTTGCGCACTACCCTTCCTCTTGATTCTCCTTGTTCGTGTGCTTCGCCCGCCTCTGCTTCATCGTCTCTTTCCTTGTGTGCGTCTTTTTACATTCCGCCTACCTTGGTTTCTCTGTGCTCAGCTCTCCGCAGCCTATCCTTCTTTCCATCCTCCTCCCTTCTCTCCTCTCTGACACTTTTGATCAGCTTTTCCTCCCTCCTCTCCGTCGTCCTCGGCTCCCTTCTATTCTGCTTCATCCGATCCTTCCGCCACTTTCGTTTCTTCTCTCCTCCGTCTTCTCTTCCCGCTTCATCCTCTCCCTATTACAATGCCATTTGCGCTTTCTGTTCTAGTTCTCTCTAACCCAGACACAAGCCAAGACCCACCAGAGTTATTGCAGCCACCCACCATGCTCTTCCATTCTGTGGAGTGGCGGCGGCCGCATCTGCTGCTTTCATATGGATAAATATAGTGCAGTCGGCAGGAGGACCTTTTCCTGAAAATCCTCCAGGGTTGGCTCTGCACTGGTAGCAGAATTTCTTCGGAGTTGGAGGAAGCTCTGTTAGGACAAGTTTGTATATAGTGGAAACCCCTATGATTGCGTCCGCTGCTTGCAGGATGTTGCCATCAGGCGGCAGATGTTCACCGCTACTGGCACTACTGTTGGCGGGAGACGAAGAGGGCTGCGTTTCCTGAGGCTGCTGCTGCTGCTCATGCTGCTTCAAGAGCAACGAAGCTGCATGCACACCTCCTTCGGATTCCAAGCGAAGAGCATTCGGAGCAAAATCGTTTAACACTTTCGGATTGCCTACTCGGCAAGAACCCTCCTGCACGCTGAACGCGAATTCAGGACGTTTAGGAGAGAGGTACTGGTCATCAGTAGCGCAGGCAAATAGTAAATTTGTATTGGCTTCTCCATATAGAGTAATGGACTCACCTGTACATACTTTTAGCGGCTGGTCTTCCCCTTCTGGATCTTCAATAAGGGATGATTCGTCCACTGCACTTGCAAAAAAGGAGTCTACAGTTCGTTTAAAGACTGGCTTTGTTCTCGCTCCCGGTACAGTAACCAGAATTATGCACGATGTAGGAGTCTTTTCGTCTGTTGCAGCAGGAGCAGGCGGAGCCGAGTTCGCAGTAGCTGGCGCAGGAGGATCAGCCACTGCAGCACGCTGACTCTGCAGATGCCTGTCTCTGTGCCGTCTTCGTTGAGAAGCACTTCTGCATCGGAATGACAAGGTTTTGGGAGAAGGAGCGAGCGCCGCCACAGTAATGCGATATCCCATGTCTGCTGTGCCTATTAAGTACACTTCTGGGTAGTAGTTAGAAAGTTTTACCGGTGCTTCTGCGGTAGCGCTAGTGTAGACCTCCCCAGAGTGAATAGGTGGATCCAATACCGGCAGGTGAGGGGGGCACATAAATTCTTTAGAATCTCCTACTGCTTCCAACTCTAAGTTGCGGATTTCCCCAGAATCACAAGTGGGAAGATTCACCCACGTATGAAGAGCGTCCGCAATTTCAGATGCTGCTAAGACATCATCTTCGTCTTCAGTTTCTGTGTCGTCCTCTCCCGCCTCACCTGGGTGCATGTGCTCGGCTTTCACACGCAAAGCGCCCGGCAGCGCCTCCTCGGTGAAAAGCAAAAGAGTCAACATCAAGATTATGTACAAAAATGCTTCTCTCAGCTGCATTGTTTTCCGGAGCCGGAGGACCAGTTGAACGTGTAGGAACGATAGTAGGGCACGAAGGGGTTGCAGAATGCAAGAAAAACGAGAGGCGACAGGAGGAGAAACACAGCCCCGCACGTGTGGGAGCAGGCACGAATTACGGTGAACGAGCAACATCACAGAAACGAAGACGACCCCGCGGCGGAGAAACGGGAGAAATCTGAACAGTCGCCGCATTTGACTCATCACCCAATGAGTTAGGAAAACTAACTCTGTAGGCTCTGTGATGCTCAAATACGAGGCGAAAGAGTAGTGGCACCTACGATGGGGAAAAAGTGAAGTTGCGGGATCAGACCTAACGTGGGATGAGCACGCCTAGGGGGTCACGAGGAATGTGAGAGTACGTACGAAGAAGAGCGGACGGCAGCAGCAGCAAAGGACGTGGAACAAGACTGACCAGACTAGACGACGACGCGAACTCACGAGAATAAGATGCCGACGAAGTAACACCAGCAGCAGCGACACATGCAAATCACAAGGTGTCCCAGCGGGGCAGCACAACAAAGCAAAGAAGGTGTTTTGTGGCTCCTCAGATCGACCGAAAGATGTCAACTACTAGGACGACCTCTTCGTCGCCGCTGGACTTCAGTCACACACGATGGCTCACGTGTCCCTCCTAAGCTCTCAACACTAGTGACCTGATGACTTTTCTCTGTTCCTCTTCTTACTGAAAAGCGTCTTTTTATTTACTTCCGTGCTAGCACATCACTTGCGAATTCTAGAATCTTCTTCCTCACAGACGTGTCAAAACTATTTCCTAAAAAAGGTTGGGCCGCGTGATGTCTGCCCTGCCGCATGGGCAGCAAGGTAGAGCACCCGGTTAAAAATTATCAATTCTTCACTCGAAGTGAGCACTCGAATGCGTTTTTCGCTTCGTGGGAGCCGCCTTCTCGCTTCGTTCTTCCTTCTTTGTGGAAGGCACGGCTGTCATGCCTGGATCACCAGCAGAGAGAGATATCGCAGTTAATACGTTTTTCGGGGCTGCCCTCTGCTCTCTTTCCTTCCGTGTACGAGTGCGTAGAACACCTGTTTTGTTCCCTTTGCCAAGATATCGATATCTTGTAATGCTTGTGCCAGCATACGCAGTTGTTTGGCAGTACCAACAGCAGTCAGCGTAGCGCGCGAGCCGCAGCGACCTCGACGGACGCGACGCCACGATTAGGAAGCACGTCGGCGACGCGTCGTTCTTTTTTGGTGACAGCTGCGCTGGTGTGGTTATCCCGACGTATACATGCAGGACAACAACGAAGAAAAAAACATTCCAGAGTGGTCTTTCTGGTATCCCCTTCTAATTAAGCTATTCTACCATTGCTGCTTGACTAAAGCTCGTTCTGCTTGCGGTCTGAAAGAAGTAGACACGGCCACAGAAACTCATTCTCGCTCCAATCGTAGACACGGTGACACCTAGGGACTGATGACGTGCGTAATGCCGCTGATACGGAGGTAATTCTGGGGACATCATCTGTTTGCAGCAATACGGGAGTGCAGATTTCCACGACATGCAGGGCAGAAGCCACAACTGAACATCGCAGAAGAATAATTTAACTGGCTGTATTTGCCGCAGCTGACCTCGCGATCCGTGAGGCTTCACTCTCGGCTGTTCCCGGTAGACACGATGGAGGAACGAAAAACTCGCTAGAACAACCCCCCGGTTGGAAGCAGCCGCTCTTCGCTAGTATCCCCAAGTGTGGCTTGCACCGCCCCAGTAGAGGCAGCTACAGGCGCAGACGCAGGCACAGCAGCAGAAGCATCCGTGCCTGGTACTCGGGGCGCAGGGCGACCGATGAAGGCCGACAGGGGTAGCAGCAGCGCAACGAGAAATAATTTCTTGGCGCTGATACAGCGCAGCTATACAGCCAGAAGGGGAAGCCACAGCGCCATCTTTAGCAGCCAGCCATCCACAACAATGGTTAATTGTCGGCAGGAGCACCAAAGAAGCTGGCGTGCTCCCAAAGCAGCAGCAGCAAGGCGGAATACCATTGCGGATCCACGGAGACAGCAACATAGAGTCGCAACAGCGTGCCACAGGAGTCACAAAGAAGTAGGTAGCTGGTTACAAAGAGCGTCGACCTCCCCAGGAGCAGCGAAGTAGTGCTCCATCCCCGACGCATAGCAGGCATCTGACGAGATATTCTACCCAAGCAACCTGCACGACAGTGAACCGCGGCACACTCATGAGCCGTAGCACGTGGACGGCCGCATGTTCGTTTTGTCGTCTCCTCCCGGTCATTCCGAGTCCTTCGCTGCGAGTCTCTGTAACGGGCTACGGCGCCGCTCCACAGCTGTCAGCCTGTCAGGAACCAAATCCTGATCGAGTGAGGAATCCAGCAAAGTGTTTCCCACATGCCAAACTACATGCACCCACCTCAACAAGAGGCACGTACCCTTGTGCTTCCAGCAGCCGCCTGTGCTGTACCCTACTGCTCATAGCAAAAATACGACCGTCCGAGGCCCGACGAAGAAGCATATGCACGATGCATGTTACGAGCGTTACAGCATGTGAGAGATTTCAGTGGAACGGATACACCGATATATCAGACAAAGTAGCAGTCTAGGAGCCAGCAGCATCAAATACACGTTAAAGCAGCGACAACAGCAGTGCATCAGCGTACAAACCAGAAAACGAGTGAGGGACTACATTTGAGGTGAACTCTCAGAACGCATCTATCCAAGCAACCCAACTGCGGCGCCACTAGGGACGCTGTATATCAATGGGGGAGCCAAAATATATGTACCTACAGCACAAATTAACTAATCAAGAGGCCGCTTCACCAGCAGCGACAAACCAAGGCATCGACGAAGATGCCGCCGCCGCAGCAGCAGCGTCTGCCAAGAACCACAGCAGTGGGAAGGATCTCGCTCACTTTGTAACACAGGTTGCTGACACTACGGCACACACCGTGTACGACACATGTTGCTGCGGGTAGTGAGCAAGGGTCATTAAAGATAGTCGAGAGCTTGGATCCCGTCCGTGTATTATGGACTACCGCAGGCAGCCGTGGAGTGACTGCTCACTGCAGTAACGCTTCTTGAACACATCGTTAGGTATCCCGGAACTCTCGTTGCCGCGCTTGCCCTAGTTTCGTATATCGAAAAAGCATTGTAGTGCTAGTCAGTGGCATGATGGAGGCTCTTCCACATTTGTCCGCGAACTGAAATAATGACAAGCGAGGTAAAGGCGGCACTATTATTATTATTAATAGCTCTATATCAGGAGCAGCAGCGATAGTGGTAAGAGTAGCGCCAGTAGTACATGCAGCAGTGTGACGGCTAACTGTAGCAGTAGGCCCTACGATGCTCGCCGCGTCCTAAAATTCACTCCTTCATTCTGTGGCGATTGAGGCGGAGATAACAGGGTTAACGCAGCTGGTAGCACGCGGCCTCCATCGTAGCGAGGTGGCATTTCAACCGTCGTAAACGTTGACGGTGGACTGGTGCCATACGTGCTTTTGCCGCAGGCCTCCATCTTAGCGAGGAAACATTGCAACCGTTGTGAACTTTGACGGTAGGCTGGTACCATAGTCGCTTTTGCTATAGATGAGGCGTGGAGCACAGTACGCAGGCCTCCTCTTTGTTTCCTGCTTATCTCCAGATACAGTGAAAGTTTTGAGACTAGCACCTGGTTTTGTAGGCTCGGAAGCTTCCGTTGTCAAGATATAGACGAAGCATCTAGAACACCAGTGATCACTGGGTTTTCTTGTCAGTGTACAATTATAGGTATACGAGTGTGTACCAAAAAGGAGAACGGAACGCTATATCCCTTCCACAATTCATAGACCGCATACCGCCACTGTACCGT
The DNA here is from genome assembly GCA_000727475.1 of Sarcocystis neurona. NCBI lineage: Eukaryota > Apicomplexa > Conoidasida > Eucoccidiorida > Sarcocystidae > Sarcocystis > Sarcocystis neurona. The sequence continues at coordinate 682,084 of KL647325.1, forward strand.
CGTACGTGCTGTGACGGAGGAGGATATGCAGCAACGGCGGTGAAAGACTGGCGATACTGATAGCTATACTGTGGTATTTCGGTGTACGTGTACACGTGTACATCGATAGTACTACGTCTGCGTGCGCCCTGTTTTTTTTTGCTTTACCAACAAGTAATCTTGTCACCGAAGATGTGGATGAGCTACCTTCACGACGTCAGATGACTGTGGTTTAAGTGAGCTGACATTCGAGAAAGGCAATCAGAACCGCTCCTTACACGTCAATTCTCCAAGCGCTACACCTTCCGAGTGACAGCAAAGAGAGTCTGCGGAGCGTGTGAGGACTCTTGTGTGTGCTCACGATACCACAGAACACCGGATAAGATGATTCAACGATAGCCAGTAACAAGACTGATTCTGATGCGTTAATCGTTAATTCGTTAGGCGTTGGACTACCTCGTGAGCACCTGAGAGATTACACTCTCCATAGCAGAACTGCATGCGTGCACCTATTATTACGCCATACATTGTTCGGGCACAAAGCGGCAACACAGACAGCCTCCTTTAGACAAAGGAGAAGACCTGCAAAGCAAAAGCGGTAGCGACACATCAGTTGCAGGGATGCAGCCGTAGTTCCCGACGTATACACCTAACCGTAACGGAGAGCAGCGTCGGTGTTACGCATACACGGACACATGAATCGTTCGAAGACGCAAGGAGAAGGTGCACGCGATCGCTTTCCTTCCTGTGTAAGTGAACACACATACAGAAGTCCCGTCCCCCACTTTTCCAAGCAAATATTTCTGGTGTGGTCCAAGTGAATGTATAAGACTGCTTTTACACACGCAGGGGTACGTCTCCAACGTCGCACTTACGTGTACAGCTACGCGTGAAATGTTCAGTTTGAGTGCGCGTACACAGTCGCACTTTTAAAATAGCCTGTGCATGCTTCTGCGAAGATATCCAATAGACGGTGTGTGCGACAGTCGCCATTTGCTATTCGAGTCATACTGTGTATCACGGACGTTCCGCAGCAAATTTCCTGTGGCGTCCTCAAGAACAACAGTTAGACGCATGAATGTATGTTGCGCCTTAGAAAGAAATTTTTCACACAGAGCAAGTGATACACCCCGGAGTGCAGGTTGTCACGGATGAGACTTCAAACATAAATGCGTATACTCCGTATGTTCATAGGATTACGCGTTCGACTACGTATACGTGCGCATAAGTATACGTGGCTGTGGGTGTATACCTGTGTACACACTTGTACGTATATAAATGTATATACATGGGGACATGCTGTACAAGTTGAACTAGGCACGCACAGACTTGAAGGTATGTGATTGAGAGTGCATGTAGATTTATAGCTACTTAATATACACGGTGGTGCAATGTATTACGTATATATGTATATGTACCTAATGAGGTGTATGGACAAGTATGTGTTGATGCGTAAAGTATGCACACGTAGATATAATAATGTGAGAATACATCCGCATAACCCCTACACACGTGAAGTTAGTAGTTACGGTGTGTATGTCTATACTTGTGCGACTACTTGCACGTTAACAACAAGTCAATAGAATGCGCCCGTTTAGTGACGCTTGGGAAGAAGAACTGGCTCCGCTACTGGATTTGTGTATGTTCTCTACATACGAGTAGGAATGAGCGTACAGACGAAGCAAGCCAACGCAGAGCGTCGTCCATAGAAAGTCAACCATTAACTGCTCTTCAACATGCATGAGCACTACGCGAACACACTTACAAATTCGTTCATACTAGTACGACCACATGCGCACACTCTCGCTAATCCAACGGCTTTTTACCGGAACGGGCGGCACTGCGATGTGTATTCCTCCACACATCCACGGACCCACTGCAATTGCAAAGTGGCAGACGGTGGCACAACGATACGGGTTGCGGTAACTTCGCAGCAGCTTTGGTGGATGCTGGTGAGCGATAAAACTAGGGGCTGCAGCACAGCAGCAGCTGTAGGCGCGGACGCTACACCATGAGTCAAAGCAGTTGTCAAAGCAAACAGTCACCAGCAGCTGCGAGTATGGCGCTCACAGGACAGCAGTACTAGCAACAGCTGCGGAACAGCAGCAACAGGAAACTGCGGCGGAGCTGTAGAAGTAGCTGCGACTGGAATGCAGCAGGAGAAGTCTGGCTTGGTGCTGAAGCAGCAGGAGCGACAGTGGCAGTGGCAGCGAAACAACGGCATTCGAGAGGGATGTCGCAGTGTGACCACCAGCTGCGCCATTTGGTAAAAGGGCCAGATTGCAAGTAGTCTAGCACCACTAGTGGCAGAAACATCGGAGCAACACAGCATTTGGCTTGTAAGCTTCAATCATAGTTAAAGCAATTGCACGAACAGGTGCACCAGAAGTAGACTAATTGCAGCGTGTGGCGTGGAGGCTGCACCAGGGGTAGAAGTTCAACGACAGCCATGCAGCAGCATCATCAGCTCACACGGGGACTGCCACAGGTGTGGAAGCAGCAGCGGCCGCGAAAGAGCGGGAGCGCTCGAACAGCAGGGCCGACTATGGCAGCAAAACCTCGACCAGTAGCTAGAACAGCAACAGCAGCAGCAGCAGTAGTAGCTCGCCTCAGCAGAAGCAGCGGCGTTTGCTGCTGCATGGGCCCCTTTAGCAACACCAGCGGGGTTGAAGAGCTGACTCGATGCCAGCTCCGCTGTCGCTATAACGAAACAGCAATGTTGAAGCCGCGGTTCTTCTGCACCAACAGCATTACACACTAGACTGTCGGATTGGAGGGCGTCTGCAGATGTTCTACTCGTACCTATGCAACACAGTGGGCTGTTCGAGGTCAGCGTCGATTCATTGGCAGAAAATCATGTACCCGGTGGCGCAGCAATGCTTCGTCTGCAGGTTAGGCGGATGCAGCAGAAAAGTGCAGCTTCACACAAGGAGCAGCACCTGCCACACCCAGCAGCTCCCCTGACGCAATACAAGCGGTTGCATATGCGTGAAAGGGTATTTTTACCCTCACTGTACACTCCAATGACAAGAACATATTTTCCTACTAGCAGAAACACAGGCTGCTGCTTGTGTGGGGATAAGCAGCAATCCAGCAGCAAGAGCAACTGTCCCTGCTGCAGCACGCCCGTGGAACCGGAGAATGCTACAGACACACGGGTCTTCCTTCGTGGGCTGTGCAGATCATCGTAAAGGGTCCACGGGAAGGCTTGATCGCTGCAGTGCCGCAGTTTGTACACTGCAGCAGCATGTGCTTGCACACTGCAGCAACAGGCCAGGAAGCTATAACCACCAGCGTCAAGACCGCCGGGACCAGCTGGATTTTCTCGGTGAGACAAAGCAACAGGAGTGACCGCGTAGCTGCGGTACGTTCGCAGCAGCCGCAGCTTGTACACCGCAGCAACAGGCCAGGAAGCTATACTCACACGCAGCAAGACCGCCGGGACCAGTTGGATTTTCTCTGTTAGAGAAAGCAACAGGAGTGACCGCGTAGCTGCAGTATGTTCGCAGCAGCAGTACCAGCAGGAGCACCAGCCGCGCGGTTTCTGCTGTAGCACCACATCTGTCACGCACACAAAGTTCCTGAAAGGGCCCTTGTAACATGTGTCTAGTTCGAATCTTTGGCAGCAGCTGCACCACAAGCTTTTCGAAAGCAAAAGGAGGCACGAAACACTGCATTCGGCATGCGATGCCACACTTCTGCGCACACGTGAGACAGCCACACAAATCCGTAGGTGAAAAGGTGGTGGGTTCTTCCATCAAACCACATGTGATTGCATAGGGTGCGCGCGCCCATTACGTACTGCTTTGTTTCCGAGGATATACCTCCCCCCCTAGAGGTCCACACTTTCTTAAGTACGGATGCCGCTACTGACTCGCCCCGTGTTCACGCCAATGTACGTCTGGCGTGTAACTTGGTACCAAGGTGTACGCATACGCACGATACACCAGAAGCGACGCTGGATACTTGTACCACACTGTAGCCGAAACACTGTAGTCGTGCGCATCTGCAGCCGTATTGCAAACGTAGACGTGAATTCAGCAGGCGTGTCTATCTATCTACCTGTCTACTTCTGTAGGTCGCGATCTACGTACCTAGGTGTATGTGTACAGACGGATCCATCTTGTCGAGTGAGCAGGCCCAGGCATGCATACAGACAGACAAGGTACAGATGTATACACACGAAGACTTATTGAGAAGAACGATATTCCTGGAGAAGAGTGTAAGTTTTCTATCGAAAAAGGCCCTAAATATCGGGTGAATCTTTTCTCGCCACCCGCCATCTCGGGGGTGCTGGCCGTCTGTGCCGCCCTGCCAGTGTCCTAGCAGAAAAGTGACATACAGTGACTTTGTACGTGCCAGACACAGACACCTTTTCATGGTAAGGATAAAGGCATCTACACCACTGCGTAGGCAGACACACATAAGATAGGTATATGCGTATGTGCACACACATATATATGTAGAAGTTTGTGTGGTAGAAACACATGGACGAGGGGGCGCACACGTGTATGTGCGAATACGTATAGACGCGGATCAGCGTCATTTTTGTCCACCTACACACGGCAGTGTTAGTGTGCTTGCCAGCGGATCTCCTCGTGGTCTAGGCTTTCATATCAGCTTCTCTTTGGTCTACTGAAGTAGCTCGTGAGAGAGTCCTCCTTACAAAATACAGGGCGGAGAGCTGGAGTGCTAAACGGCCACTGCACCGTGTCTACGCATCTACATGCGTGTCCACATATACACCACGCCTCAGGCACGTACATGTGTGCACTTACAGACAAATCCACGTGTTCGTCTCCATCGAATTGTCCAGTTGTCTCAGATCGGTACAGAAAACGTTGTTGTGTCTGTACGTTGATTTGTAACTACGTGGATCATGTATTACTATAGTGCGTGAGGGAACTATCTGTCTCCACGTGCGTACACATGAAGCACGTCCATTACACGTGCGTGTCCCAAGGTACAGCTTTACAACAGATATGTGCACGAGCACATTCTGACCGTCCCCACCGTCAGGGACGCTTTTTTCATCCTATCGTTCCCAAGCTTACGGTTGCTATTATATCTGCCTTCGTGCCACTATCCTCCATGTACCTCTGGTGTTGTGTGTGCGTGTGTGAGCGCTTGCTTTCACCTCCTTGCCTTCCCCTTTCACATGCACGAGCCAAATCTCTCCTTCGCGAAAACTGTGTCTAGAAGCCCGCATGCCTGCCTAGCGGAGTACGAGCGGCAGCCGCCGCCACACGCAGCAGCACGGCGACGTGCACGGTAGCGAAGGCACCGGACAGCAGCAACAGGTGAACCGAGCAGCAAATTACGCCAAAGCAGCGCATGCACCCAACACTACAGTAGCGGTTCCAGTGGTACTTACGTACGCAAGGAAAGTTCGACAAGTACCAGCTGCAGCCGCGCACAAAAGAAACATGAGGTCTGCTTCTGCTGGAGCAGTGTGCGCACTACGAGCCGCAGCAGCGGCCGCACCACCACCAGTTTGATACCACGGGCTGCAGCTGCAGCGGCAGTGGCCTCATCCGCTTCAGAAACACACTAATAGCAGGAGCACCCATGTTGACGGTCAACCTTGGCGTGCGTGTAGCAGCTAGGAGCCCGACAGCAGAGATAGTCTCTAGCTCTCTGGTACGGCCGGTCGCCGCGTCGCATGCAAACTGGACGCGCTAAAATTTGGCAAGGACATCACGAGGGATGCTTCGGTCACCGCCTTCGCGCGTTGTGTTGACAGGCAAAACCTACGAAAATCCGCTGATGCGTAAGTTTCTCATGTGTTACCGTAGTGTCGTTTTGCTGCGCCCTCTCCGTCGACTCGTTGTCTTTCGACGCGCTGTCACACGCCCGCGCGTCTCTGCGTCGGCCTGCGGACCTGCACACGCGAAACGCACACTCGAGTCTTATTGACTATGTGGAGATAAACGACGTGAATAATGAGCTCTAGCAGCATGTCCAGTGATACCGTCATTCCAGATGCATGTAGGTCTACGCGTCCGGTTGAACCCTTGCGCACACGCATATGCCTATGATTCAAATTTCAGTCTTTACACTGTGCAACTAATATCCCTGGGTGCGCAGAAGGGAGACTCCTCCGCAGTTTCTCCCTCTAGCCAGCAAATTCCCTTTTCTAGCCACTTTTGCCGCGTCCTCGCGAAATTCCCCCCTTCTTCTGCGCGCGGCTTCTGCTGCACGAGCGACACCTCTCCACCGTTCCCCGTCTGTCTCTGCGTGTTGTTGCCCAAGCTGTACGTATCTACCTCCTGGCCGCTCACAAGTGTGCATTTAATTCGTACACACATGGATCGGGACAGAAATATATATGCACTGCATGAACACTTACTCCTACCTCGTTACGGTAGCACCACCTGCCTGCCGGTACTTCTCTGTGTGTGTGTGTGTGTGTGTCCCCGTGCATGCCCCTGTTTCTTTCCGGAGCCGTTATTTCTTCTTCGTGTCTTGTGTCACGCGTCTTCTTCCGCAAGTGAGTGACAACGCGTGTTTCCTGACGACTTTCCGTCTTAGCATAACGTAGAGCAGCTCTTACAAGTGCCTGCATCTCTTTGTAGCTGTCTGCCCAGGCCGGGAACGTACTGACCTCAAGTCTGTCTCTGCGCGTGTGTACGTATGTATGTGTGGATGTGATGGAAGATGCTCTGCGCCAGGAGCAAGGCACAGATATACGGAGACATGTACAGACCAGAGATCAACCAAGCAGCCACGGTTTCTTCGTGTGACCCTCTTCTGACGCACAGCCCCTTTATTATATATCTTCCTACTGTGTAATACACATGAAAGTTTCTCCTGTGTTACGTCGACAAATGTAGAGAACTACTGTCATACCCCGACACAGACACAGACGTCAGCTAACGCATGTCCGGATGCGTTACCGGAACGCAGGCTACGCGTCCACATAGCCCACATTAATATGCATATGTATGTATATTTTCTCATATATATATATATGAAAGACAGGATACTTTTTGAGCATGCGCGACAGCCCTCTGTAAAAAAAGGAAAAGAAATCTGCTATATTTCCTTCTTGCGGCTCCTCCTAAGTGGGGGGCGCATGTGGTAGAACCGGCTGCAGCGACAGTCGACGCAGGAGCTTTTTGATCTTTCTGCTGTCCCCAACAACGTTTCCCTGCAAGAGCGTTGCCCACTACCAAGTACAAATATATATTTGCTTCCTTTCCTGCATGTGTGTATCAGCCATGCAAACATCCACACATGTAATCTATGAGCGGGGACTCTCACGGCGAGATATGCCGATGTGGTGATGCCCGCATATATACGAACACACGGCGCCGTTCTTGATATATATATATATATATGTATGTATATGTCTTCGTTTCTACGGACACACCGTTGTGCCTGTCCGCACGTACTAGACTGACACTCGTATATAACTCTCTCTATATATGTGTATGAATAGCTGTCTTGCTTTCTACGGAAATACCGGTCTGCACGTCCATACGTACTGGAGTGACACCCATATATAAAGATATAAATATATATGTATATATATATCTCCCTTTTGACTGACGAACCGTAGTGCGTGTCCACAGACGTGCTGTCGCTTCGTCTGCGTGGAGACCAGCAGCGGTACGAGCAACACAGCAGCACCGCCTTTCCTTTTTGGTGTCTCTCTGTGCGACCCCTTTTCTACGGTGAGACGGCGTTCTCCAGCAGCACCCTCGGCAAGGAAGAAGAGGAAGCAGCAAGACCGGCAGCAGGCAGCAGCGTCGTTAGTAGCAGCCGTGTCAGCTGCAGCAGAAGAGGAAGCAGCACAGCAGAAGCAGCTGCAGAGCAGAAGCAGCAGCACAGCAAAAGCACAAAGCAGCAGCACTCGCAGCGCAACAAACAGCAGCAACGCAGCAGGAAGGCTGCAGTTGCAGCAGCTTTGTAGCACCAGCAGCGACACACCAGCAACAGCAACAGCGACGTAGTAGCAGCAGCAGCAGCGACATAGTAGCACCCGCAGCAGCGACATAGCAGCAGCTGCAGCGAGATACAAGCAGCGACAGCGACACAGCAGCAGCATATAGCAGCACCTGTGGCGACATAGACTGGCAGCGACAGAAAGGCACGCCCTTCAGTAGTAACGTGAGGAACCTGTAACCCATTTTGCCGGTAGTGAGGGCAGGCAAATATGGCGGGGGTCGACTCTCCTACAGCGTTAGCAGCTGCAGAGCCTGCAGCGGTCCCGCTCTTTGCGACGCCACGAACGTCGCTTGAGGAGCAGAAGAAGAAAGAGCAACGGAGAAGCTCCGACGTGGAAAGACTCTGGCTTTTGTCTGCAGCGACAGAACACTTGTTGCCGGCTGCAGCAGCAGGAGGAGGCCCAGACGTTGCAGCAGGAGAAGCAGCAGGAGCAGGGGCAACAGCGGGCGAAACCAAGAGCGAAACAGCAGCAGCAAGAGCAGCACCGGGAAGAAAAAGGTACCTGACAGCTGGCGCAGGCGATGCTGGCCTCCAAGGCGGGGAGGGAGAGGAGACAACAGCAGCCGCAGCGAGCAGATGCGCCGCGCAGACTGCAGTATCTCCCTGTCAGCAAATTTCCGTCAAGTGGAAGGACCTCACGTGTACGTACACCCCACCTGCCGCGCAGTCCTTCTATATCCAACAAAGATATGTATGTGTGCCAGTTTCTCTGTTCCTTCCCTTCTCGTTTTTCCCTCTCTGTCTCTTCTCTCTGTTTTCCCTCTCTTGGCTTCTCTGCGCCCACCTCTTCTTCTTATTTTCCTGCTTTTCTCGGTTCGCCGCGCTGTCGCGTAATGCGGTCGCGGGCTTCCCTCTCAGTATCAGACGCCTTGGCTAGTGTCTGCCACCTTCCTGTGCATGCATAAATTGTCCCGAAGAAAGAGGGAGAGAAGATATGTATTAACTGCTGTCTTCCTCAGGCTCTCACATCGACTGCGTAGAAGACGGCTTTCTTCTGCTTTTTTTGCGGTGCAGCTGTGCTGCTGATATTACCCTGTGCTGCTGCTGCTGCTTTCCTGCTGCTCCCTCCCTTGCTGCTGCTAGACGCGGCTGCTGGTCCACCCGTATAGTGTCTTGAGGACGTTTCTGCTGCTGCTATATATCCCGCAGCTACTCCCTCCCCTGCTGCTGCTGCTGGTCTCTCCCCTGCTGGTATTGCTGCTCTCTCCCCTGCGGCTGCTGCTACGTCCGCAGCGTATGTTGCTGCTGCCTCCTGAAGCTGCCATCTGCTGCTGCGTTTGGCCGGTGGTGTCCACTCCTGCTGCTCGTAGCAGCCGTACTGCTGTTTACTAACACAATGCAGCAGCTGTCTGCTGCCTTAGCCCGCTCTGCTGTTGTGGCTGCTGCTGGTGCCTTCTGCGTGCGTGCAGATGACGCGCATGTGCCGCGACCTGCGTCGGGAGGGGCGGGCACCCAGTTCGTCGCAACAGCAGTTCACATCCTCGACCGAATAACAGGGAAAGGGCCTCTTCTGCGAATTTTGTATGGCAGCACGGGAGAGGTGCTTCCCGGGGATATGCGTAGGTTTTTCTTATGTATTTGCATGCTGCATGCAGGGAGGGGGTCTGTGTGCGAGCGGCAGCCCGGCGCCCGGCTCAGCGTGTAGCAGCAGCAGAGTATCTGGACAACATTCCTAGGAAGCACAAGAAGGAAAAGAGCGAAACGACGCGCACAAAACGAGACAGCCACATATATATACATATCTGTAAACAAATACGTATATATATACGTATGCATGTATGTATATATCTACATATATATATATATATAGGTGAGCCGTTTGCTGGGACGTGTGTAGCGTTGATAAGCGGTTGACGGATGAATAAACAGATACGTGCTGCGACCGATCGGGGAGGAAACGAGAATGATACACAGAGACACGGGTAGTTGTACACGTGGATGAAGAAGAGGAGGTCGTTTTGCAGGTAGTGGCCGTCTGCACATGCAGTCGAAGCCACGCGTGAGCCCCGGCACTGCACGCGCCCGCCTGCGTTTTGTCGAGCAGGGGCAGGAGGAGGTGAAGAACGCGGCAGAAGTGTTCGTTTTTTGCAGGCGCCTGCAGCGGTCGGAGGGGAGTCCTGCGCGAGTTCTTCGTTACCACACACATATACACGAGAGAAGACACAGAGACAGCAGCAGCCTCGAAGGCGCTTCAGGCGTGCATGCAGACAGAAGGCTGACGTAGCGGCGCTGACAGCGACGAAGAGCACGGCGTCGATATCTCCTGCATGCACACTGCTGCACAAAGGAAGTCGCTGTGTTGCGAGACCCACGGGGAGAAGGGGACACACGTACGCATGCATGCAGCTGCCGAACAGTCAACAAGGAAGCGCCAGACAGAGGCAGAAAAGAGACGCAAGTCCTGCTGCGCAGGGCACCCACGTACACGTGTATATGTACGAAATGGACACGGGTACATGCGACTTTCTTCCTAACGTGCAAGGCACACATATACATACATGTGTATATGCGACTCGCTTCTTAATCTCCAAGACACACGCATATATGTGTGTGTATATGTGCACGTATGTGGGTGGCTTTCTTCGTAGTGTGCTCGTCAGACATATGTGTATCTACACGTATATGTGTGGCTCTCTCTTTAATCCGCAAATCAGGCGCCTCCACGGATGTGTACGTATATACGTCTGCCATATATAGGCGTGTGTATGTGGCTGTCTTCCTTGTAGCGTCCCCCCCGTGCACGCTGATAGGTCTATGCTGTTTTCTGCGCGAATTTCTTCGGCTGCCTCTCTTTGTAGGTGCCTCGTGCGTACCAGGCATGCATGGTGCATGCGTATGGAGGTATATGGAGTAGGTGTATAAGACGGGACGTCCCCGGGGTTACGTAAAAGCAGTTCTTGCTGTTGCTGCTTTGCTGAGTGCAGTGGCGATGCTTGGAGCCTCCGGCGCGGGGAAGTCAACGCTTCTGGGAGGTACCCACAAATGTGTATTCTTCTTCTTCACACCTCCATACACGCCGCGCATGCAGGCACATGTATAAAGATACGCATGCATGCACTTGTGTGGAGATACGCGTGCATGCACTGGCCTAAAAGACTCGCATGCATGCACTTGTAGAGAGACACGCACGCATGCATTTGTAGAGAGGCACGCGCACGTACAGAGACTCGCATGCATGCACTTGTAGAGAGACACGCATGCATGCGCTTGTAGAGAAACTCGCGTGCATGCACTTGTAGAGACACGCACCCGCATGCATGTGTGTCGAGACACTCACTTGTATAAAGACATGCATGCATGCACTTGCATAGAGACGCGTCCGCATGCATTTGTGCAGAGACACCCACGGACGCGCACTTGTAAACGGAGAACACCTGCCGTTAATTTTTGTGGAAACCACCTCTACACGCATGCATGGGCCGCATGCAGCTGGACAGTCACAGCGTCTTCTTCGGTCCACGTCCTGCTGGTGGACGTATGGACGCAGGTTGCTGCATGCGAGTGCACACAGCAGAGTATTTCCTCTACGCACACGCATGTATATCTTCTGTCCACAGATCGACTCACGCCGTCTGAGAAAAGAGATTTCTTCTTCTTTGTGACCCCTGTCCACGGGCGCATGCAGATGGGGACACGCTCTGCCCGTCCGTAGACACAGAGACCCGTGCGTATCTGTCGCATACTATTTGCTTTTAGCCGTGTACCTGTGCAGCAGCGCAGGCAGACAGCTGCATATGTATATATATATATATCAACGTATGAGGGCAGATATATATGTATATGTTTGATGACGTGCAGGCCGAAACGTGGGCTTCTTACTGTCGTATATGTGTGTAAATTATAAAGAGACATATGTGTACACACGTGTACAAGCCTACCTGTCTGTCTAAATGTGTACCCTTCTATATATGGGCGTATGTGTAAGTGTGCGTGTATATGTGTACGCATCTCTCTCTCTCTCTATATATATGTATATGTATGTGCGTGTATTTGTATGCATATATATATATATATATATATATATGCTTGTGGATGATATATATGTATGTATATCTGTAAATATGTGTACGTGTATTTGTAGGTGTTGCATAGAGGCCCAGGCTCTTCTCCGTAGAAGCGTCGCCTCATTTATTACGTGCGTACGTATGCACGTCATGTTTGTAGTAAACCTGTCGCGCCTCTTAATATATACATATATATATATGTATATATATATATACACATATGTGTATATCGTATGTATCCACATATATACATATATGTATATATATGTATATATAGAGAGAGACACCCACCCATCCACACACACACCCAAACACACACAAACGTACACGTACATATATATATATATATGTAGGCATTCATATACGTACAGAAATATGCTTTGATAGGACGATGGGTGTGTACATCCTCCCTATACATCTATGTGTGTGTTTATATCTATTCATATATAAATATGTGTGTATCTATCCGTACAGAGCCCTGTTTTATGAAGCACGTGCTGCCTGTCACCAGGAACTTCATATGCATGTATAAATGCATGCCAGGAACACAGTGATGATCTGGACGTAAACAAAGACATACATATAAAGATCTACGCTTATGTATCTACATACATGCATGTAGACAGAAGAGACAGAAAGAGACGGCCACGGTTGTCCGGGGTACATTATGTATGTATGTATGGTATGTATGTATGGTATGTATGTATGTATATGTATGGTATGTATGTAGGTATATGTATGGTATGTATGTATGTATATGTATGGTATGTATGTATGTATATGTATGGTATGTATGTATGTTATGTATGTATGTATCTATGTATGTATCTCAGTATGTATCTATCTATGTATGTATCTATGTATCTATGATATCTATGGTATGTATGGTATCTATGTTTCTATGTATCTATGTATCCATGTATACGTATGTTAGTATCTGGATGTGTATGCATGTATGTTTGGGTATGTATGTATGTATATGTATGTTTGTACATGTATGTATGTTTGTACATGCATCTATATGTGTGTATATGTGCGTGTGTGTATGTATATATGCATGTGCGTACGTATGTGTGTATGTACGCGTGTATGTTGTGTATATATATATATATATGTATTTGGGCATGCGTTTACGTGGGTGGATCTACAATAGAATATATATGGGAGTGTGGCGTGGGGGGTCGTAACAAAGATTTGTAAAGTTTGTAAAAGAGCCCTGGGAAAATCACTGCGCAGGCACCCGGCTCGTCGTTGAGAGAAGACGCAGGCGCGGGTTACATACAAAAAGCGTGGAACATCCGTATCTTCACATATATATATATATACCCACCAGCTCCTCCTGGCCGTAAATTCCCACGTACATATATACATATACATATATCTGTACAGAGCCACCAAGTCCTCCTGTGCGTCTGACCACACATATATATATAAACATATATATATATATATACAGCAAGTCCTCCTGGACGTCAGTTCCCACGTACATATATACATAGACGTATATCTGTACAGAACCACCAAGTCCTCCTGTGCGTCTGACCACACATATATATGTATGTATATGTGTACCTGGCAAGTGGCTGTCCTGCAGAGACACAGACCGGTGCGGTTCTTGCCTACTTTTGTGTGCATGCGGTGCCGTGTTTTTTTTGTGGGCTGCTGCGGGTGCGTGGGGGGCCCAGTGCTGAGTCGGCGTCTGCAAACAAATGGAGGAGAAGTCTTCTATGGAGACGAGCCTGCGACTGCGGAGACGGCGCGGCAGGTCACCTGCTTCATCCAGCAAGAGGACTTCTTCAACGGTTTCCTCACCGTGCGCGAGCAGCTCGACTCAACAGTACGACCTGCCCTACCGCTGTCTCTCTGTCAGCATATCTATCTGTCTTTCTGCCCCCCTGTGTATTTGTCTAACATATATACATATATGGCCACAGAGACGTATCCATCCGTCAATCTGTCTTCATCTGTCTATAAATATCTATCTGTCTCTCTGTCTAGTATGTGTATAGATGCGTAGACGTATCTGTGTATATATCTATTAATCTCTATCTATACCTATCCGAGTGTCTATCTTTCTGCCTAAGCACTCTATGTGTATATGTATATATATGTGTATATATGTCTATATCTATCTATAGGTATCTATCTGTTTATCTGTCTCTCTAATATATATACATATATATTTGCGCATAAGTGGACCTATATATCTTTATGTTCATCTATGCATGTCTGCCTATCTATCTGTATGACATGTATGTGTGTGTATATGCAAGTGTATATCTGTGTTCCCGTTTTTTCTACGTGTCCGTGTATATATATATATGAATTAGACACATACATATACATTTCCCTCTCTCTATATATATATGTATATATGTGTAGGCGTCTGCGTATTCTGCATGTGCACATACGCATATATATATATATATATATATATATATATGTATGCCTGCATATATGCCTGACATCCTCTGTCTGTCTGTCTCTCTCTCTGTATATACATGAATGTAGAAGAGGAAGGTGTATCGGCTGCAGATATATTTATAGCGACAAGAAAGACGTGAGGTGAACTTTTGAAAGAGTTCATAATTTTCGTGTAGATAGTTTGCCCTGAGTGGGTGCTGCTTTGCTGCAGCAGTTGACGCCGTGCAACTGCTGTTGCAAAGAGCATAACACGTGCATCACCTGTGCCCCCCCGCCTGCTGCTGCTGCTCTGCTGCGCGACTGACGCACTCTGCAGCTGCTTCTTCTTCTCTCTTGTACAGAAGCGACCTCCCTGATGTAGGCGGTATGCCTGTCGTTGTTGTAGTTCCTGTCTCTTTGGCTGGTGCTTCTGCTGCTGCTGGTGCTGCTGCTGCTCATGCTGCTGCTGCTGCTGGTGCTGCTGCTGCTCATGCTGCTGCTGCTGCTCATGCTGCTGCTGCCGCCGGTGCCGCTGCTGCCGCCGGTGCTGCTGCTTCACGTCGCGTGCTGCTGTTGCTGCTGCTTCACATCGCGTGCTGCTGTTCACGCGGTGTGGTTTTAGGCTGCAACAGTTTCTGCTTCTGGAGCTGTTGTCGCATGGTCTGCTGCTTCCTTTCCTCTGCACTTTTCTTTCTCCCATTCCCCTGCTGCCTTTGCTGGTTCGTCCATTCTTCCTCTTTTTGCTCGTTGCCGGTGCTGAAGCTCTGCTGCCTCTTCTCCTCTTCGCGGCTTCTGCTTCTGCTGGTCCTGCTGCCGCTGCTGCTGCAGCTGCTGCCGACGCCTCTCTCTTTTTTCGTCGTTGCAACTATTCCTCCCTTTCTATCTCTTACTTTTCCTTCCCGTCTTCCTCTTCCCTCTTTGTTCCTTCATCCTCCCCGTAATAAACTTAGCCAGTTGCTGCTGTTGTTGCATTCGTGAAGTCACCCGTCCCTGCGGAGCAAGTGCACTGCGCTGCACTCCACTGCTGCTCCTTCTTCTCGGCTCTGTATGTCCGCCTGGTCATCTCCGCGTCCCGTTGCACTGCACTGCACCGCTGCTAGCCGAGCCATAAGCTCTTCTTTTTTTCTCGGCTACTGCTGCCTCAGTAGTTACGTCTGCTGGCGTCTCCTTTCTGAGCTGCTGAGCTGCTGGTTCTGCTTCTGCGTCTGTTGCAGTCTCTGGTCTGCCTGTGGTGCTTGTGTCGCTCTTGCCGTGCTGTTGCTGCTGCTGCTGTTCTTAGACGTGCTGACTACGCTCCTGAGTTCCTGCTGCTGTTGACTGCGGCTGCTGCCGTCGCTGCCGTTGCTTGACTGCTGCTGCTGCTGCTTGACTGCTGCTGCTGCTGTGGCTTCCATTTCTTTTGCTGCTGCTGCTTCTTCTTCTTCAGATGGAGCTGCGCACGAGTATGGGGAAGGCAGAACGCAGTGAAAAATTGAAGAATTTGTTAGCAGCCTTCGGACTATCGAAAGTTGCAGACGACTGCATCGGGAATTTGCAGATGGGCGCTCGCAGGTGACGCAGTGTCTCTCCGTGACAACTTCTTCTCTTCTCCCAGAAGACGTAGCAAGTCCTTCTCTCTCCCCTTCCGCTTCTCTGCCCTTCTCGCAATATGCACGCATTCGTGGTCGCACACGTATATATCAATGCGTTGGGCTGTCCCCTCGCTGTATTTTGCTTGGTAGATAGAGGTACTTGTCCCCCTGCACGTCTACGGGCAAATGGACATATCTCTCTCCATGTATGTACACACGTCTGCATTCCTCCTTCTCTCTCTGTTTCTCTCTCTACGAATATATATTATACTTGTGTACGTGCGTATACGTGTGCATGCACGTATTCGTGTACATACACGTACAGATATGTGGGTGACTCTCTCTCACTAGGTATATGCATGTATATACACTTGTTTCTGTCCCTCTCTTCCTTGACCTCTATACATGTATATATGTATACGCATTTCTCTCTCTTTCTTTCTCATCCTTTATATATATATACGTATGTGCATTGCTCCTTGTCACTTTCTGATTCTTTCTATAAAGATACATATCTATATGCGTTTTTCTCTATGTGTGTCCGTGTGTATGTATATATATATATATATATGTATGCATATAATTCTCACTCTCTCATTATGTATATGTGTAAATATGTACATGCATTTTTTTCTCTCTCTTTCGTTCCCATTCTTTACCCATATATATATATATATGTATATGTGTCCCTTGCTCTCTGTATCTTTGGGTCTCATTCTCTGTATAGACGTATATGTGTATATATCTTTATATGCGTCTCTCTCTGTCTTTTTCTCATCCTCTCTATAGACGTATATATATATATGTACGTGTATATATATATATATGTATTTCTGTCTGTTTCTCTGTCTCTGTGTAAAGGCCAGATGTGACAATTGGGTACGGCGCATGTGTGCGACGACGTTCGTAGAAGTCCCCGAAGCTTCCACTTTGATCTTCTCTTCTGTTCCTTGGGAAGTGAATTATCTTCATAAACACACACGCACACAGAAGTCTGTACGTAGAGCCTTATACATGTGCATGTATCATACGTATATGTATGTATATATTTGTATTTGTTTCCCTATCTTTACATATATGTGCATGCGTACAACAACACGAGGGCGTTGATTGGTGTGGCAGACGCCTTACCACTTGTGCGCCCCATCTGCATGCGTTTTCGGTCATTTCTGCTGACCAACTTTTTGCTCCGCCTTGGTGTCTCCTTTTTTTCTCTTTCTCTCTTGCTGAGCGTCTCGTCTCCTCCCCTCGCCTCCTCCCGTCTCCCCGTCTCCCCCCTTCGGTCTGTCTCCCGGCATGTCTCCGTCTCTGTGTCTCTCCTCCAGTCTCTCTGGCTTTCTCATATATTCGGCCCTCCAAACACATACATGTGGAGGGAGTGACGCATAGATGGCCGACGGACTTCCTCTCATATATATCTCCTGCAGACCGTCTGCCTCCCTTGCAGTGGTAGACTCCGAGACACAGCCGCACACACGCACTCACACATACACATACATATATAGATGCGCACATATATGTGTATGGACAGGCACAGACAGGTGTGTGTGATGTGATTGCTTGCATGTGGACGACCGTACAGAGGAATAAGTGGCGGGGAGAAGAAACGGCTGAGCATTGCAACGGGAATTCTGTCGCAGCCGTCGATCATCTTCGCTGACGAGCCCACCACGGGCCTCGACGCCCTCACCGCAGACTCCGTCATGCATGTCTTCCGGCTGCTCGCTCAGAATGGCAAGGCACTCTCTTCTTCTGCTCGTTCCTCGATGTTCCGCTGGTGTGCCTCTGCATGCTATGTTGTGCAGGTCTTCTTTATGTGTTGAGGTTGACAGTGACATATTCGTGTATACGCATATATGTGTATGGGGCACACACACATACGCACATATATATACATACATATATACAGATAAACAGGTGTATATACGTCTAGGGATACGCTATGTATATACATATATGTATGTACGTGTTCACAAATATATATATGTATGTATATATATGTGCATATGTGTGTGTGTGTGTGCCCCATACATGTATATGCGTATACACGAATATATACATATATGTACGTACGTATCTACATATGACGTGTCCCTTGATGTGTATGTACCTGTATGGTTATATGTATAAATATGTGTGTGTATATATATATGTGAATACATACAGTCTTGCATAGATATACATACATATACGATCTGCTCTTAGTCATCTATGTATGTCTGTAGCTGTATATTCATATGTGTGTCTGACTGCAGACGAGCATACGTACATATATATATATATATCTGGCTTCTATGGAGATGTGTGTATACTTTCATACATTTATGTGTGAGGAGGTTTGCGTGTAATGAGGCGCAGTAGTATATATGCTTGAACGTACATCTTCTGTGAACGTGTGTTGCTGTGTATGGATGCTTCACACGTACCTCTCTATATATTTCTTTATGGGACAATCCTATAGAGATATCTTGGCTCTCTCTCTCTATATATATATGTAGATATTTCTCTGTCTATATAAATGCTGTACACATATCTTTGCTGATATATGTATATATATGCATATATTTCTCTATGGATAAATCCTGTGGATATATCTTTGCTTGGTATAAGTGTTGTACATATGTCTTTACTGTGTATATACATATATATATGTGTATTTCTGTGCAGATAAGTGGTACGCGTATATTTGATTTATGTATGTGTAAAGTCAAGGACGTGGGGGTCCCTGGCTCCCCGACAGCTCCACAGATATTGCATGCAACATACGTATAAGTCAGGATATATCTGCTGTGTGCAGTGCAGCACACAGGCTCCTTCAAATGTATACGCAAGTACAGTTGTCAGCAGGGGGCGCAGCAGCTACGCCTGCCCCTAGGGACGTGCAGCACGTCCTCGTCTCTCTCTTCGCCCACGCCAATACGTTCACATTTCAACCTACACGTAGAGGCACCCATTTTATCCTTTCCTTTATAGCGCGGCGTTATCTACGTGTGCGCGCCTCCCCGCTTCGTAAGTCCGTTTCTTTCTTCTGCGACCTACACATATGTCTCGACACGTCTGCATGCATGTACGACGGTGGCTACCTGCGTAGTCTTGTTTAAGTCGCCCACCCCTCTGTTACGTCTTTATATGTCGTCCGTGTAGCTGCTGCTCTTGCGAAACGGGGCTGGCCTGCGATGGCTCTTCTTGCCTCTTGCCGCGTCCATTCTCGCCGGCGGCTCGTCTGCTGAGGCCTCGCTGTGCCGCATGCAGATCTTCTCGAGGGTTTCTCTGCCGTTTTCTTCTTCCTAAGAAATCAGGCCTCGCTGCCTGCTGCCGTGCCCGGAGGGCGCGCCTCCCTTTTCCGCGTCTCTTAAAAATTTGCGCACGCACACGCGCGCGCGAGTCTTCTCGCTTCTCTTGTTGTACGTCTTCTTCTTCCGCTGCTGCTGCAGACCGAAGGCCCACCACCTGCGAGCAGGGCTATGCTTCTTCGTTTGGACTTTTCTCCGCAACCCCTCTCTTTGTGTGCATGCGGGCGCGGCACCGCGATCCGCAGCTTCTGACGACCTTCCGCGCTCTCGTCTCGCTGCTTCTCCTCTCGTTATCGTGCCTCTACCTCGTCCTCCTTCCTCTTCTTTTTTCGCGTTTCTACGGGATTCGACTGCTGCCGTGTCTCCTGCTGCTGCTGTGTCTCCTGCTGCTGTTGCTGTGTCTTCTGCTGCTGTTGCTGTGTCTCCTGCTGCTGTTGCTGTGTCTTCTGCTGCTGTTGCTGTGTCTCCTGCTGCTGTTGCTGTATCTCCTGCTGCTGTTGCCGTGTCTTCTGCTGCTGCTGCTGCGTCTCCTGATGCCGGGTCTGCGGCGGTTGCTGCGCGTCGCTGGTTGGCTGCAGGGCGCTCGATCATCTGTACTATTCAGCAGCCGAGCACACGCGTGTTTTCTATGTTTAACAAAGTGCTGCTGCTGACGGAAGGGCGGCAAATTTTCTTTGGGGACCGCCTCGCCCTGGTGCCCTACCTCTCACGTCTCGGCAAGCCCCTCCCTGCGTACACGAATCCGGCGGACTTCGTTATCGATATGCTGCTAAGACCCGAGGAAGATGGAAAAGCCGCACGGGAAGATCCCCGCGGCGCCGCCCAACTTCTGGCCAAAAAGTACATCTGCGTCTTCTGCATCTCTCATCCTGCCTGCATGCATACCTTTACACATACACACACACAACAGCGCTTACAGGAAAATATTTATCTGCATGTGTGTATATGTATACATATATGTGTACATACATATATATGTATGTGATATACATACATACACACACACGTACATACATATACGTACATATATACGTACACACATAGACGTACATACGATACACATACATATGTGCATATCTATATACAGGCATGTACGCTGTAAATACATATTTACCTCCTTATCCCCTTACAAACGTATGTGTGTACACACACCTCCTCCTGTATGCGTGTATGTGGCATAGCTACGTGTATATACGTAGAGAGATGAATACATGTATATTCATCTCTAAATACATTTGCACATGCTTACCTCTCTGGCGCTTTTCTCCGAACACTTCTTCGTACATAGTCGTGTGGATACTGTAGCCAGGCCTGCGTGTGCACGTCTGCGTCTAGCAGCAGCTGGCAGAAGAAGAAGATGTTGCTGTTCGGCCAAGGAGGTGGCCCACTCCGGAACAAAGATCCCGCATGCACCCGCTGCTGCCTGGGAATTTGTATGGACGCCTTTGAACTGCTTCCTCAAGTAGTCGCATCTGTACTATCTCTGGGCGTCTACACATATATATATATGTACAGATAAGTATACATATACACATAAATACATATACACACATATACATGTACGTATATACAAATACATAAGTACGTATATATATATATATAAACAGGGGTCTGTCTATGTGTACACAGGTGAGAAGACTGGTGGAATGAGAAGGACTTGGGAAAACGTTCATTTGTTAAAACGAGCCGTGTCCTCCTGTGCTCGCCATTCCCTCATAGCACATACATGTGTGTGTGTCTGTCTGCATGCTCATCAAACACGTGTATAATATATATATATATATTTCTACTATATATATATACACATATACACCACGTTCTACATAGATTATTTTTCTATCTATCTCTATACATATGTGCTTGTGTACTGAAAATGTCTACATGCACAATATGTGAACATATTTGTCCGTATGTACCGAAGAAAGTAGTATACATATATATATATATACGTATATTGTAGATGTGTGGCTGTGTGTGTGCCCATCACACACGTGTACTACATATGTATATTTGTACTTTTGTCTACGGTATACGTACGCACACGTGTCTATATAAGGAAACAACTACATGTAGACAGTATATATATATGTATATATACGGAAAGAAATCTTTGTAACTATGTCTGTCTACAAATAAATAGGTAAGTACCTATGTTCTCTGTGCCTGTATCTTTGTTTCTGTTGCTGTCACGGAAAATATATCAAGTCCCAACTATTGGTCGTTCCCCTGCATGCGAAGAAGACTCTTCTCTCTCTGCAAAAAGTCCTACGCCCGTAGACAAAAATTCTTCTTCTGCGGGTCTCTGTGTCGATAAAATAGGCAGGGGCACTTTCCCTCAACGATTGGCCGTTTGTCAGTGCAGGTAACACGCACACACTCCCATTTACATATATATATATATATATAAATGTGCGTATGTATACATATATATATATATATATAGCTACACATGTATTTCTCTCTCTCTATATATATATTATGTACATTTCCCTTTGTATATAGTCGTAGTTCGGTGTTCCACGTCTGCTTGTTACACGTTCTGCCGTTCTTGTTCTTGCTGCTGCTGAATTCGCTCCTGTTGCTGAGTCTTCTCCCCTTCTACTTCTGCTGCCGTTTCTGCTTCTGCTGCTCCTCCTCCCGCTGCCGCTCCTCCTGCTGCCGGTGCTTTTCCTCCTCCCGCTGCTGCTGCTCGTGCTCCTCCTCCTCCCGCTGCTGTTCGTGCCGCTGCTGCTGCTCCTGCCTCGTGCTCCTGCCGCTCATATTTCTGTTTCTGCTGATGCGGCCCTCGCTGCTGCTGCTGCTGTTGCCTCCCCTGCTGTCGCTTCGGCTGCTGCGCTGTCGTCGCTTTAGGCTTGAGCAGCAGTGGCACACCATGGGCCTGCCGTTTATGGAAGAGTGGGTGAGTCCCTCACTGCGACACATCTCCACATTTATTCTTCTTATAAAACTCTCCGTCGCTTCTTCAGTCATGTGTGTTCTCTCTTTTTGTCTTTCTCTGTACATCCCTTTTCCTCTCTTTCTGTCTTCCTTTCTCTCGTCCCCTCTGTGCAGCTTCTTCTCTATCCATGGACGTACGTCAACATTCTCGTACCCGTATCTATTTGTCTAAACAGCTAAGTCTGACTCTCTACATCTCTCTGCATTTGCTCTCTCAACAGGTGTATATATGTGTATGTTGTCACTCCTATAGTGTCCTCAGTACGTTAGCATATGAATATATATATATATATATGTATGGCTGCGATTAGATATGATCACGTGTATATATATGTGTGATTCCGTATGGCTCCTTTGCTGTAAATTAGTATATACAAATGTATTTATATATATATATATATATGTCACTCTTCTGTGGCTCTCGAACTGTGGAAGAGTGTGTATATATATATGTATATATTTGTTATCAGAAGCCACTATATATATATATATATGTATATACATATGTATATATATGTCACTCGTATATGGTTCCCTAATTATAAAATAACATATGTATCTAATACAAAAGTATATATATATATGTATATATATTTGTTCACATGTGTATATGTAAGAGTTCTCGAGTTTGGACCCCTTAATTTTCAGTTTCAAAATTGTATGGAGAGGTCACTATTCTCCCGTGTATCTGTCGCATGGCGTCGTCTCGTGAATAGTCTGCTGGGACCCGAAGTGAAAGTGCTCCTATTTCCTTCTTCATAGAAAGAAAGCAGACGTTTTAGTGTGTTTGTGTGGACCTTCTGCGGTGCAGTAACTTCTCTACGCCAACAGCGTATACGTTTGTCAGCGAGTGTATACACATCTATGTGTGTCACGTGCATGCGCTGCATCTGCCCGCCTTGCTGACAAGGACGGAGACGACTGCCAGCGGCTTCTCAAGAGTCTCAGCTGCTGCCACCGCCACTGCTGCCGCTGCTGCTTCATCTTCTGCGTGTCCACCCTCCGCTTCGTCTGCTGAACCGTGCAGTGCTGCTGCCGACCCGGCTCTCTCTCGTTTCTCGTGGCGTTGCTGCTGCTGCTGCTACACCTCCAGCTTCCCATATGTGTGCGTTGCGCGTGCGCACCGTGCAGCAGCGACCACACGACGTAGCTGCTAGCCGCCCTTCGTCAGCGAGAGCTGCTGCTGCATGTACACTGCAGAGAGGGCGTGAGACAGCTGAGAGAGAGAACGCAGAGAGAGCAGCCGAAGTAGAGAACTGAAGGCCTCCTCTTGGGAAAAGGGCGATGGGGGGGCATTCTTCGAAACGTTCTTCCTGAGAGGATGTGGAGGCAGCTTTGCGCTTTTCCTCTTTCTTACGTCTGAAAAGGAGAAAACCTGCTGTCTGCTCGGCAGCTGCCTGATGGGGCGAGGTGCGACGCATGCACGCGCCAAAAATAGCAGCTTTGCGAATATTTGCAGAAGCTGCGCTCTGCGCTCGCGTCTGCTCACTTCAGTCGTTAAGGAGAAGTATGCGCGCGTGCCATTTGCTGCGCCAAAAGTCCAGCACCATGCTGCTGCTGCTGCGTCTGAATGGTGCTGCTGCTGTTGCTGCAGCGAGGCGGCCTGCGGGAAACGTACACAAGGAAGCTCCAAGCCAATGTCTTGACGCGCAGCGTAAGGCACTACCTAATCAATCTATGTTTACATATATATATATATATATATGCACATGTGTATACGGGGGTATAACTAGATATGCGCGTATGTATTCATCTGTCCATCTACCTTCTATATATCTGTCTACCTATCTATCTCCACGCGTATATATACATACGCATATGTAACTGCACATGCGTATATGAGCACCCGTTACCTTATATACCTGTCTGTCTCTGTGTCTCTCTTCTGTCTCTCCCTTTGTATGTGTCTACGTGTATACGCATACGTCTATATGTGATTGGACACGCGTATATATGTACCTTTGAAGACACCGTCTAGTCTACGTACAAAAATGTATAATATCGATATAGATGTATAGGTATATACGTTTGTATAACTACATACCTGTATATTAGTACTTACAAAGGCGCTGTCTATTTATCTGTCTCTCTGTCTCTCTCTCTATATATATGTGTGTCTATACATGTATCTATCTATCTGTCTATCTATCTATATATATATATATATACAAGTGTGCATAACTGTCCGTGCGCATATGGGGACTTCCATAAGCATTATCCTACTCTATCTACATATATAATCATATATATATACGCCTGCGTATATGTACGCGAACGTGTGTGGGTCCTCGTAAAGGCAACAGGCAATCTATCTACACACATGCGTATAAATACATTATACATTTGTGAATAACTGTACATACATATATATGAGTATTTGTGTGGATATACCGGTAGACATGTATATATATATGTGGCTGCACACAGACGTGGGAAGATAGTGACGAGAAGCAACAGAGTAAGGAGAGGAGGGACGAAAACAGAAACTGGCAGCCTGGTGTCGTTCTGCTGTGGATCGGAGCGCGCATGCATGCGCTGCAAATACGGCCACAAGGCGATGACTGCGTGCAGTAACACTTGAGGCAGAGCGAATATTTGGCGTCTTTGCATGCGTGTAGACCACGAAGGAAGCGCACGCATGCGGCCACCTGACGCGACTAGCCGCACGCACTCTTCCGTAGAGGCCCGTGTGCTTGCGCCTACGTAGAGAAGGACACAGAGGAAGACAGGGCGCATGCGCAGCAGGCGGCTCCATATATCTTCTTCGCGCGTGCCCACTTACAGCAGCAGACTGCCCCGAAGGCACTGCCTACTAAGGCAGGGGTGTCGTGATAGTGGGAGACGCTACTACGGATATTGCCTTGCAAGACACATATTATGGAGTACCACACTTCCCTTCTTCACACAAGTGCTAGTGTATACACATATATATACATATATACACACACATATGTATATTATAAGCAGGCACAGAGGTAGGGCGCATGCATGCACCTGCGCGCGGTCAGCGCGGGTGTGCCCCGCAGAAGTTAGAGCGGCCCAAGGCTACTTCGTACATCCTCACAGCCAAGCAGCGCACACACGTGGGGGAGGTACGAAGCGCCTCGCCGCTGGGCAGAGGGCGCACAGACGTCTGTCACCAACGCCAGAGGCAGAACGCATGCGCTGCATCACACCCGCAGTTGTCTCCGGGTCGCACTGCTGCTCGCGATTTGGCACGTACCCAAGTATGTATACGAAGTGGCAGACATTTGTGGAGAGTCGGGAGAAAACATGCGCGCTCGCTCGGGTGCATGCGTCTTGATGTGTGCTGCAGGTTACTGCACTGCAGCAACGTACGTTCTCCTTGCACAAAGGCGCCGAGCTGCGTAGGTCCCGTACTCTCTTCTCTACCGGCAGCAGGAGAGCGTAGCGTCCACCTTGTTTCGCTCTGTGTCAACGACTTCCTTCGATTCTCTGGGATTCTCGCTTTGCCTTCCCCACAACTTCTTCCGCTTTCCTCTCTCTGTTTATTATGTGGACGTGTCTACGGAGAAGTGCAGACCGCTTGGACCTTCGCATGCGCACACACACTATTGCTGACCTCAGATTCACTCTCGCTATATCTGCCTATCTCTCGACCACCTTCGCTATTTCTCGCTGTCGCTGTATCTCCTTCTCTATTTCTGCCGGTAGTTCTGTCTCTCTGTCGCACAGTCTTTCTATCGCAGCAGTTCCCGTCTCCCTGTCTCCCTGTCTCCTTCGCTGTCCGTGTCTCTCTCTTCTACTCTAGCCGCTGCTGTTTTGGCTGCGGGGTTGGGGTGGTGTTGCGCTGCTTCCGGCAGCTGCTGCTGCTGTGCCTGTTGCGCATGCAGGTGGCGGCAAGAAGCAGCTGCGGCCTCTTGAGACAGAATCTCTTCACCCGCCCTACCGCCCAAGCTGGTACGTTCCTTCCCTTCTCTACGCAGAGAGATAGACGTTGAGAATTTATGGGCAGAACGCACTGCACGGCGACTTTGGTTATCAGCAGCGCTACGCTTCTTCCGAGCCTCCTGTAGACACGTCTCGCCACCGGTCCACCGTCTCGCGCACATCTCTGTCTCTCTGTCTGCAGAAGAACAGAAAACTATGGGCTGCTGCTGCTCCTGCTGCTCTTGCGCGTGGTGCACGCCCAGCATTCGACTTTTCCTGCCGCGCTCCTGGACGCTCAGGCCTCCTTGCTGCTGCTCGTCCCTTTCCGCTTGTCCACTTTCTACGGGTGTACTTGCGACTTGCAAGAGACAAATAACACAAGGACCAGATGCTGTGACTTTTGCGGAGAGTTGGTGGAGCAAGATATACGGAAGAGAATATACCAGACGTTCTTGGCTTGCATGTCTTCTTCCTTTCTTTCTCTTCTTTTTGAAGGAAAACGCCTGCTCCTCTACCAGGTCTAAGAGGCTCTTCCCGACCCTCTCTCTGTTCGCGCACTCGTCAACTGCGTCTCTTCTACCTGTCTCGGGGCGTGTCTCTCTCTTCTTCTCTGTGTCTCCCGTCTCTCTGTCTCTTGTGCCCCTTCCGGTATGTCTTCCTCTCTCTCTTCGTCTCACTATATATATATATATATATATGTATGTAGGGATTTCTGCGTGTATGTGTCTGTCGCCCGTATCTGCCGCACTCACCTGTGCGGAGACGCAGACATGAACTTCTTTGCTTTTTTGTGTAGGCGCACCCACTTTTGTGTGGTCCTCCTTCTCCTCCTCCGTCTGCTGCTGTCCCTCGCGTCTTTTTTAAGAAAGAAAAAGAGGCGACAAGCAAGCACGCACGCGAGCCCCATAGAGAAGAAAAAGAATGAACGTGTCACGATATATATATATGTGTATGTGTACGCACACACCTGTACACATTTGTATACATATACGTGTTCTAGGCGTCACTATATATATATATGTATACGTATGTGTACATACACACTTATGTATATATATATATATGCGTGTTGTAGGCATCAGGAGATATGTATATATATACGTATGTGCTTGTTATGAACGGAGTGATATAAGAAGAATATGGAGACAGCTCTTGGTGGCTGGATGTGTTATTGTTAGGTGGCGGCAGTTCCGAGTGCTGCTGCGACGGTCCGGATGGTCGAACAGAAGAAATCCACGTGTGCTGCAGGCGCGTCTGGGGCAGACGCTTATCTCTTCGTTGCTGTTGGGGTTTATATATCTGCGTCTCCCCAAGGACGTCCCTGTCTCCAGAAATGGCGCAGCCAATCTGATAAATATCAACCAAGTAAGAAGCATCTACACAGAGACAGAGACAGACACAGACACAGTGACAGAAAGAGAATTTTCCCCCTCCCTTTCACCGTCCGAGCTGTGTGTGTGTGTACAGCTAGATGCATGTATAGATATAGAGAGCCAAATATATATGACTGCCTCTGTATGTGTGTGTGTGTGTAGTAATAGAGAGAGAGCCGAATATATATCGCTGCCTCTATGTACGTGTGTGTGTGTGGGGGGGTGTGGGTGTAGACGGCCAGAGGTGGATATAGAGATGTAGACAGGTAGAAAGCAGGTAGCCCACGTTCTAGAGACGTAGATAAGAGTACTAACTCTAGTAGATAGGAGAGTAGATCAGCGCGCCGCCACCTTGAGAAAGAGATAGGAAGGTGACTGTACGTATAAATATATGTATGTGTCTGCCAGTGTTCGTTGCCCGTCTGTTAGTTTGTGTGTATACGTTTATACGTACATGTCTATCTGCGTGCTTCCAGGTCTGTATACTCTCCCTTACTACCACGCTTGTGGTAGTCTGCATATATATCCATATATTTATATATAAATGTATGCGTGTATAGACGAAGGTATTCGCTACGTATACATATATATATAAGAATACAAGCATATATATACATATGAACAACTCTCTATACATATGTTTATGCATCTGCCTCTATGTGCATACGTACGTATATATATATATATATATGGCTCTCTCTGTCTCTCTGTCTCTCTCTCTACATATATATATATATATATATGTATATATGTATATATGTATACCTCTACGTATACACGTACTATGTATATATATATATATAAATACACTTGTGAGTATAGTATATACACCACCTACAGGGGATGCGATACATCTGCGTACACGTATCTATACATATATATATATAGTTAATTGTATAGAACTGTGTAAATATATATATATATATATGCTTCCACATATATAGACTTGTATTATAATAATGTATATGTGTATGTGTATAAATGCTTCCAGGAATACGGTTTCTTTTTCGAACGACGGTTGTGTATATGAGACGTGTATCTCGGGGCTGTGTTTTGCTGCTTGTGTTTGCCTTTTGCATGCGTGTTTCTCCGTGGCTCTCCTGCGTCCTTTCCCTTTTTTCGTTTCCTTCTCTTTTCTCCGCTTTTTGTGTGTCTCTTCCCGGTCTTCGTCTTCTCCCCCTCCTCCAGTTTTGAACGCTGCGCACGTGTGCAGCGGTGTCCCACTCCCGGCTCGCAGGGCATGACTGGCATCGTCTCCGTCCTGCAGACGTTTACGGTTGATAAGGCAGTGGCTCTACGCGAGTACCAGGGAGGGGCGTACAGCCTCGTCCCCTACTTTCTTGCAAAAACGACGGCAGACTTCTCCTTCCACATCATTAATCCCGTCCTCTTCACGACGTAAGCGACAGCTGTGCTGCGCATGCGTTCTCTGCCCGAGGACGGCGAAGGAGAGACGAGACGGAGACAGCAAGGGGAAGAAATGGACACTACACGCCCACGCACACACGCGAGACGGACGTAGCTAGCTAGGCAGCAGTGCATGCGTCTGGGCTCTCGCACCGGACGCCGGGGGCACCTCCGAGTCGCCACCAGCAGGAGTGTCTTCTGCACCACCCACCCCTTGCTCGGACACATATATGAATATGTGTGCAGACGGACTGTGCGTTCACATAATAGGGACTCCACAGAAGATAAACTGCATGTCGTACGTGTGTATTGGGGGTTCGTATATGTGCATGCAGACAAATACACGTACAAACACACATATGTAGATACAGCTGGACGTATACATATACCTAATACACACACATACACATGCAAGTATAAACACATATGTTGTACTCGGATTTATATGTGTACACACACATATATATGTGTGTACATAGGCGTGCGAAGGTATCTCTGCCTGTGTGTGGGTGAGGCTGACGGTGGGAACTGCAGGAGGACTTTTCGATTGACTACTTCGAAGTATTCACCAGCACAACGCCATCCATGCGGATTCATCTGTGCGAACTCCAAGCAGCTGAAGAACCCGCACGACGTCATATATATTTGTACACATGCGCGCACTTTTGTGTGGGGCTGGGTGGGATGCCGTTGCTCTCCACTTTCTCCTCCAGATCTCCCTCTATACACATATATTGATGTACAATGTGTAAAAGAGCGTAAGTGTGCTCCTTCACAAATATATATACATATGTAACTTCATTTATCAGAAATATATATATATATATGTATATGTGTATATCTGTATATATGTATAGTATGGTTCTTCATATAAATATGTATATATATGTATATGTGTATGTGTGTAACATGGGTCCTTATGGAGACGTTCACATGTATAATGTGGTAACACATAAACTTCGAGGCGTATGTACATATATACATCTTTAATCGAATTCTCCATTATATGTACATATATACATATATATCATACAGTCTGAGCATACATATACGTACGTACACACATACACACATACGTACGTACGTACATACGATGAGGGTATACACACACATATATATATATATTCATTTATACAGTGTGGGGCTTCTACACGTATATATATACATATATATTTGTGATGTGATTCTTCATGAATATACGAATATATATATATATATATATTCATGTGTGCATACATACATACAATGGGGGTGTATACATTTACACATATATGTATACATACAGTGTGGTTCTTCTACAGATACACATATATGTATTATGTATAATGTGATTCTTCATAAATACGTACATATATATATTGGTCCTCTTACACATACGTACATTCATGTAAAAAATGCTTCTTCATAAATAGGCACACGTATATATACACACACATTTATATACATATATGTGTACCTACGAATGCAGGCAGTGTGGTTCTTCTGTACGTCTCCATATACACGTACAACATGATTCTACACAAACATATATGAGTATACATGTATTAGTGAAGCGGTCCTTTATAGAGAGACGTTTAAACGCGTATGTATACGTATAGTAGGGTTCTTTGTGACTATATATGTATCTATACATACGTGCACATATACGTCTGTAGTGTGATGTGGACTTCTACCATTTCTTCTTTTCTGCTGGGCCTTGCACATTGCCTCTGCCTACACACACCCACCTGCAGTCACATAAAAGCCTACATACACACGTACAGAATAGATCTGCTTGCATGCGTACGTATATAGACGTACTTCCACATACACATTCACACACATACATACACACTTACATGCTTGCACCCCTACCCACCTTCACATATATATATGTATAGGCACGTCTTTCTGCGTCAAGGAACCTGCATGCGGTACCTCAACACATATATGCACACATACATATATATATTTGCACGGGTACATGCGTCCACGCATATACGTGTACACTTATACATACGTATATGTGTGTAGACACGTGGTGGCTTCCCTTGGGAACATGCGTGCAGCATTTTCCGTATATACTCATACACATATAAATGGATATACATACATATTTGTATCTATGTCTGGCGTATGTGTGGGTCCTCATATATACCTACGAGTACAACGCGGCTACGTATATATACATATATATACATACACACACCTGTATTTACAAGTGTACGTGCAGCTTGCCCTCTGTTCTTCCTCGCGTTCGTCTGCGCCCCGCTTCTTCGTATGCTCCTGTTCTTCGTCCTTTCCTTCTTTTATATCCGACTGCGAGTTCCCCGCCCTTAGTACCTTGCCAGGCGATGAATGTCCCTGCATTTTTCTCTTCGCCAGGATAGTCTGGTTTATGATGGGCCTGAATAACGACGTCCTGCGGTGGCTGTGGGCCTTGGCCTTCGTCTTCGTCCAAACGAACGTTTGCTTCTCTCTTGGCTACCTCATTTCTTCTCTCGCCCCTTCGGTGAGTTCCACATACTTCTCTAACCGTATAAACAGGAAAATTGTCCATATATATATATATATATATGTACACATCCACCCACACACACATATGAATACACGTAGACAAGCGTGAGGAATTCCCAACTATACACATATATATGTATATCTGTCTGTGTCTCCTTCTTCCTGCTCTGCCCTTGTCTGTCTCTGTGTGTGTGTGTCTGTCTTTCGGCAGTACATATATATGTATATATAAATATATATATGTATGTGTGTGTTGGATCATGAGGCAGCTTTTTAGCTAGAGCGTGCGTTCACTGGCGTACGTACTTGGAAGTAACATACAAAAGCTAACTGCCTGGCGCGAATCGAGGAAGAGGAAAGGTGCTGCAGTGTGGCTACAGAGAAACACACCTACACACATGTACAGATAACTACGTCTCTGTTTGTCTTCATAAATACTTCTACCTGCTGTGAAGAACTCCTCTTGGACGAGACAAATCTGTGTAGTAGCATCTGAATTTCTATGAACAAAAGGCTCCGTATCCTGCCACAGCGCGGCGTCAATACGTGGAGATACAGGTGCACGCACGTAGATATGTGCATGTCCCGAAACACGGCACGAAATTCTATCTACTCCATCTGCTTGCATGCCAGTGTCTGCTCCTATAGATATATATATATATATGTAGAAATACACATACGCCTATATATGTATACACATGTACATACGTCCTCCTACGTATATACGTGCACATGCGGATGCGTATCCGTAGCGTACAAGACGCGCTTCCTCTGCGCCTGCATGCGTGCCAGTAGCTCTTCGTATGCACACGTATATATGGAGAGAGAAGGGGATACATATATATATATATATATACGTGCATATACATATGTGTACATATGTATGTATATGTGTATACATGTACGTTCATCCCCTTACGTGTATACATTGATATGTATAGTCGGGTTTGTGTATTGCTGTCTCTACACAGGACACGAGCTTCTTCTCTGCATCTGCATGCGTGCCAATATGTGTACATGTATATGGAGAGAGAAAGAGTGAGAGTGATATATATATATATATGTATGTGCAAACATGGGCCCCAATACGTCCTATACATTTATACAGGTAAGTAGACTTGTCTATGTATTGTACTTGTATTGTAGACCGAATTATTGTGCCGAACGGTGGAAGACAGGCGACTCTGTTTCGACGCATGCGAGCTCATTGTCTCTGCATGCATGTGTTCTCTGTGTATATGAAGAAGTAAATTATAGAGTTCACGAGGAAGCAGATCTGTCCGTCTCCCCATATACACACGGAAAGAGAAATTGCATGCATGCCGAGCCGACTTGAACGTGGCCGCAGACACTCGTAGACAGCTGACACCTGCCGGTGATACTTCGTAGAAAATTACCGCGCCGGGACCTGCACCTCAGTGCTTCTGTCGACAACTCGCTCGCTTGTAGTGACATGCAGCACCAACATATATATGTGCGGGCAGGCGCATATATGTCTAGCTATATATATGCTTGGGCAGGTACATATATATATATATATATATATATATCTGCGGGTAGGCGCACGCGTATGTAGATATATGTACTTGTATGAGCAGACGCATATACACATATGTATATCTGTAGCTACATAAGTGTAAATATATGTATATGGGCAGGCGCATGTGACTGCATAAATATATATATATATATATGGGCAGATGCGTGTGTACGTAGCTACGTATATATATATATATAAGGGTGGATGCATACATATGTACACATGTATATACATAGACGTGTACACTGCTCCGTGTTCAGTATATCTGAGCTCACCGCGTGGCAGTTTGCCTGAAGAGAACCCAAGTGACTTTGCTGCTGCAGGGTGCAGGCGATGTGTCGCCTTTTTGACTATCTCCCTATTGTTGCTGCAGTTGCTGCTGCCTGAAACGCTAGTGCCACTCGGGTTTTCCCCCCAGTTCTCTCTCTCCCCTGCTGCTGCTCTTCTTCTTACCGCGCGCGCACTTCTGCTTATTTTTTGCTGCTGCGTTGGGACAGGACGTCTTCTTCGCGGTTAATGCTGCCTCTGCCTCTTGCGCTGCTTCTTCGTTCTTGCTGCTGCTACTGCTGCTGCTGCTTGTGCTCCCTCTTCTCTGGCCGTGTGCAATCCTGTGTGTCCCTCCTCGAGGGGACGCTCTCTGATGTTTTTCTTCGTGCTGTTCGTCTTCCCCTTTCCCTTCCTCTCTCTTCTCGTGCTGCTCTGTGCGGTGTACTTTTTTCCCCTTCTTCCTGCCCCTCGTCTCACGCTGCTCTGTGCCCGTTCTCCCCTCCTCCTCCTCCTCTTGCATTCCGCTCTCTTGATCTTCTTCTTCTTTTTCCTGCTCCCGTCTGCATCCGCCTCAAGGCCGCGGTGCCTGATGGACGGAGATGCTGTTGCGTGCGTTCTGCTTGACCGACGCAGCTCGACGTGGCCCTGGCATGCATGCCCCTGCTGATGATGCCTCTGGTGCTGGTCTCGGGGTTTCTTATCATTTTGGACACTCTACCCCGTTTCTGGGTCTGGCTGCCAGTACGTCGCAGAAGAAAGGGGAACTCTTTTCTTCTCGTAGCAGACGCTGCCCGTTTACCACGTCCCCGGCCTCTCGAGAGATGGCGCTGCAGTGAAGCGAAGCGCAGGGGAGGTGTTCTTTTGCGCGATGCACTCACCAGAAAAGTTACTCTTGCATCCGCTGCTGTCTCATGCAGAGAAGAACAAGCGCATGCACAAAGCGACTAGAAGTGGAAGGGAAGAAAAGACTGGACGGAAGAAATAGGAGAAAGGAGAAGAACAGGGAGAAGAGGATGAAGAAGACGGAAAAAGAGACAGACAGAGAAGAACAGTGGAAGGGGGGGAAAGGGGAGAGCAGGAAGAAGGAAACGATGATAGAAGTTGAAAAAAAAGAAATCTACAGAAGAAGAAGAAGTTTCTGTAGAGTGGGAGAGTGTGATGAAGAAACAAGTGGACGACACATACAACTGCAGGGAAGTTGCTCGTTTTCCTCTATATCGACGCAGCAGCTGTCATAGCGGGAGAAAACTGTATACACACAGCAGAACCGACGATGCCACCCAGGCTCTTCCTGAAGGACGTAGTAGTAGTAGTAGTCGTAGCACTAATACTGGCAGTAGTGGGAGTAATAGTAGTAATAGGGGTAGTAAAAGTGATAGTACTAGTGGGCGGAGCAATAGTAGTAGTGGTAGTAAGGGTAGTAGCAGGAGTAAGAGTAGTAGTAGGGGGTAATACCACGAATAGTAGTAGTAGTAGTAATAGTAGTAGGGGGAGAAGGAGCTGTAGTAGAAGTAGTAGGAGGAGTAGGACTAGCAGTAGGACGAGGAGGAGTACGAGTAACAGTAGTACTAGTGTGGGAAGCAGCAGGAGCAGCAGCAGCAGCAGTAGTAGTAGCAGTAATAGTTGAACTCAGTGCCAGTAGTAGACGAGGAGGAGCAGGAGCAACAGTCGCACTAGTGTGGGGAGCGGAAGGAGTAGCAGCAGCAGTAGTAGTAATAGCTGAACTCAGTGCCAGTAGTAGTAGTAGTAGCAATGGTAGTAGTTGAACTAGTAGCAGTAGGAGTAGAAGGAGTAGCAGGAGTAGTAATAGTCCTAGGGGGAGACGCAATAGTAGTAGTAGTAATACTAATACTACTAGTGGTAGTAGCAGTCCCGATAGTAGGGGAAGGAGTACTAGTAGTAGTACTAGTGGGAGGAGCAGTAGTCGTAGTACTCATAGCTGTACATAGTACCAGGAGTAGTAGTAGTAGTAATAGGAGTAGTAATAGTAGTAGTAGTGATAGGAGTAGTAGTAGTAGTAATAGTAGTAGTTTTAGTCGTAATAGGAATAGTGGTATAGTGCCACTACTACGATTGATAGTAGGAGGAGCAGTAGGGGTAGGACGACTGGTGGTAGTTGTAGTAGTAGATAATGCATGAGATATTGGGAGAAGGGGAGACACTTTTTTGTTCCCGTTTTCTTGAAGTTGAACAGAGAGGACCAGAATGAGAAGGTTGAGACGGAAGTGGAAGTCGCGCAAGTACAACAAGAAATAGCGAAGAGCGCGAGAAACCAGAAATTGCCCCAATCTATTTAGGTGTCTGTACACCCCGCAGCTGCTGCACAACACATATATATATATATATATATATACGCATGTAGAGAAGGAGAGAGAGTAGGACATAAACTCTTGGAGAAGGATAGATACAGAGTCGTGTGTAGAAAAAGGAGAAATATATGTTTAGGAGAAAGAACTGCTTTATAGATTTGAAGCCACCACTTAAAGAGACAATAGGAAGAAACTGCACTGCCAACGCTAGGAAGACAGCAAAACCCTCGTCCCAGCAGGCGCGACAGCAGCAGCGAAAAGCGCCGCACACGGCCTTACAAGAGACAGAGAAACAAGTTCAGCCGCTATATATATATGTGTGTCGGTGTATATATGTATCTGCACGTGTATGTTGGGACATGCCTATTCATACATACATATGCGTATTCACAAACAGGAAAGAATTTTTCCCTTTTCTTGACAAAGACACGGGTTTAGCCGCTGCTACATCTCTATGTGTATCCATACGTATGTATGTATATATAGATAGGGCGACAGAGAGATAGAGAAACAGCAAAGAAGCAGCGGCATATATATATCCATACATATATATGTCCATATATATATATATATGTTCACATATATATATATGTTGGCGCATACATGTCGATTACATATATATATATATATATATATGTTTGTCGATAGAGAGAGAAATTTTCCGTTTTTTTTGTCGAGGATGTCAAAGAAGGGAGAGGCGCGCATGAGCGGAGGGAGAGGAAGAAGTCAAAATTGAAAGTTCCGCGTCTGTCTTTGCGTGGACGCGATGAAATACTGGCAGAAATGTGTGTGACACTGCGACTGTCCCGGGCGTGGGTCTCCGTATAAACAGGAAGACGATAGAGTAGTCGTCATGAGAGAGCAGAGCAGGAAAAACAGCACCTCCTTCCTCGCCTGCATGAGATGGAGAGGAAATCTGCAGAGAAAAAGTGACGGCAAAAGTCAAGCCCCACATACATGTAACTGCAAAAGGAACGACTCATTGCATCTCACTGTTTCAACTACATGCGTATATATACATATACATGTATATATGTATAAACATGTATGGATATAGATATGCATAAGTACCTCGTTGCCTCTCACTATATCGATTGTATATATATATATATATGGATATACGTATACATAAATATCTCGTTGCCTCTGTATCGATTATATGCGTGTATATATATATATATATGTACAAATATATATACACACACAAATATCCCATTGCCTCTCACTGTATCGATTATATGCGTATATATATATATATGGATATACGTGTGTATATATAAAAATATACCTGTATACGTCTATATATTTATATATTTATACATATGTATATGTATATATACGTAGATTTGTTTTTTGGAAGGGGCTGCGTACAGGTATGTTCCGGTTAGTCACTGTTGCGTGCGTCTGCTCGCTGCATGCAGCTGCTGCATGTGCGCGTTCAACTCACTAGTTTGTCTGTGAAAAGACTTAACGTGGAACCACGTACGAAGTCTGTACATACAAATAAATAAAAGCACGTAAACAGAGACTTGTGTGTATATATATATATATAAACATATATTAGCAGAGTAGCCGCGTGTGGCTTGTAATGTGTCTGTGTACACACACACGTTGCTGCTGTGCATGCGTTTGTACCACATTCTCCGTAAGGTTCCGTGACAGATACAAAGTGAGAAGCACACCTTCATCCGCCTCCATACCATTGCTGTTGCTCTTGTCTGCTGCTGTTGCTCTTGTCTGCTGCTGCTGCTGCCTGCTGCTGCTGCTGCCTGCTGCTGCGGCCGGTGCTGCTGCTGTGACTGCTACTGCTGCTGTGGCTGTGGCTGGTGCTGCTGCTGTGGCTGCTGATGCCGCAGTATCTGTCGCCTTTCCGGTGGACTTGGTCTGGGCTCATGCACGCGATGTGGGGTACGCCGTCAAACCCGTGCACCAGCGCTGCTGCAGCAGCAACACCAGACTGTCGTACTGCAAGAGCAGGGGAAACAGAACAACAGGAGCCACAGCAGCAGCAACAGCAACAGCAGCACAGCAGCAGCAACGGCAGCAACAGCTTCAGCAGCAGCACAAGGAGCAGTAGCACGAGGAGCAGCAGCAGTGGTAGCCATTGACAAGAGCAGCACAAAGAAGAGCAAGAGCGACAGCTGCAGCGGGAGTAGCAGCGAGAGTCGGAGCATGCTCGCACGAGTCATCGGCACTGCAGCCGCATCAGCGCTGCAGTACAGCGCAGCGGCATAGACGCCGCAGGAGGTGGAACGTGCCCCAGCCGCGCATGCAGCTGCTGCAGAGAGACACACTCAGAAAAGCAGCTGCAGCAGCAGGGGCCGCAGGGACAGTGACAGCAGAAACGGGAGACTGCTGTGGAGCAGGAAAAGCAATAGCGTCTACAAAAATGCAGCACAAGAAGAAAGAACAACTCATTCCACTAATCACATATATGTGTATATGCGCATATATATATATATATATATATATATCTACACCTCGTTTATAGACAAGTACATTTATACTACGATCTTATACGTCGTTGTCTATGTATCAATCTAATATATATATAATAAAGTACTCTTACACATGTGTATATACATATGTATGTGTGTCGCACAGAGACACGTACTCGTATATCGAAGTCATATATATATATATGTATTAGGATAAATAGAGAGATAAATATTGATATATACGTATATATATGTACATGGATAGATATTTGTGTGCATAGGCATACCCCATACATAGAACAGTATACCTCTCTTAAACTCTTAACTCCACACAGGTGCCATATATATATATAGAGAGAGAGGTAGACATATAGATATAGATAGATAGATAAAGAAGGTGCACTTACACATGTATGTATATGTGTATGCTATTTATGAATACGCATATATACATAAAGTCGTTTTCTTTACCTTGGGCCCCACGAGAAGACCTCTTCGCTGTGATGCGGTTTGCTAGGTAGAGTTCACGGGCGTGTACTTCGCTTTTGCAGAGGCAGTAAGGCAGCGAGTGGGAAAGGGAGAGGAAAACGGAGAGAGAGACAGGGAGAGAGAAGGCGAGGGAGACAGGAGACAGAGAGGAAGACGAAGAGAAGGCGAGGGAGACAGGGAGACACGGAGAGGGAGGAAGGGGAAGAGAAAGCGAGGGAGACGGGGAGACGGAGAGACAGAGGAAGAGGAAGAGAGAAGGGACGTCTTCTCGTGGTGGACACGAGCTTTTTGTGGGAAGTTTGGGAGAACGCGTTTCTTCTTCATTTGAAGCAAACTTCTGCCGACTTCTTCTTCCACTTCACCACAAACGAGTGACTTCGTTTTTGGCCCTTGCGTTGCATGTCTTTGCCCCTTCCGCAGAAGGCGTGGATCTTGGCCCATGTCCTCCCCAGTTACAACCTCCTGCCTGCTACGCCTCCGGCGAAGAAGTAAGTTTCCTCGTCTTCTTGTCTCATTTCCCCATGCATCTACGAATGTACGTCCCTTCACACATATACGTGACGACTTCTTCTTCTTCTTCGTCTTCTTCGTATTCCTCGTCCTCTGCTTGCAATAGCAGCATTGCCGCCGTCACGCGGTGGCCGGCCGCCGACAAGAAGCAGCACTAGCAGGGGGTGGTGTTGGTGGTGGGAGTTCGCAGAGAAACACACGTGGGCGGATGCGTGCGCCTTTTTTCATGCGTGCTGGACTGAGACCCTGCGTCAATTTGCCGGCCGCTTTGTTTGCTAAGAAGAAGAGACCGTTTCTCTGCTGCTGGAAGGTGCGCAAGCAGAAGAAGGCAACTTTCTCCCCGAAATTCTGGGGCAGCCACACACACGTCACACAAGCGGCTGCAGACGTTCTGCAGGACCCTGCGAACAAGCGAATTCTGCGAGGCGGTGTGACGCGGATGTGGCTCTCTCTACAGTGGGAGGGAGGCGCAGCAAAACAACCCACTAGAAGCTTTGTTGTATGCGTCCGTCGTAGGCGGAAGCGCAGAGATGCATGCGTTCGGTTTGCAGAAATGCAACCACAAAGGAAGAAAGTCTGCGCAGAAGAGAGACGGTTGCCGGCAGCTGATCGAACGCATGCAAGAGTTAGTATGGCGCGCGGAATAGGAGGAGAGGAGGGGAGAGGCGACGGAGGAGCTGCAAGCAGATGAGATCGCGAGGACACGAGGCGCGGAAGTAATGATGCCCGTGCAAGACGGGAGAGCAGCAGAACGCGGAAAAGGACGCACGGATTAACAGAGAAAGAATTCGGCCTCACAAGGGAAGAGAGGAACACAGAGAAGAGGCAGCCAGCGGCAGAGACGGAAGATTGACGGAGGGGGGCGGGGAGTGTGCGTTGGTGAATTCGTAGGGACTTGCGGAGAGGGAAGGGGGTCGAGGCGGAGGACGCTGTGAACACATGCAAAGCACCAGTGCAGAGACAAGACTGCAGGCACACAGAGACACAGCTGCATGCAGAAGAATACGTGAAGCAGGAAATACCAAGAGACGGGCACACAGGCGGGAGAATGTCCTGTGCGAGAGTTTCTGTATAGTTTTTAAACACGGACGAGCATACTTGCATGTATCCGTAGAAGGAGAGGGACAGAGAAAGAGAGAGGAAACGAAAGGGAAAAGTGAGACTGACCACCGGACAGAGAGAACTGCAGGCAGCAGCGGGTTCCTTCAGACGCTGCTGCTGCATGCGCGGAGAGAGTGAGCGACGGTGTACCGGAGGATGTGACGCCTCTGCAAGGCTGCCGTAGGTAACACCTACTGCAGCAGCGGCTGCTGCTGCCTCTTTTATCGTTTTTTTCTTTTTCGTGCCCCTTCGCCGGTCACAGCGACTTATTTGCTTGCGTCTTTTATCCCGCGAAACTCGGCAACCCCCCTCCGCCCTTCCCTGCGGCTGCTTCCCAGACCTCCTCTGCTGCATGCGTGCCGTCCTCGGCTTCTCGCCGCACTGCATGTGCGCCGCTCTTTACATTTCTCCTGCCTTAGTCTTCTCTCTTTGTCCGTCTGCTGCCTGGGCTCCTCTTCCTCGCGTGTGTCCACGCTGCTGCTGCATGCGTGCTGCGACAAAAGAGGAGACCCAGCACGAAGACCTCTTTTTGCACCGGTTGGTGTTTGTTGTTTCTCTGCTGCTTCCCTCTCTCTCTGCTGCTTCCCTCTCTCCCTGCTGCTGCTCCAGGTTCTCAAGTACTACTGTATCGATAAGGACCGCATGTGGCTCAACTTCATTATCCTCTGCATCCACTTTTTGGCGTAAGATGACGGCCCTGCATGCAGGCGTCCTACAAACACGACGACATGCAGGCGCAGACGTACACACATTTCTTTGTGGTTAAGTGTCCTGCGTACAAATACATCCGTATGGGTGGATATACATACACACACGCGCATATATATAGGTTTGTGCATATCTATTTGCAGTAAAGTGTTCGGCAAAGAAATACAGGCACACGTAGAGACACACGTATATCTGTGTTTATATTATTTTGGTTGAATGCCCTGCAAACAAATGCATGCATACATATATATATATATATATTTATATATGTTTGTAGTTGAGTCTGTGTTATGTATACATATATACGTATACACGTGTAGTGATATATGTGTGTCTGCTTTTGTGTGTGCATGCGCGTGCACAAACATTTGTGTACGCACGGGTATCTAAGCACCTGCCCCTGTGCCTATGCTCTCACGTACATAAATATATATATATATATATATGTGCGTATCGTCTTACGGATGTGTATTTGTATACGTGTGCTCACATATATATGTGATATGCTGACCTATATACCTGTACGTAGGCTGACGTATGTACACGTGTACGTGGACGCGTCTATATGTATGTGTATGCGTATGTATGTATGCGTGTAGGGACATACGTATGTGTGTTCGTCTATATGTATGCGTAAACGTATCTATACATATATATATATATAACTCAAAGACAGTTATCTGTCGTATTTGGTGCCAGTATCTGTATGTATATCTATCTATCTATCTACGTATATGTATGTGTATACATGCATACGAATATTTGCATGTAGATGACTGCAGGGAAATGTGGAAGGCGTGCCGCACGCACGGTACTTTTATGTATAGGCTAGCGGAAGTGTTTTTTTACGTCTTGCCCGCGTGGCCACACCCACACATAGCACCGTGCAGCGGGAGAGAAGAACTGAGAGAAAGGCCGCGCGGTGAATTGAAAGAGATAGAGAGGGGGTGAAGGACAGAAAATAAATCACGTGTGTCTGCTGTGTGCACGTCTGGGGCCGGGCCACGTGAGTAGGGAGGTGGGTCGAGTCAAATGTCCCTCCCCCTATGTGGAAAAGTGCGCATATCCCTCGCTGCGGCACACACACGTATACAGCAGCCGCGCATGCACTCCCCCCTCTGCTTCCCTTCCCGTCCCCCTCCCCTGTCGTCGGGGATGGTCTGTCCGTCGCTGGCTCTTCAACAAGAGCGCTGTGTTGTGATGAAGTGTAGCTGCAGCGTCCACGTAGTACGTCTGTCTGGGGGGGCCGCATGCGCTGCCTGAGACGTGCGAAGACCTCGCTGCGTCGGTGGAATTCAGCGAGGAGAATGTGGAAGCGAGAGGAGAGTTTGAGGCACAAGAAGGGACTCGGAAGGTGTTCGCCGCGCACGGTCACTTTTTCAGTTGCCCCTCTTTGAAGTTTTTTACGCCCGAAGAAACGCGCAGACGCTATCCGCATGCGAACAGAGGGACAGGGACACACAGAGGGGCACGAGAAAACCTGTACATTCGTATATATGTGTGGGCACGGAGAAAAAGAGAGGGAGAAAGAAAGGAGTAGGGGAGGGAGACGTAGATATATAGATTGATAGAAAGGTCGTCCAAGCGACGCTTAGACGTACGTGCATGCATGCGGAGAGGTAACGCAAGTTCCTACGTGCAGGTGGCCGGTAAGTTGAAGAGAGAGAGAGGGGAAGGAAGGCAATAACAACGTGTCCCCTTTCTCTGAGGTACGACACGAGTCACATGACGGCATTTCTTCGCCCGCCTTTTGTCCGCCGCTCTCCTGTCCCTTTCTTCTTCGTCTTTCACTTATACTCTCGAGTATATCTCGCCATACACGCGCGCGTGCGTGCATGCGTGTG
The DNA here is from genome assembly GCA_000727475.1 of Sarcocystis neurona. Taxonomy (NCBI): domain Eukaryota; phylum Apicomplexa; class Conoidasida; order Eucoccidiorida; family Sarcocystidae; genus Sarcocystis; species Sarcocystis neurona. Next base: position 724,594 of record KL647325.1, read on the forward strand.
TATCTACGTGTACATATGTGTGTGTAGAATTACTGCCGAAAACGTACGTAGACACCGACGTGAAGAGACGTGTTGTCATGTGTTCTGCTGCTGCTGTGGCCACACGCTGCTCCTCCTCCGCGGACAGGGGGCGTACACGTGTACCTACGACATGCATGCAGGCGTCAACGGGTGCGTGCGTTTAGGCAGCAATGTATACATATGTAGATGTCTGTTTGCAACTGTGTATATATATGTGTAGAAGAATCTATATGTCGAAAGAAAAGGATCGTCCTTCCAGCGCTGTTGGCGTGTGCGTACATGTTCGTGGAGTACCTCCATGTAGACATGTGTTTGTTCACGAAGATACATACATATATATATATGTATATGTGTATGTGTAGACACAGACATGCGTATATATTCACGAAGCTATATATATATATATATATGTGTATGTATAATTAGATGTGTAGCTGTAATTCTGCGGCTGTGCAGATGTGCAGAAGAATACACCTGATGTATATTCTTGAAAAAGCTTTAGTGCCTCGTGCGTATATTCTTGTATACGTGTTGGGAGTTCCTTAGCTTTCTCTCCTTCGCTGTCTTTTTCTGTCGCTGTCTCTCTCTTTCTCTCCCCGAACGTCTTTCTCTGTGCACATATACATATATATGTCTCTGTCTCTCTGTGTGTCTGTGTCTCTGTCTCTCTGTATCTGTGGCTCTGTCTCTCCGTGTCTGTGTCTCTGCCTGTCTCTGTGTGTCTGTGTCTCTGTCTCTCTGTATCTGTGGCTCTGTCTCTCCGTGTCTGTGTCTCTGCCTGTCTCTGTG